>VZTZ01033111.1:122531-145239 GCA_013400955.1 Drymodes brunneopygia
GCGCTTGGGGGGGGGGGGGGGAAGGTGGGAATATTTTTGGTTCTGGGGGGTTTTTTTGAGACAAACGTGGGCTTCAGCTATACAAAAATGAACACCATTTCTCTGTACCTTCTAATCCACTTCTCTGCCTTCTAGATCTGTCCAAGCTGTCATCTGTAAGCCTTGGGAGGGCTTTCAAATCACTTTTTCCTAGCTCCACCACTGTACCACAGATGCGTCTGTAACCCTGGCAAAAGTTCTTGCACAGCAGTAAGAGAGACCGAACATGGCAGCTTTTGCCTTCAAAGAGGAACTGCTCCTCTATGAAGCCCTGATCAAGAGAAAGCAGCAGCAGCCACTTACCCTTTAGCACCCAAAAAGCCTTCTGCTCAAGATAAGCAGCTGCAGCTTGGAAGATGACTTAAAAACTTAAAACCTCAAGTTTTTAAGTCTGGATGTCTTAACAGGGTCTGGTGCAAAAGAAAGAAGGGGAAAAAAGAGATAAGGAAAGGGAGGGTCATGTTCTACCAGTTGCAAGCAGAGAGCCCTAGGATTTGAAAATAAAAGTCATGATGATAAAAAGATGCAAATATATTTAAGAACTTTTCAGAAAAAAACTTCTATTACTAACTCAGAACAGTTTTTTTCAAGTGGTTCCTCTGTAATTTTATCTGTGATTTTTCAACATGCAACAATGCACCAAATAAATCTCCCAAACACTTGAAAAACTTGTTGCTTTCAGAAAGAAAAAAAAGTGAAATGTAAAATGAAAAAATAGTGAAAACACATTGCACTGTAAGATGCTGAAGAAGATACGGTTGAACACTGCAAAGGCTGAAGACAAGAGACAGACTCACCCAAAACATGACCATTTACTTAATGGTTGCCTCCCTCTCTCCCTCCCCTGCAACTGACCACAGTACTAAGCAAGACTCCATTATACTTCTCAGATACAGGCTCTAGACAGTACATGAGTGTGGAAAGTATTCCCCTGTGCTCAAAAGCTCAATTGCCCTGTCATTTAGTTTTCAGTAAGAAGATAGCAAATTTGATTTCTCAAGTAACAGATAGAAATACAGGGTCCAAAGTTATATACTTAGACAAAACTTCTAAAGAAGAACATTTTCGTTCAACAAAGGTGGAAACATTGATTTTTTTTCAAAATACTTTGTTAGAGTTCAGAAGTACATAATTAGGAGAATCAAGGTGGTTTTCATCCACTGGAAGTTTAAGAAGCAATTTGACGCACCACAATTACCTCCAAGATTTTGTTCTCCCATTACAACTACCACTAAGCCCATTTTGTAATTGGTCTGCCATGTGCACCATCACCATAACTTTCATTTCTTAATCATTTTCAGGAAAAGGTGAGTATCTTCCCGCGTAAATACTTAACTCTTTTTTGAAACGACACAGTGGCAGTTGCCGTTAATGGCTCTGTTTCGGCAGAAAGAGAACTTCAATTTAAGGGAGCAGAGAAAGATCTGTCTTTGAAATACTATTTAAAATCTGCCATTTTAAAGTCACCACGGACCTCACGGGGCGAACAGTAGTGGAACGAAAGGCGCTCAAAGCCGCAGCGCTGACAGCCAACACTTTGCCCGAATCGCTCTGGACCGTGCTCTGCTCCACGCTAGCAGAGTCCAGGTACAGGCAGCTTCAGAATAAATAAAATATGTGTATTTTACAGTCCGCTGAGCAGCGGTTGGAGGACTCAGATCGGCAGCCTGCCTGGCATCCCCGCACGCTTAAAAGGAGACAAAAGTATAAAACGCAGCAGAATTACAAGCCAGCTGTCAGACTCGTGCAGCGCGCTGCTCGGAGAAGCACAGCCGCGGTGCCCTTTGCCCGCAGCAACAGGTTCAGCTTCGGGCAGCTCACGGCGCTGCTGCCCCGAAACGTCCCTTTACTCACGGCCCAGTTTATATTTCGCTTTTCCCTGGTGCTGCGCTTTCCCAGAAGTTCCCTCTCGCCCGCAGTTTGTCCCGACGGCTGCGGAGCGCTGCCCCGGGCGCGGCCGCCCGTCGAGGCAGTGGCAGCCGCCGCCCGCAGCCCGGGGCGCCGCGTCCCCCNCCCGGCACCGGCACCCGCTCCCGCCCGGTTGCCCGCCGCTGCTCCCATCCTTACGAAACATCCCACCCCGCTCCCCTCCATGAGTAATAATTCACTGAGTCAATTAGGTTGGAAAACACCTCTGAGATCATCGTGTCTGACCCATGACCAAATACTCCCTTTGTCAGCTAGACCATGGCACCAAGTGCCACTTCCAGGGATGGTGACTCCGCCACCTCCCTAGGCAGCCCATTCCAATCTCTAACCACCCCATCTGTGATGAAATTCTTCCGAATGCCCAACCTAAACTGCCCCTGGCACGGTTTCAGTCTATGTTCTCTCATCCTAAATTAAATGAACGAACATGTTTCTGTGGAACATCTCACCTTCTCAACCAATATCACCTTGCTAACACCAAACTGGTTAACCCCTGAGAAAGACTGAAACTTTGGAGGGCCCAAAATGCTTGTGGAAATTTAAAGTGCAGCATCCAATGGAGCAAAGCAGGGACAGACAGCCAATGCCAGAGCCAGGGTTCCTGGGATTCCCAGTAAATTTCTGATATGCTCTTTATGTTCTTTAAACAAACCCCTGTGCCTAATAAATAACACACTGAAAGCCACCTAGTCCACAGCAGTGTAGGCGCTTGGGACGGGCTCTACAATCTCATAGGGAGCTCTGAAAGGCCTAACAGGAGTGTAATCTTAAAAATGTGGTGCAGTGGGTGAGGACAGAGTTACTTCCACCTTGTTTCTGTAGGAAGGGTAAGCTCACGCTCTGTTTGCAGGCTGGCACGTGCACTCGTTTCCCACAAACACCCAGAAAGGCAGAGTCCAAAGCAGTGCACTGGACATAAGGGAAGGCACAGCACAGGGAGCCAAGCCATGCAGCCAACTGAGAGGCTGTAGTGGCAGGAGAGACCTTGCAATGAGCAGGGAAGATGAGAGTAAAAAAGAACTGAAGCCACTTCTAGCGAACACATTGAGATAAATTCAAATATATTTCAGAGCAGCTGTCATTAACACTCCCAGTAATAATTAAACAGTAGTTCCACAAGTTTTGCACTGCACAAACCCCATGGTTTTATGGACATTAATATCTCCAATTACTGGTTATGTTTCATTACCAAGAAGAAAATTTTGGGCTTACTTCCAAGTGATTGAGTCCTTATGATACCTGCATGGCACTTAAAAGCAAAACTGGGTCCCAGTTTATTGTTTTAAGGGCACTTACCAATGTATAATTTTATTAGATGTAGTTTATCATTCTATTTTTGCAGCCTGCTTAAGTGGAAGATCTGAAAAAAAGAAGCACCAGTACACTTTTTAAGACTTACTGATTAAAAGCATCAATTAAGTCAGTACTAAAATATCTTCACTACAGCTCTTTATCAAAATATGACTTCATTTGTACTTCTCAGTAGAAAAAAGCCCATGAGGAGAAAACACTGTGTTGTTATTTTAGTCTCTATATATTTTCCACCTCTCACAACAGATGTATATTCCTTCTCTTCAACAACTTAAGTCTAATCCAATCTTACATCTAAAAGCATTTGTTTCTTGTGCCGCAAAACCCTTTGCAAATCATGGGGCACGGAGGGAAGAAATCTGACCCAGGTGCACAGCGGTTACAAGGAACTGTAACACTGGCACAGGGAGAGCATCATTTTAATAATTAAAGAAAGTCTAATAGTTATGTTTTAGAGGGGAAAGAAACAACACGTTCTTATCCAGGGAATCAACTAAATTGAAAAATTTTTGTAGTGATGTATTAGTACAAGCTATGCAAACATTTTGCCGTTTGTGAGCTAAATCTGGAAGCAGTAATTTTTTTAAAAGCATATGTAAAATGTAAACATATTTAGCAAGAGAGAACGCAGGTGGATGTTCATCCCTGGAACCGTATCAGGTTTCTTGCTAATTATAATTTTGGCTTGAAGAAGAAGTGACCTTGCCCATTGCTGGGATGAGTATTTCCACGAAACTTAGATCACCGTTTGCCCAAAAGACATAGCTAGACACTGACCAACAGCACAGCTTAAGCCAATTTAAACAGCTTTAGCCCTCCACTCCATCCCAGCCTCATATTCCTCACACTGAGCTACTCCCCCCACTGTTTCCCAGAGCAAATATTTGTGCAGCCGCACAGCGTGGCAGAGGGTGGAGCCCACCAGCAGAAAAGTTAAGGCTGCACAAATAAATAAATAAATAAATAATGCAGAATACAATTTTCACATTGCTGTTGGCCCCAGCTCACAGAGAAACACATGTCAAATCATGTGCTCCAAGGGGAGCAGTACAGCCGAACAGGCTTGGGGCGGCAGAGACCTGCATGTGGCTCTCACTTCTGCTGGCCTCAAGTGAGAACCCAAGCAAGCTGCTTCTCTTTTCACACCCTGCTTTGGTAATTGCCTCTGTCCCTCACAGCTGGCTTTGACAGCTACAGGTCTGCAAGGGCAGGACAGGATGGGCTGCCAGGGGGCACAGGAGCAGAACAAAGCAACTCTCCTGCACAAGGGGCAGCATGAAACTGAAGCCATGTGAGGACAGACCAGAATGATGTGCTCTGCAGGTATCCTGCCCCACCCTGAATGACATAGCATTTAGTCTCATAAAAACAAACCAAAAGGAAGGTTTTTGACTGTGTTCAGCTTTCAGTTTAGGATGGCAGCTGGGGAGGAGAAAATACTATTTTGATGAAGGAAAGGGAGCAGAAAATTTAGGTCAAAAAGCTCTTAGTTTTTTATTTTTCTGCTATATTATACACAAGTTCACCACGTGAGAAGCCCTAGCAAGCCCCCATTTATGTGACACCCTGTGGTACCATTGCTAAAGCAGCTCAAGATGCTGTAACTGCTTTCCACTCTTGCAAGAGGAGATCCCACCACCCTGCTCCCAGCTCAGGCTCATACAGTCAGCTCATACAGATTTGGGGCTTCAACAAACTCTGTGTCAAGACTGGATAAAAATCTGATCTAAGAAGCTTCTGGTTTGCATTTGTTTTTGTAGAATCCCAGTATCTCAAGCTTTGCAAAACATTTTGTCTCAGGTGTCTCTGGGAGCGGAGGAAAAATTCTAACAATCCCATTCACAAGCACAGCTGGAGAGAAGACCAGAGCAATGGATACGCCCAATATCACACTGCCTGTGTATGGAAGGACAACACTTGAACCAGCTTACATCCAAGTCTTAACGCCTGAACTCCTGCACCAAGAAACACTAGTAGCAGTGCTATCACATACATCTATCATAGTGTTACTGTCCTTGTACTTTGGGTTTGTGGGCCGGCTCCTCCTGCAGGCATAGATGCCACATAAAACACAGACTGGCACTGCTGTGGGTTTCTAATGCTGCCAGATGCATAATGAACTAAATATTTATGCATGGAGAAATTGCATCAGGAGATTATAAGGTGACTTACTCCTGTACCCAAAGGAAGTCTTTGCCAGGACTTCAAGCACAGAAAAATTTCCACCATTGTGCTATTTAAAAACTTAATCACAAATTCAGGCAATACACTTCTGGTATTTTTAAGAAAGCTGTTTGTCATCTACAAACTTGCATTTTCAGAGATTTCAATAGAAAAGCATCTCAGAGAAGAAATGTGGATGACACCTGGAGAATAGCCCATGCAGCTATCAGTTCTTAATTTGCAATTTAAAGGTACAGTTCAGTGATATTTTAGTGCACACTGTGAAAGTAGAGCACAAGGAATTTAAGAAAAAACAGTCAACTTTCACAGTGTGCTGGTCCTCTGAACTTTAGCTGAATTGTTGGAAGGAAAGGTGGTAGTAAACAAAGTGCATTTAAAAAGGCCAATATACTTTTCAAAAGTTGAGAGGGAATCTGTGTTTAACTGCAACTTTTCAAATAGCAAACATCATCTTTGAAAATACACAAGGGAGCATTTCCCAAGTCTACAGTCAGTACAGTTTCTCAAGTCTCCAGAAATGATGCCTTGGTAGCAGAAGGGCTTGAGAGGTGTCTGAAATTAAATGGATTCACAACCAAGCACCAGGCAGCTTTAACCTCGTCCATTTTATCCTTCCAACTTTGCCTCCAGTGTTTCCTACTGAAGGCAGATTTGGCAAAGATGCTGCCTTTGCCAGCAGTACAGCACATATCCCACACAGCTACAAAACCCTGACCTTGCACAAACTCTTCTTGGATCACGTCTAAGGTATTCCCAAGCACCTCTAAGGTCACATCCCAGCAATGGCAAGCTTCTAGGAAAATCTACTTTTCCTCACTCTTTCAAGTTCCTTCCTTCCTCCTTTTGTTATATGTTTGCCTCTGCAGAGAAGTAATGCTTCTCAATATTTCTGAGAATGGTTTCAAATCTGGGTATATTCTCCTTTTTACTGACAAGCAAGCTGTGGAGGAAAAGAACTGCAAAAATCCAGGTAGTAGATACAGCTCTGACATAGCATAATCTCTGATTCACTCAGACAGAAACTACAGGCTCCAACTTCTCCCTGGTACTTCTTTGCCAACACCAACCACACTTTTCCTTTCTCATCCTCTCCTTGCACTGATTCTGATCCATGTGGTACCTGTTAAGCCTTCCACTGATCCTATTAAATGCCTTACTCTGGCAGAAAGCTGACTGGAGTAGGTGGGGAACACTGGCTGCTCTTGAACCAGATCAGACTGTGATGAGCACTGCCAGCAAAGGACATCAGACCTCCCTCTGTGGGTAGTAATAACTACTACACTGGGCCAGCACTCAGGTAAAATATTCACCCTAAGAGTCACATGATTGCACACCAGTCACAAAAAAAAAAAGAAAGATACATTACTTGGGGAATGCTACAGGCAGAGGGGAGGGACAGAGGTACTCCTTAACCCATGGCCTTCTGACCTGAGCTAGCTCTTGTGCTTGTCCTCCCTCTGCACGCTCCTTGCATGTTTGTTTCAGAAAGTGCACTGAAAGTTATTTAACATCCTATAAATACCCCTGCCAGTAGGTGTGACAGAAATCACACTTGTAAACCCACAGCTTGAAGGCAAGTCACACAAAGAAATGAAAATAGAGACGGGACAAATTTATACCCCATACTACTTCTCTCAGTAAGCTTTAGACCCACAAAGATCATGAAACAAAAAGAGTTAAACCATGATCTGCAAATATTTGCAAAATACAATGCAATGTTACCAAGTTTTCCCAGGTGAAAAATAAGAAATCATCATGTCTCACCTAAGCACTCTCAGAGAGACAGTTAAAGCTTCGGCATCCTAAAATCCAACTCCCTTATAATTTGCTAATTTCCAGTTCTTCATTCAGAGTCACTAAGCTGATCCAAAAAGGCCAGCTTTCCTTGCATCTTTGAATGCCATCTGCAGAAACTGTTCCAGCACACACCCTACAAGAAACAAGGCAACTAATCAGAAGAAATGGACAGAGGAATGCATTTTATACAAACAAAGAGCTAACTCTATCTGGATTTACTTTTTTTCTTTACATCTAGGAGAGCTTACTGTTTGAAAAGACATAACCTGTTTCTGAAACAAGGCAGAATATAGTATAATTCTAATTAAGGCCCAAGTACAGCTTTGCATTGTAAAGGCAACACTATTTTATATACAGAACACCTCACTACAGCGTACTTGTAATAAACAAAGCCAAAATGAACTCATTTTTTGTTACTGAAGTACTGAATATCCCAAGAGAACCAACAAGGGCATAGCAATATCATATTTTTATTCCAAATTCTCATACAGTATGTGTATTAGCCCTGAAAATTCCTTTAAAATGTACTTTAATAAAATACAAGTCTGTACAATCCTGACTGCAGTAAGATTATGCTAGATCCTTAACTTTACAAAGGAAATGCTCACTTGTGGGTACAGCTGGTTTGAAAGACAAGTATTAGGTTGCCTATCTATCTCTACCGATTTGCACTCAAAGCTTTTAAGCAAATACGGATTTCCCACTATTTTGCAAGAAAGATACAAAGGTAAGGGGGTACAAGACACAAAGTAAAATTTATAAATACTGATAAAATTCAAAAACATATGAATGAAAGAAAAGTTTAAGACTTTCCAAGAGTAATGACCAATCTTTCCAGAAAGAAAGTCAGTTTTGATTCTTGAGGTAGAACAGCATACCCAACATCATCCCACAAGCTTCGGATGCCCCACTATTATACTCCTTCAGAGCTATGCTGCATTAACAGGATGGTTGTATTTGCTCTGGAATCCTTGCAAGGATAGTTCTTGAAGAATACTAGCTTAATCTGAAACCATTAGAGATGTTACCACACCAGTAGTGGTAAACTCGGCCTTTTCCTTTCTTACACACACAAACACAAAATCCAGAACTGTTTGTAAACATGTTGTTCTGTCGTTTTTCTTTTTGATGTTGGAATGTTGTAATCCCTTGTTGTTACAAGAAAGGAAAAAAATCGGGCTTGTGAATGAACAGAAATATATACCAAGTGAAACTATGTTGCAAATACATCCAGAAGGAACATAAAACTGAGGACTGGGCAAATTTTATATAGTCCAACAGTGGTTTCTTAACTGGGACACTTTGTAGTTGGCTTAGGGATCCTCATTAAAAAGCTGTATTTTTTCCTCTCCTCATTCTGTGAGTCACTCATTACATTTTTGGATGTTGCAACACATTCATGAATAATAAACACATACTGGGAAGAAGAAAAAAACCAAAACAGTGTTCACTGTGGATTTTTTAACGTCTGTATTTATCAGTATAAAAATCAAGAATGAAGCTGAGATTTTCAGAAGTTTCTATGCAAGGAATGCTATTAATCACAGACTAAGTATTTGGTACACCCAGACACAAGTGCACAGATAGACGCCAAAGTTACAGCACAGCGGTGTCAGGATTGCTGCTATTGTTTGGCCTCTTTACAGGGTGGGAGCAGAGGGGGAGGGATCATCATGTTCCCCATCAAACCCTCTCCTGAGGGAGAACAGCTAGGCACCGCCCTTAGCTACACAGTTCTGGACCCAAAGCTGCACTTCTGCAGCTGCCTCTTTTCTTTTTCTTTTTTTTAATTAATTTTTCTTTTAAAGACCAGAGAGTCAGGTTGCAGAGGCTGCACAGTCCCAGAAAGCCATCCGTGCTACAGGAAATTACTGTTGATATCTTAAAGAAGTACCAGGGAATTATTTATTCACATTTGTGTTTTAGACAATAACAAAAAGAGCATCCAACAGATGCACATGTCAGGGTGGTTGCTGCAAGTTTTTCTGCTGCTCCAGTCAGATGAAAAAGTGTTTACTTCTATTTCAATTTCCTTTATTCTTTTAATCCTGCTGCCTTATGCAGGCCACACTGGCTACTCACACACTTGTGCTGACTCCCTGTATGGATGCAGACCAAATTCATGGAATTAAAGGAAATCCAGATAAACATCATTTTTAGAAAAATGTTGAGCTAGAGTTCCACAAATATTTTAGATGCTTACAAGAATGCAACAGGGTATTTCTGCACTGTTCAGGATGTGAACACAAAGGAAAGGAAAACATGTTTATTGCTGCTCCTCCAGCTGCTCTAATTAATGGAGAAAGATAAAAGTGGTAACTTGGAGAGGCAGGAGATAGAAAATAAATTGTGAAAAAAAGTAAGCTCATGTGAATGAATCAATTTTCCATTGCAACTCACTCAGGCAGAGACCTGGCTATTAAAGAACAGTTAGCTAGAAATGCAACCCGGTTACTTGCTTGTTCAGGAAATAATATTTTTAGTAGCAGGTTTACCTATCCAAACACATGCTACATTAACCAATTGGTGAATACATAAATCATGGGGAAGAGAGGAAAAAAAATAAAGACTGCAGGACACAAAAAGGAGGGGTGCTGAGGAGCTCAGTGCTGCTGGCTGCTGGAAGGCAAACATTTTTATCTCTCAGCTACGTTTCAAGTCACAAAAACAACAGCTTCCATCTCTATGCTCATCCTCGGCCAGGCAAGCAGTCCTACCAGCAAATCCTGTAGGACTGAGAACCTGTGGATCACTCCAAGAAACCAAACCATCACCTCTGCTATTGTCACTTGCCCATAAAAGCAAGGTACAGCAGTCGGACATATCCTTAACAGGCAGGGAGGCTCAGTTCCAGAGAGAATTCCTGCTACTATAATCTGTTTTCCAAAAGCCTCCCAGGAATCATCTTTCTTGGTTCTGTGGTCTAGGGAACCCTGAAACCAAAACTGGGAACCAGAGGCTAAGAGAACAAGGAGACATTCTGGCAGGCACAGTTTCACACATGTGATTTTCCTCCTGCTTTCTACTAACAGAGGTCACTCTGTTATTAATGGAAGCAGCTCAATATTCTCCCCAAATAACCTGTCATAAAGACTTAGTATTCGCAATGCTACATTCAAAGTACTATATATAATTTATATTTATTATTTCAGTCTAATATTGTCTCTTTAACATTTCAATATATGTTTAACCTTATAGTCCATTTTGTCTTGCATTCATTGAGGGTCCATCAGCTCTAAAGGTATGTGTGCTCTGAAAAACACCCCACTAGAACTGAGTGATTTCAACTCCCTCAACCATCAAGGAACAGATACCTAATTTGAGAGAGTGCTCACATTCTAGCATGGTAGCCTAAATTCAGGGAGTTTCATCCACTGCTTCTCTGTAACTAATTTTATTTCTTGAACTTTTCCTTTGAATGCTCCCCATTTTTAGCAAGACTCATTAGAAATGTTTATCAGCTTTGCATTACGGACAAAAATATACCACTTGTGACTGAGATCACAGAAATCTTCCTGTGTGAGGAATTGAAAAGTAACATCAAACTAATTTAAATATTCAGAATAACAATAATTAAAACAACCTTTTTAAAGACGGTAGTCAATTATCTCACTGAGGAAAGAGAAAGAGTAAAGAAAATTACTTTTTTTGGTTTTTTTTCATTAATTGCTCTCATCCTCAGGCCTGTTGGTTTTATGATATGATCCCTTGCTGCTTTGCATAAGCCAGCAGCAGCTTACTTCCTGCTACTCTCTTTTATGAGAAAATGAACTCCTCTACCCTGAACAAGCACCCTTTAATTCTTTTATTGCTAATCCTTACTTGCATGCAGCAGGCTGCTGCTTCCCCAGAAGATCCTAAATAATCTGTCTCAGGGTTGTGGTTCCAGGTGATTGTAAGTGTGTTAGGCACATTATTTCTTACTTTCTGAAAATATACTAATTTTCCTTAATATACTAAAATATACTAAATTTCCCCTTTCTAGTCAATATATGACATTATCCAGTGAATGCTTTCAAAGCTACCAAGTATATTATTAGTTCACCATTCTGGCAAAAGTCAGATTTGAAGATACAGGATTTATGGAACAAAATTATACAATACATTGGAAAATTCACCACATAGCAAACAGGAAAAATGTTACCTGCATCATCAGAAAATACAGATTTGCATTTTTGTGGTGAAATGGCAGCTGGATATTGTATAGGGAGAAAATACAGGAGAGAGAACCCCATTTTGGGTACAAAGCAACAGGTACAATGCCCAGGGAACAATTCATGCTTATAGGCAGAAAGGAGTCGGCTGAAGATCTGATCTGAGGATCTGCACACCAGAGTTAATGCAGCAAAAAGCTGTTCATCTACACAGACAAAGCAAAACAGAAGAATGAGGAAAACAGCATATAGTCATTTAGTAGTTGTGTTGGCCCACTTTCAGTTTAAAACCATTGCCTCTTGTCACTATCCGACAGTACAAAAAGTCCCTCTCCATCCTTTTTATAAGTCACAATAAGGTCTCCTTGGAGCCTTCTCTTTTATAGGCTCTCTCAGTCTGACTTTGTAGGAGAAGTGCTCCAGTCATCTGATGATCTTCATGGCCCTCCTCTGGAGCTGCTCCAATAGGTCCATGTAATTTTTTTTTTTTGCTGAGGACACCAGAGCTGGATGCAGCACTCCAGCTGGAATGTCCCAGAGGGGAAGAATCGCCTCCTCACGCTGCTGGCCATGCTGTTTTTGCTGCAGCCCAGGATGTAACCAGCCTTCCAGGCTGCAAGTGCACACTTACTGGCTCATGTCCAGCTTTTTGTCCAGAAAAACCTCCAAGTCCTTCTCCACAGGGCTACTGTCATTTTGTTTTGTTACAAAGCTCCTTTCTGACACACCATCAACATTACAGAATCATAGAATAGTTTGAGTTGGAAGGGACCTTCTAAGATCATCTAGTCCACCCTATTCACCATGGACAGGGACTTCTGGCACTAGATCAGGTTGCTCAAAGCCCCAGCCAAGCTGACTTTGAATACCTGTTCATCCACACCATCTCTCTACTCTGAGCAGAGCAGAAATACACTTCTGCTAGATGTGCAAGCAAAGCCCCAAAAAGATATCTCCTTGTCATACATTTATTTTCACTTTTATTAAACACCAGAAGTACAAAGAGTGGAAATCCTCTGAGAAAAAAAAATATATATCACTACTGAGATAAAACAGAGCTGGTGGCAAGCTGCTAATTCATGTACTCTTTTTCTCCACATCCGTGATGGGGCCTTATTGTCTCACTTTCCCCATTACTTTCCGCTCGGGTCTGATCACTGGCACCAATCCCAAGCTAACAACCACACCTGACTCCCCACAGAAATGCTCAGGGCTTTCTGTACCTTCCTCCTCATTTGTAAAGCACAGCAAAGTAAGTCCAGACTGTCTAAAAGGAATGGGAAGATCTTGAGCTTGAGCTCTTGGTCATATCCAACTAGGTAAGCTCTGGTGCTTCACAGATGGCTACCATTAACTTAGAAAATCTGATCATTAATTAGCTGAAAAAACTGCTTGTCCACACTTCATGCTCTTAACCTCCCCAAAACTACATCACATTAACACAATGTTCAGGAGACAAGGGAAAGAAATTTAAGCTTTAAATAAAGTAATTACAGGTGACTGGTTTTCAATGTTATTTGTTAGCAGCATTCAGATTTGAGTCCATTTTTCTCACATTTAGCAAAAGGTAACACTTTGTTCTTAAAAAGGACACAAAAGAATCCTTCAGTAAACAAATATCCACACACTAAGCTGGATGAGACAGATGTAAATTTTTCACTACAAGTAATCAATTAAACTCAACATTCTCCTGGAAGCACTGATCTAGCTCCCAGTTACTCAATAGGAGTTTTAATTATTACAACTTTACCAGTGGGACTATTCAATTTCTTCTGTGTCTCATTTCCCTGGCTCATGTCCTTACAATTAGAAGCAGAAAGTTAGTTTGGATTGCCTTTTTCTACTTCCTTTATTTTCTAATTTGTTTTACCTTATTTTCTTTCATTCCCAGCTCTATTCCCTATTCTTCAGGCATATAAATGAGCATTCAAGATACATTTTGTAATAAAGATAGGAAAATTTGATTGTGGTGGCTCTCCAGAGCAAAAGCATGGAGACATCTGGTTTTAAGCCACCCAAGCTCTGATCATGTTCCAGTCAGAATGCACATACAATTGTCATTTCCTCCCTGCTTATCTGGAGATGGAGTAAGTAATATTCTTCTGGCAGATGAAACAAGTAATCCTAAAAAAGGGATTCTTCCCCAGAATGCTGGAAAAAAACCAAAACAAAAACCTTCAGAATTTTTATTTTACTTGTTTCCAGTTCAGTAACAAACTGAAAGCCATGATTTTTAAATGTAACTAGGTAAGAAAGAAGTAGCACACAAACAACAAAGCACCAGTGACAGCATTCATAATGCTACCTTCTCATATCCATCCTCCAATTTCTTTAACAGAGTATCCAAATTAAGTGGTTTCCTTAATACTTCCCATTTAGGATAGGTTGCTCTGCTCAAAAGCAGCCATCCTGCAAACATGATCACAGCGCTATGCAAAAGAACCACAATTATGCATTTTCTCCCTTAAACCACACCTGCACAAATACCCCTGCCTATTTAAACACCAATAGCAAGACTACTGCTCAGTCTGATAATAACATATACAGAACGGAAACCTGTATCGGAACATACATATTCCAACTCCAAAGAAAAGAACAGGAGAGTTGATACGGTTATCCACCACATCATAAACCAGAAACTCCAACAAACTACACTGTGTCTAACTACATTTAATGTTGCTACCTGTCTTGATGTCATCCTGAAACAAGGGAAGTGTGAATGCATGAGACCTAGAGGATTAAAGAAATTTTTTTTAAAAGTAATATTCTTGACAGGTGTTGAGGCAAAGACATGAGACCTGAAACCTAGTCTGAATCTGAAAGTATGTGAAGTTCTTAGTATTTTGTGGTAATTCTCCAAAGTAAAGGCATTCTCTCTATAACTACCTTTTTTTTCCCTCAGGAAAACATGAAATCAATAGTTTTCTTTGACTAATGTGTAAAGATCTGGGAACCTACCTGGCAAACACAATGGAGGGCTTGTACAGTTAACAGCCTCATGTATGACTTTACCTTTCAGCTGCTAGTCACACACAACAATAAAACAGAGACTACAAACCCCCATTTCTGATGCAGCTTTGATTTCAAAGGGACAAAACACAACATCTATGAAGGTTAACATAACGGTTTTATTGCAGAAAACACATGAAGACCTTTTATACCAACAACATCCTGAAAACATGCTGTCCTGAAAATCTGTTCTGTCTGACCTCTGCTTTAGACTGCCCCAAAATGCACATCCACGGGCAAAGCAAGCAGCAACATCAGACTTTAAGTAATGCATTTGCAATAATTCACCTCAAATGAAGTTCACAATTATGCAAACACCCCCTCCCCTCCCAAAGGAGTGCAATAATGATGGAAGTATACTGGTATACTTAATCTTAAGGACATGAAAACAATTTAACATCAGTAGATGCATCCTGGAAAATTTTCACAAGTAGTCATTTGCAAAGAATATAAAAGTGTATTTCTGTCTCTCACTATCGTGGCTGTAGACTATTTATGGTCAGAAATCAGCTTGTTCATTAATTAAAATATTATACCTGTGATGGTTGCCAAATTTTGTTACATGATAATACTAACATTTGAAAACTGAATTTGAAAAATTCTTAGTAATCTTTTAGCAAATCCCTAAGACTAAATCTGTTAACCCATAAAATTAGGTCAACTAAGAAAACCTGAAGAAAAACCCTAGAGGTTTGTTTTGGATGGCTTAAGATGAAGGTTTCACTTGAAAACGCACCCAGTGAAAGACAGCCGCACAGAGCACATGGAAATCCAAACACAAAAGAAAAGAGCTCAGCTGTACCTCAGTGGAGGTAAGCAGGTGCTGGGGGATCTGTTCTCTGCACAAGACTACATGTGGGTATAAATACCCTCAGCCAGAGGAAACATAAAAGTAAAATGCTGGCACGGGTCTGCCAGCACAAGGCTGGAGAAAGGCTTACAGATTCTATGGACACTCATTTCCAATATCTCCACTAACACACCACTGATTTCCTTAACCCTTCTCCCAGCAGTTTCTCAGCACAGTTACCAGAACCTGCCTGAGCTTTGCCACCTAATCCCATTTTGAGTGAAATAAATCTGTTTTAACCAGGCAAGTTAAGCAAAATAATTTTGGCAGAAACAGAAGGGTTACTGCATTCAGCTGGCAGATCAGGAGTAGTAAATGCAAACAGAAAATGAGTGACAAGCTGCTGGAGGTGGGGGGTGACTGATGCAGAAGACAAGCAGACATCACAGCTATGGACTATGCTCTAGTGATCCATTGTTCATTAGACAACACATTATTATCACAACCTAACTGGATGTAGGATTCAACAATGACGAAGTCGGATCAGTCAGTGTTCTTACGGCAGTGCATAAACACTAAGTACTGTCACCATCCCTTTTCTGACTAGTCTTGCTGTTCTCTTACCCACAATACCACTTCCCTTGTCATTTACCTTAAAAATACCAAATCCCATGACACAGGATGGCATAACCTCATCACCTCTTCAGTAAACTGGTGACAAAGTACACTCTCAGTTTCTCTTAAAACAAACATATCTTCTGTAAGTATCTTGATCAACAGTGGTCATTAAAAACAACAGACCATTCAATTTCTCCTAGAACTTCCCCTCTTAACAGAATGAAAGAACAGAGAACAGATACCAGAATGCTGTTCAATACCCCCTTGCCTGAAAAAGGTCTTTGAAGGTCTGCAGCAAGCTGCAGAATCCCACAGCTTTTCCACCAACAGTTCCACTGCTCCTCTCTGAGGAGCCCAAACACACCCTAGAATCATGCAACCCAGGCTGACATGCAAGCTGCTGGAAATGGCACAGTGGCAGTGCCTCTCTGGGCAGCAGCAGATGCTGAAACAGAAGCTGCAGCAG
Source organism: Drymodes brunneopygia (assembly GCA_013400955.1). Taxonomy (NCBI): domain Eukaryota; kingdom Metazoa; phylum Chordata; class Aves; order Passeriformes; family Petroicidae; genus Drymodes; species Drymodes brunneopygia. The sequence continues at coordinate 138,829 of VZTZ01033111.1, forward strand.
CAGTTACCGTGTGAGCAACCTTCTGCCAGGACTTGGAGAGTGCTTGGCTTCCTACCTGAATATATGACATGCAAATGAGTCACAGAACAAGGTCAAGCAAGCTGAAGCACCTCATTAAATTTTGTTGATGCCTGTATCACCAGGAGCTCCAGACAATGCAACTGCTTAATGTCACTATTGTATTCATGCAGGAAAAAAGACCAAGATATCCACTGCCTGGAGTACACAAGTGGGTTTTAGTACTAGGTTTTAACAATGAAAAAAGATTTCCGTACACACATACAAATAAAAGAAGGAAGTTAATTTCTGGAGAGTGGGCAAAATTACATCTTCACTGGCCACAGTTGTGCTGGATTAGGGACCAAATGGGAAGCTTGCACAAGAGGTATAGAGTAATGCATTCCATAAAAATACAATTCTTGACTATTCTGATTATAGTGACACTTGGCTGTGATGAGGTGGAAAATCAAGCCTGACAGATAACACAGTCCTACTACTATTTCTAGCATCTGTTAATTCAGTTGTTTGAGTGCATAATTATCCTACACACACAATTTTTTGTTGTTAAGCATACAGTCAGCTATATATTTCAACTCTAACAGTATTACGTTCAAATTTAATATGCCTCTGAGATGGACACTTAACAATTCCGACAATTTTAATCTCAGCCTCAAACATTGTTTCACCTCACAACCAGGAAAGGAATGAAACTCACTAAATATTACAAACACAGTAAGATGCCACAAAGTGGCAAACTATAACCCATGGCTGCACTTTCAAAACAGACACAATGTGGCAATACTCATTATCATCTTACATTAACACAAGTTTTATCCAAGTACTGAAACATAAAAATATAATTCCAAATTTATTGTTCTCTGATTCTGCCATTTTCTGAGAAGAAATTTATTAAACAGCCTAACTAGAGCTCTTTAAAATTGAAAACATCTAATCTGATTTGTACTTTTGCTATTAAGTTGGCTCCCCCATGTCCTAGAAATCAATAGTGCATTATTATTAACTCCAATGAACATAGCAACAGGCATATGGGCCAAATCCTAGAAGGCTGTACTGTCATTATTTTCTCAAACATGAACATCTCAGTAGGGCAGATGAGGAAAGTGTATTTAAAAATCATGTTTGAGAGGAGTGCTTGAGTATTTCCAAGTCAGTGGAAACACTCATATATACATGCTTTCAAGTCTAAAGATAGTGACTTACAAGAACTTGGTCTTTTCAAGTTTCAGTTGTTCTCAAAAAGAAAACTTCCAGTAAACTCATCCTATATAGAAAATGTTTTATTACCTTAAAACATTCATAGGATATCTTAAAGCGTGAATGAAAAAGCCTAACCAAAACCACTGTAAAAGGCTGAACATCAGACTTTTGATATCATATATGCTAGAGTAAATACAATAAAACAAGTTTTTTACAGAAAGAAACAATTCAGTGCTTTAGAGTATATTTGTCCTAGTTCAGCTGCCAGAAGAAAAAAAAGTGTCTGTTTGTTATATCAAAAAGAATGGACTATGGAATTATAAAGCACCATCTCATAGCTATCTAGGCTCAAGTTCAATTCCCAGGCCAAATTAAACCTCCAGGTTTACTGTGAAGCTGCCTGAAAAGGAGCGTTGCAGGTAATGCTTCAACTTGATTCAGGCAGTCAGTCGTGTTTCAGGTTACAAAATGATTTCACCAACATAACCTCTGTTGTTTTAGTGACTGCCGGGGGTGCTCTGCTGCCAGGCCATGTGCACATTGCCTGCCTGTCTGCTGGCAGCAGATGTGGCTGCAGGAGAGGAATGCCCAAAGGACAGAGATGGTTAAGGGGAGAGCACTGAGCAGCTGACTTCTCAACAGCAAGCAATGTTCTTGCCTGTCTAAAGGCAGCAAAAATTTTTTCATCCCTGAATATAACTGACAGTATTCTGAACAAAGAAAGATGATACACCAACCTGGGAATAGGAGGGGACTTTGTAAAGTGAGGATCTGATATCCTGTCACCAGCTGCCACCAGATGTTGATGCTCTAGAGGGAAGTACACAATAATTAATCACACTCCCAGAAGTCAAATTAGGCACCAAGAAAAAATGGTCCTCCTGGTCCAAGAGAAAACCAGCCAAGTTCTGAAGTATGCCATTTTATTGTAATCTTGTCAAGGTAGCAACATGTGCTACAATACACAGAAAGCCCTGCAAGTAATCTTGTTTTTCAATCTAGGGAAAAATGCAGGTAAATGGAGTACAGTCCCTCCCCCTTCTACGCACACTGGAAACATCCTCCACCAAAGCAAGTGAAAGCACATCTTTGAGAAGAAAACCACAGCAATTTTAAACGCTCCCAGCAACTGCAAATCCGCTACAATCCTTTACCGCCCTTGTTGCTACTTATTATTTCAAAGTACAACATGCCTAACTTCATCTCTCAGACACTGGATGGTCAAGTAAATATCATGTATTTTCCTTACACACGTGTATGATATATACAGGCATCATTTTCTCTCTCAGATGTACAATCTGCAGTTGTGAAACCTGGTCTCCAAACCCTGGATCACTTTTGTCACTGTGCTCTTATTAATATTTCATATTCTTCCTCACGTGTGAGCAACAAAACCAGACATGGAATTCCTGTGATCTTACTAATGCCACGTACTTTCCTACTTCTGTGCAATATTTATATTGCTACACAGCCAAAGACCACACTTCACTTGCAGCATTGCAATGAAAACTCCCGTTGAGATGATTCTCTGCACAAATTCTTAAGCCTTCTTTCAATAAATTACCAGTTAGAGGACAATCTCCTATCGTGTTGGTGTAACCACAATCCTGGGTCCTTTGTATGTGGCTGCATGAAAAATGCCTTCTGATGGATGCTGATCATTCAAAAAAATTATTTGGAGTATAGTGTACCAGTAACTTGTTCCACACGTGCACAAACCTGCACATAACATGCTGGTAATGATGCGATATCATCACAAAAGCTGTGAATATATTGATATTAACCAGCTTTACACCAAGATCCAGCCCCCAGGGAACCTCACAAGAAACAGCTGCACTCCCATAGAAGAAAGGCACGCCTAAGTTCCTCTCTAAACTAAGAAAGATTTATGAAGCAACTTTGCCAATGTTTGTGGTATTTATTCCACAGTGACTCCATGCCACAATTGTTTTAAACTCACACTTCACTGCAGGCTTAATAGATATATCAGGCACACAATATAGGGTGAGTCTGCCACAATAGAGCAGTTGATGAATAGCTTAGGAATTTGGGAGATGTGGGTTTTTTACAATCCAAAACGCTGGGAAGCAACTTGCTTTAGTTCTACTGTAAACTGGTCTTTAACAATCATTAAGTCATTTTGAGAGATTCAGAACGAGTAAGCCCTGGCTTGTCATTTATTTCAGAGGCTCCATTTTAAAGTTTTCAATTTTTCAGCCAGGAAAACAATGAATGATGTGAGTAAGGAAAATCACACCATAGCATTAACCAAAGATGTTTAGGTTCCATTCTCAAGTAAAAAAAACAAAAAGCAAACAAAAAAATACCAGTTAGTAGATCAGGTAAGTAATCAAATAATATTGTAATTCAGCAGCATATTTCCATGTACATAAACATTTACACAGCATTGATGAAGCTTGTAGCAATGCCTATTAGGCAGCTGCTGAACACTTCCAATGCAAGATGCTGCTTCCAGCTGCTTGTAACTTGGCCAGACTTTGACTGCTTGGGTTGAAATTTTCCAAGTTGAATGTCTGCCTCAGGCTAAATTTTGTTCCATGTGCTGTAGAAGTTACCTTTGAGTGAGGGGTGCTTAAAGAGGCAGACTGGGATTAGAAGAACTCGGCCAAAATCCTTGAGCTGTTTTCAGAGCAAAACCAGGCTAAATGCTGTCTCCCGAGGCAAACTTGAAAGGCTACATATACCCTTCCATCTCCTGATGACAGATCTGAATGTGGGGTGGAACCCATACACTGAAGGTCCCCCTTTTGCTGCCTCCATGAAGTCCACCTCCATTTGGTCAAATGTCCAAACCAAATTGCACTGTGTGCATTGTCAGTAGGTGTTTGCTAGGCCACGTTCTTCTCAGCTCCTCATGTTGATCAGACAACACAAGGGATATGAGCAAGTACAGCAACACAGACCACAGCCACGACCTACCACCACTGGTTACCCTCAACAGGGGGCTCTGACAGCAGAGTGCCAGGTGTTACATTACAAATCCAGCTGATAAAGGACAGTGACACAAATACGCTACCCTAGGCTGCCTATCTGCTTTTTGGCACTTTTCCTAAGGGAAAGAAAATCTAGGAAACTGCTCACGAAATGCAGTATTAAAAACACGATAAGCAAAGAAGAACTTAGAAATTATTAGAACTAAGTGGTCAATGGTAACTGAAAGTGCCTCCTAGTGCTCACGTGCATCCATCTCTAATTAGATCAAACTGTATTTGCAACTGACCTGGTCACATTTTTTCCCACTGAAGCTTTGCTATAATTAACACACAAACTCCTCTTTTTGCCCTTGTTCTCTAGAGCATCACCACACACATTCAAATCACAGAGGAAATTACTTTCTCTCAGGTTCTCTTATGGTTCTCATCACTACAGTAATCTGTAAGATGAAGAATACTGTTATCCACATTTTTTTTAATATGGGAAACTAAAATAGATTAAAGCAAAAAAACTATGGACACTAAGTGAACAATTCCTACACTCAAGGCTTGTATTTCTAACATGCTTAGATCTGTAAAACATCTTCTGTACACAGAGAGCAAACAGACACTCATGCTCCAGATGGTTAAGTTCAGCATAACTGTGAAGCAGATCCCGGGGACTCAGGCCAGGCTCCCAGAAAACCCAACAGACCACGGGCAAAACCCTTTATGTTTATCTGGAAATCAACGGCAAAGGCCGGGGCTGCAAAATCCAATTCTCCAGCTGTCTCAGCCATGAAGCTGCCTCTCCCTCTGCCTACAATTGTTTGCCTCACTCATGTTACTTCTTCCCACTGCTGCCCAGCCAGAGACACCTTGGGGGACGCACCTCTGGCTCCGAGCTGGCCGGGAAGGACGCTGGCACATCCTGTCACTACCAACACCATCCTCGGGCACAGGCCCGCGGCGCACAGAGGAGCCCGGCATCCTGAACACTTGGCTTTGCAAACTTACCGACGGGGCATGGCTGGGCACGGGGGAGAGGTGGTAAATGTATAGAATGTATAGAGATCAGCGAAATCCACTGGGTGGCAGGCATGTTTCACGGGATCCAGAGCCAGTGCGTATACAGGGGTATACAAAACGAAAGCTCCTAAATACTGGGCTTGTTCCCTGTCTCAGAAGCAGCAATTGAACGGACACGGAAGAAAAAAAAAATTAAATCCCACAGAGCGAAGCTAACATATTCTGCCTTGATTTTAACACCAGCTTCTTGTCCACGGTGCTGAGGCACTGGAACTGTCCTGGCAGTCAGGGGCTGGAGCTGTGTGGACACAGTGTCCCACATCGCTTCTCTGGTGGGTGCCCTCACTCGAGGAAGCAGGGACCCTGTAAGAGTCTTCAGAGTCTCTGCTGCACTTATTAATGACCAATGTCTACAGAGCCCAAGCCTTTCAACTTTTCCCCAATTTAACAAACTCAGAGGGGAAGGAATTTTTTTGGACTAACAGCTGTAAATGCGTTCATGTGTGTAAACAGCTAAACTTTAAACTTGAAAGAAACACAAAAAGCCTTTATTTTCCATAAATTTCGACGTAGCATCTGAGCAGAATAATTTCAAAAGTTGCTTAGACTGGAGAAGAGGCCATCAACCAAATTTCAACCCAGAGCATATATTTATAGCCATGTTGCAAACTACATAAAAAGTACACTTATAATGGAAATGCTGACAAATGCAAAACTCCTGCAGCTAGCTATGACAGTCTGACCACAAGCCCTCCTTGTGAGAGGAAAAGGCAACCTCCCCACCTCCTTTCTCAGGCAGCTCGACAGCGAGCTGGGGCGAGGGGTGCCAGGTACAGGTACCACCGCCTTGTCCTTGTAGGATGGATCGGGGCAACTCCTACTCCCCGTACTTCCCACATGTTGAAGGAGCCACCCCTCTGTTTTTGCCATAAACAACCGGAGGGCCTCTTACAGCCATGACTCACTCCGCAGGCTTCTCCTCCACCCCTGTGCGTGACTGTAGCAAATAGGCTGCCAGCTGCAGCCGGTGAATTGACACGACTTTTTTCGCAGAACCGTGGGGAGATCAGTCACACAGGGCTGGGCGGGGGGGTGAGGCTGTGCTGTGGAACACCAGCCCGGGGTGAGTTTTATTCGTGGGGGAAGAAGCGGAGGAGGCGATCCGGGGCCAGTGTGCCGGGGACGCCCGAGTGTGAGCGTTTCGTCCCCGTCCCCCCCCGGCCCGGCACGG
>VZTZ01033111.1:147474-185617 GCA_013400955.1 Drymodes brunneopygia
TTGCTAAAATTATACCTGAACAGATTCCTGACCCAATTTATGTAGCTGTTTTTTTCCTCTCTTATAATTCTTGTCACATTCTTCCTGACATAGCCCATATCCTTCTTCTGCATCTACAGCAGCAGACCTCTGCTCTCAGGAGATATCCCTAACTTAAGATATTTAACTTTCGAAGGCTGACTCAGGCAGTTCACTTTAGGTTCCCTGCATAAGGATGAAACACACACCTAAGGAGTTGAATGTGCTTCTCAAGTGTCTCTTTAGGATGCAAAGAGTGGTGTTTTGGAGATGGCAGTTTCCATCTATTGACAGGGAGAGCTGAGACAACTCTATCTCACTATTTAGACAACTGAAGTTAGAGGAGGTGACCTAGAGATTTGGAGCTGTATACATGCAGAAGGCTGCCTTCCCTGATATTTCTGTGCATTCTTGTATGTTAAAAGTATTTGTGACATTGGAAGTGGTTGAGTCACCATCCCTGGAGGTATTTAAAAGACACATACATGTGTCACTTCGGGACATGATTTAGTGATAGATTTTGCAGAGCTGGGCTAAGTGTTGGACTCAATGATCTTAAAGGTCTTTTCCAACCTAAATGATTCTGTAATTTACAATTTTGAAAAGAGGTCTGGCAAAGTAGATTCATGCAAATACAGGTCAGGCTGAGCAGCTTCTGCAGACTCTGTTCTCTATGGGATATTGTATTCATATGTAGTTCACAGGAGGCTAACGTAATGATTAAAAGAAGCCAACGTTCGGGTTGTGAATTAGAATTTATGGAGGGTTTGCAAAAAATATGATTGACTTGAGGGCAATAAGAGCAAAGCCCTTCAGAGAACTGCCATGTTTCATGTGTATGAAACTCCCATCCAGTTCTACTCTGCAGCAGCCCACATAGAGCATATGTGTGATCTATTAGAAAGACAGCAAGCTGGGGTTAGGCAGAAGGACAGTCCCATGTACTTGCAGTGTCAGGGATGCTTTTTTTTTTAGAACTTATTTTTAAATACCTTTTTCCTTTTTTTTAAAAAAAAAAAGTTAAGGGTATTTAACTAAGAGGAGTTTTTAGGGTATGGTTAGTACACTATGAATGAACAGAGTTGCTGTGAATTATTGGGGATAGTGAGTCACTAGGGCCATGGCACTGGGACCTACTTCACAGAACAAGAAAACATTTTTGACCTTCTCCTCTGCCAATCTTAGCAATGCAGTTTTAGTCTCACCAATACTGGGATATTTGAATTAGAATTGGCTGTTTTCAAATAGCCTCCCATGTGGTGGTGTCTTGTGAAATACATGGGATTTTTTTTCTTTGGTTGTTTTTTTTCTACTTCTTTCCATTTCAGAAGTATTGCTTTTGTTCAGAAGTACACAGTATTTCCAAATAGTGTTCAGAAATAATAACACATTCTGTCCTTTTGAGTGGCTGTTACAGAACAGTCACAATATCTACCCTGAAATAATATGCTTGTGTTGTCAAGAACTTGAATCTTACAAACATGTATTCAAGGCAATGATGCATGTAGCAGCTCTTCAGTCCTCAAACTTGCAGAAAGCTATAAGGTGTTAAATTCTTGTAAACTTTTTGAATGTTGTAGATGCTCAAATCAAAGAAGACTGCTGAGCCTGTGTATGCTGTTTTTTACCCCTGAGGGCTTCTGATTTGGATGGATACATCCCTGATACTAACCCCCTGCATCCCTGCCAGATTTCAAGTCAGATATTTTAGAACAGAGCTATTCAAAGCAAATGCTTCCAGATTTTGTTTGTACTGCCAAATTCTTTTTCATTGTGTTCAGAGCCACCTAAACCAGTTGTTTCTCCTGCCCCCTTGATTTCAGTACATGATGGGAACAAAATCCTCCAGCCCAATCTCCAAGTAAAGTTTGGCAAAGCTGTCTCAGCTCAAAATAGCTACTTTATGAGGGTTTTTAAGCTTCCCTTAAGGAAAGCTTATAAGGAAAGCTGTTTGTACCACTCGTTGAAACGTTAATGGTACAGTAACTAGCAAGAAGAAGCAGCCTGCAGGTTGAGGGCCCTGGACTCCAGAACCTGAGTTACTCTTCAGGTTACTTCCTGAACCTGTCCTTTCTGCATATTCCCAAACATGTGGTTCCTGTGCTGGGATGCATAACCCGGTCACTGCAGCTTCAGTGCTTTTCTCTCTGAATTTCAACATTTTCGTGTCTTTTGGAATGGCAAATGGGGCAGGCGCTGTTAATGCAGAGTTGCTACTTGTTCTTTCTTGTCTTCTTGTTCACTCTGATATTTTAAATGAATTTCAGAAATCTGAAAATGGTTTTAACATTGATGCAGTTTGCACTCTGCTGTTTGCACCAAAGACTTTGTCGTCTCATTAGTTTCAAAAAACCAGCTTGATGTTCATTTACTCTTTTCCTTCCTTCTCCTTTAGCCCCCTAAAATGTCATACATTCTTCTTTTGCGTGGTGTGACCAGTAAAAGTTGAAAGAAAATCACTGTTCTTGAGGAGACACAAATTGCTTGCGAGTTAGTATGGGACTTCCAGGTTTGGATGAGTTCACAGCAGTTTGTCCAGAAGTTGCCCGGTACCCATCTCTGTTGGTGCTGCCCTGCTCCCTGGTAGCAGACTGCCAAGTTGACTTGCTCAGCCAGCTCTGGAAAGTCAGACTTCAAAGAGACTTGATCAGAACCCTTCCCAGAAGTTAGAGCTTTGCAGTAAAAATGGCACACCTCTCTGAGTCTGTGTCACCAAGCTCCCTTTTGGGAGCCATGACTGGGGAAATGTGTGCAGTGCTAAACCTCAACCCTGCAAACCTGGTCAAGGCAGACGGACTCTAGACTGTCTCCTCGTTTTAGTGAAAGGAACAAAGGGAGTTGTGCTGGTGCTGGCCAGCTTCCTGGTCCTTAGGAGGCTGGCCCAGCCACAGAATAAACCTTAACTTTACTTCTGTTAGAACACAAGGAGTCTTAAAAGCTGTACTATTTTGACTGTAATGACTATAAAATAACTGTGTTTTCCATAACTTGTACATACTTATTCAAGAATAAAAAACCTCTATCACTTTAAGAGCATCTACTTTCAAGCCTGTATTTGTCAGATGGAGAAAACAATCACAGACATAAAAAATTGTCATGGATCTGGATTGTGACTGGAGCCCATGAAGCTCTTGTAGCATCTCAATGAAGTGGGGTTTCACTTCAGTTGCTGCTCCTTTCCAAATATTCTTCTTTGATTTGCTGTCATTGCAGCACCACTGGAGCTTTGCAGGCTCTGCTGTTGTTACAGTGGCAGATGTTATTCAATGGATATTTCAGCTGAGCTTGCTTTTTTTGTTCCAGTGGTGTGAACTCAAGTAAAATAATCTTTATGAGATTTATTTGGTATATAAGATTCCTCATGCTCATAAGTCACAGAATTGAGATCATAAGTTACACAATTAATTTCATTAATCATGAAATGCAGGATTTAAGGATTTAGGATATCTGCGCACAGTACCATTTACATTTATTTTCTATGTAACTGTAGAGAGCCAGCTCCAGTTTTTATGAAAACAAATAGATGAAGCTAAAAGACTTCAGCAAGGCATGAATTTGTACTGAACCCACAGGTGTGCCTCCAGGTTCTTCAAAGTGATTATTCTATATATTGCTACAGTGGTTTGCAACAGATGTGGTGGCCAGCAGCATTTGGGAAAGAAATTGGTGTAAAATAGAGCTGTGAAAATACGGCTCATCAAATTCTCAGGGCTTGACTTGTGGTGGGTGCAGCTGTACAGTCTTAATTTTAGCACTTACATTTAATTCTGTTGAAGAGAAAGAGCCTCCTGTGTTAAGTTAAACTTGGAAGAAGGCAGAGGTTCTTGCACATCCAAATCATGCAGTGAGGCTTTTTTCCAGTTCATGTTTTCTGTCAAAATTGGTCCATTGCCATATGAAGTTTAACCCTGCATTTAACTGGAAATTTATTGTAGTTGATGTCAAAGGATTTGGAGATAATTTATAGCTCAAGTAGGAAAAAGGTTCTTGTACTTCTGAGCTTTGAATTTCTCCCTCTCACTCAGCTGGTTTTCCAGCCAGAGCATTAGCTTTCTCGGGCTTTGCCCCAGTGTGTTCAGGTATAAGTCTCAAAAAACCCCTTTTAATTAAATGTGTGACTAAGTAATCACACAGTTCTAAAGTACACCATTTAGGGATCAGCGGATTTCTGTTTAAATCAGGGAAAGCCCAGCTGCTTCTTTCTAGATTTCCAGGAAATTGCTTGAAAAGCTGTGCATTGCTAACACACTATTGCTTATAGGTTGGTACATTTTTGCAGAGTACACCCTTTGTACTTTGACTTTCAAATAGTCAAAGCCTCTTGGTAATTGTATTTTTGTGTGAAGTACTGGTGGAGGAGTGTATTTTGATACCTGCTTAAATTGTAGTTGAGTTGATCAGATCTGTTTCTGTAATTAAAGATCTGCTCATGTGTATCATAAGGATTGAGGGTGCTATTGTGCATGGAAGAAGTTTTGGTTTTATTGAGTAAGAATGTCAGGAAGTATTTTGTACTTGAACTTTGTATAGTGGTCTTCAGGCAAAAGGCCAAGATTCAGTTTCTCTAATGTTCTCAGCGTAACCTTGAATTTTTTTTTAATTTTGTCCCTCATTCTTTGCCATTTTGACTTAAAAACAAAGAAGCCTGTTGCTCAAATGTCTTCTATTGAATCAAAACATTGTTTCTGTTGCTGCAAGCCAATGAGAACTAGAATTGCTTATACACAAGTCTCATCTGGCATTAGAAAATGATTTTTGATGAAGAAACAGTCATTGGAGGTTGTTGGTTTTATTGTTAAATACTTTGATACACTAAGTTTAGAGCTCTGAAGAGTTTTCCCGAAGTTTCCTCACTTATCTAATTACATGTTTCACAAATTCTTACATTTTTTCACTGAAACATCCAAACAATTTACTGTCATCTCTGTGACCCCACAGGTCAGAATCTGGTCTGGGATTCACTCCCCGCAGTAGCTCAGCGTTGTCCAGAACTGCCTCTTTGTGTTGCTGAGTTCACTGTGTACAGTATCCAGCATTTTTATGAAAAACAGTGCAAGTTGCACTTTTCTGACTGTTCCATGTTTAAATGGGGTATCTAGAGCTGCTTATTTATCTCTGGCTTGCTTTGTCTCGTATTTCTGGTTCTTACAGCGCCACCTCAGTTGTAAAAATTCTGCAGTTTTTGGAGGTCAGATGGTCAAAATCCCACTACTGAATTGTGCTTTATGACACACAGTTGTTAATACAGCTCCCCAGACTTGGTTTAAAAAAAAAAAAAAAAAGAAAACCAAACTCTTAGTATGTAATCACCCAAAGAAGACTAAATTTAGTTTCTGAAGATATATATAAATATATTTGAAAACCTGTGGCTTTGGTTATTGTTTCAGATTATACATCTTTTTTTTTCTTTCCCCAGGGCCGATTACTGGAAATCTCAGCCTAAAAAATTCTGCGATTACTGCAAGTGCTGGATAGCAGACAACAGACCTGTATGATGGTCTACCATACTACGTCCATTATTTGAAATATTAGGAATTTGAATTGCAGGCTTTTAACGTCACTTTTTGATACTAGTCTGTTGATGCATGAAACTCATTTTATAAAAATGCCTTTGTAATACCTGTGATGGTTAAAATATATTACATCAGAGTCAGATACCCACATACAAGATGGTGTGTGCTGTTCTATTTGGCAGTACAGATAAGGACTAAATATCTGACCCTGCTTATTCTTTGAGTTCTGTAACTTAACATTTGGTCTGTTTTGAAACTGTCTGTGTCTGTCCTTCGCTTTCATGTGCAAGTAGAAAGCAAAACCTGGCATCTGTGCTGTTTGTATGCGGTAGGCACGGCACAGCCGGCACTCTGAGCTCTTAAAGCAGGTTTCTTTCATTTCACACAGCCCACAGAAGCATTACTGGGTTACAGAAAGATGTTTCAGACTTGCAGATGCCTTTTGAAGACTACTAGACACATTGGTGTCTTCCTTAGCAGTTAGTTTTGCATTCCTGACTGGATGCCAAGGGTACTCCTAGAGCTGAGCTTCCTCTGGCTTACAGTGAGATACCTAATTAGCTCACATGAAGTGCAGGTATCTTCTCAACATAAGTGAAGAGAAATATGTGTCAAGGGAGGGATTTGAGCAACTTAAAAAGTCTGTCTCTAAACGAGATGAGTCATCCCAAGATGTACATCCTCTGCACATCAGTTTGTGCAAAGGTCAGGCTTAGGCCTCTAGCATCTGAACTCCTAAATGAGCACAGATGTTTTTATGTGAGAACCACCTGAGGACTTCCACTGTTGTACCTGTCGGGAGCTTCTGAACTCCTTCCGGCTCCTACTGGCTTCAGTCTTTCTGGCAGCTTTTTGGCTTGCAAACTGTTCTGTTACCCTTGGTTGTCCAACCCTCCCACTTTGCCTTTTCCTCTTCTCTCTCTCTCTTTTTCAGATCTTTGAACCTGCAGACTAGTTAAAATTCATGTGATATTTCTGAAGTGTAGCATAATATAATTAAGGGCTAATTAAGTAGCTAATACTTGGAAAGAAGAATAACCCATATGTTTTTATTTTAAATTTATAATTTAATAATGTTATAATTTTAAAAGTTTGCATGAGAACAGGGAAAAAAATCCTGAGGATACGTAGAAGGATAGCGTGAAGAGGGAACCCAGATTCCCTGTTATTTGTCTCTAACTTGTGTGTTGAGCAGTATTTGAAAAAAAAATAAATCTTATAAATATACTACGAGATTTATAATTTCTCTGTTGAATGTTTCTCAGTGTTCCTGTATTCCTATAGCCATTTTATTGCTGTAGTGTTTCCTGTAAGTGTTCTCAGAACAGATTACATTTAGGCTTGTTCAACTATAATTAGTCCAACCAAATTTTAAGTAACTAAAATAAACTGTTTTAAAATTGTATAATACATATTACTTTTCTTGGTTTTTTCTTACTTTGAAGAGCATTGATTTTCATGAAAGAGGAAAGAATCATAAAGAAAATGTGGCAAAGAGAATTAGTGAGGTAACTCAAATATCTTAATTGTACAAATGCTTATTTTTACTCTCTTTCATTATCAGATTGGTTTAAATTATTCTCTTGGGGTTTTTTTTGTTTTGTTTTAGATTAAGAAGAAAAGCTTGGAAAAGGCAAAAGAAGAAGAAAACATGTCAAAAGAATTTGCAGCAATGGAGGAGGCTGCAATGAAAGCATATCAAGAGGATATGAAAAGGCTTGGAATTAAGCCAGGTAGTTCATATAGCTGCCAGAAGATTAAAGACAGAATTGAAAGAATATTGAATAGGAAAGACTTGTCTTGAATTAGGTTTAGGAGCAAGAGAGGAGGCCTGCAGGCCTGTATCTCATTTGAAAAAAAAATTGAAGTCTGCATATTGCCAGTAGTAGAAGTTGCAATACAGAATATTTATAGCTATGGTATTCTCTGATCCGTGGAACAATCAAATTTGGAGTAGAAAAATTAAACAGTGTGTTAACAGAAAATTAGGCTGTAGTTGATGCTTTGAGTCAGCAGTGCGGCTTCCTTTGATTAATTTTATATTTCACTTTGGCCAGTTGGAGGTAAAAGTTCCTATGAATAGGAGAGGCTGGGTTCCCACTGGTGTCAAGCAGTGATGAGAATCTCCTAGTCAGCTTGCTGCTCAGCAAGTACCTTTGTTCTGTACACTGAAGACATATTATCCTTTACTAACAAGTTTGTAGTTTCAGGCTCCTTTAGAAGCTGTCTTTTTCATAACCCTTTTAGTTTCTTTTTTGTTGTTTAGTTAGAGCTCATTGGTCCTTAGGATTTTTCTCTTTGTTACTCAGCATTTTAAATTTGGACTTTGTTATGATGCTATAGTAGTGCTACAATGCAAGAATCTTTTAATATAGTCTTTCAAGTGCTCCTGCTATGTGTATAATACTAATGATTTTCACTCACTAGTGAAAATACTCATAAGAACAAAGTTTTGTATTTTCTATTGTGCAAGAGTGACTAGTATTTAAGTTCAGAATAGTTCTCTTTTTGAAAGGGTATTATTTTCTTTAAGATGATGTAGGTTCCAGTTCAACACTGAGTAAAACACTGAGTAACACAGTGGAAACTAAAGAAAAGAAAGAAAAAAAAGAGAAGAAGGAAAAGAAAGAAAAGAAAAAAAAGACACCTCAGAATGCCTCAATGCCACCAAAAACTGAAACGAAGGAGTGGGTGCAAGGATTATCTCCCGAAGGCTATACATACTACTACAATACAAAAACTGGAGGTAAAAGCTACTGAGGAGCAAGTGCAGACATAATTATTGGATATAAGTGAGAAAAGACTATCTGCATTTCTTTACTTCTCTGCTCTTTCAGTAAGCTGATGGTTAAAATGTGAACGCTTACGTGGAGTTTTGGTATTTAACATTAGAGACTTGAGCATCCAGAGTTTCAGACTAGTTTTGCTGTTGATTAATAATGAAAGAATGCAGTAATTCCATAGTTTCTGGAAATGTTTAGCCTGCCAGGGGTTAAGTATGCAAAAATAGCTGTGTTCTTCCTGAAGAAGCTTTGTGATCAGGAATGTGAAATAAACAGATTGTGTCTTTCCACATTTACAGGATTTACCTAACTGACTTCTCTTGAGGAGCTGCATGTTGTGACTGACTTTAGAAAAAAAAAGCAACCCTCTTTTTTGATTAATGAGAATGTTACCAACTGTTTCTTATAAATATAAGGATTGATGTCAGTATTTACTGTAGTCTTTCAAATATTTTTTTTAACTAAAAGTCCTGTATATCTGTATCAGGCATAGTAATAGAGTCTGGAGGGTTGTTAGCTCCAGTAAAGCCAGCTGCAATTATGATACTTTGGTTTATTGTTCATACCATAGTTTGGTCAAGGATTATTCATATTCCAGTGAGATGTGCATGTGTATATATATAGATATATATATATATGTATATATATAAAAATTGTTTATATGTAAACCAAATTGAATGATGGGTGAAATATGCTTTTGTTTTTTAAGAATCACAGTGGGAGAAACCTAAAGGATACCAAGGCAACTCTCAAAACTCACAAACGGTAATCAAATTATTCATATTTTTCTTTGTCCTTGTAAACAAATAATCTAAGTAATTTGAAAGTCTTCTAATTGCAGAAGATAAATTTTTTTGCCCTTCTTAAACTTAAGAAAACATAATTTGAATACATCGAATCTTGTATGATAAACTGCGATTTTATTATAGAAATCCTCTTTGGCTAATTTGTCTGTCAAGGGAAGAGAAGTAATTAGTAGTAGTTATATTCCTGCAGAATATACTTCTTTATTGCTTCAAACCATGAAATTGAAAGCTTTTGGGAAATTCTGAATAAAATCTGTTAAGCCTTTTTTGAATGAAATGTAATTATAAAAGCTAAATATTACACAGTTGAAGTAGTTAAGCCTTCTATATTTAAGGCAACACCAAGTCTGCATTGTCAGGTAGTTGAAAAAAAAGAATGCCCATTTTTTGTGTTTGCTTTACGATACAGTTACATAATAAATTGTGTTTTTACTGGGTTTCTTAGAATCGTGAAGCCTATATGCAAGCAATTTTTCAGCAAAATAAATAATTTCATATGTTACCTAATTATCCTTGTTTGAGGCACAGAAAAACTTGCAGAATAGTCCAAAGGCAGAAAAATTTCATGTTATTATTAATGGGTTTTGCTATGATACTTACCACTCCAGGATTTTTATGTTTTACAGTATTAAAAACAGGATTTTTCCAACACTCCTGTGATGTTACATTTCCCTGTTTTCAAAATAGGTGACATATATACACTATAATTTGATGTCAGTTTTGTCGGGTTTGAAAACACCAGGTTCTTTTGAACTCTAGTGTAAAATCCAATATTGGCAGAGTGCTTGACATTCTGTAGCTCTGTATCATCACATTGCCACTCTGGCTTTCTGATTCCCTTGTCCTGTGGGTTTGCACAACTTGTTAATCAGCACTTCAACTTTGTCTTTCCAGTCAAGGCGTAGCATTGCAATATTTGAAGTCAGGCTTACTGTAGCCTCCCACTGAAAGAGGTGGTCCTGAAACTAATCTCGCATGGTCCTTGGCACATATTTACCCTGACAGTGAACTAGTTCAGGCAGTGAAGGCATCAGAGTTTAGGTTAATGCTTTGGAGACTTATTTCCTTGCTATCAGCATTCTAAGTAATCAGAAAAAATGCCAATGTGGGGAGAGCAGATTGGGGGGGAAGATGCACTCCCTTCTTGGCAACAATTTGGAGTTAGCTCATCCTAGCCCTATCAGAAGCACACACCTTCAGGCCCCAGTATCTCTGACACCACACAGCTGTGTTTTGCCATTCCCCCCTCACCCTGCTCAGTGACTTCGTCATGCCTTGAGTTATTTTCGCTATGGCTAAAAACAAGCATTTGATTGCTCCCTTATTTAGTCTGAGCTAAGGATATTGGGAGCGTTCCAGATCTCTAACAAGGACTCACTGCCCAGAAATTAAAGGGCATGCTTGCAATATGTTGTGCAATTGAGATTCAGGAGCCCTCCTGGTTTTGTAGCACATTAGGTTGTTGCTTGGACTTGTAAGAGGTGGGGAGAGCAGAGTAATGAAGGGGGACATTGAAGGCTACTTATAACCAGTTAGACTGACAGTGTGCTTGTGAGCATTTGTGTCATGGGACACTCAGTGTGCCTAGTGTCAGATGTTGGCTGAAAACCTCTAACCAACAGGTCTACAATGCTCAGGACCTAATTCTTAAAAAAAAAAAAGATAGGTTATATGTAAGACTGGGGGTTTTTATCCTCTTTATACTTAAAATAAACTTTGCTTTTACTTCTTTTGTCAAAAGCATCACACTGAAACTTCTGAGGGCAAAACCTTGAGAAAACATGATTCTGAAGGCTTTCATGCCTTTGCCTCCTCTGAATCTTCCAGTGCAGTTCTTCTGTGTTTACAGAGTGGGTGCAAGAACTTTAACTTCTGATTTTATTTTATTTTTATTTTAAAAAAATCCCAATATTTTAATAAGAGTATTAAGCAAATGTATAGGTGAGCAAAAGTCTGTCTGTATATCTTTGTATACACACACACACACACACACGTTTATTAATGCCAAAATAATGTATGGTGAAGTTGCCCAACACGGAGCTGGCAGTATTGGTACTTAAGGAGCAGGGAAGTAGTTGTGTGTGTAAGAGGGGATGAAATCCAGTTTCTTAAAGATGATGTTAGAGCATGGGTAATGACTGATTATATAGCTGTAGATAATTCTGAAAAAAAAATTATGTATCCACAAAGATATACCAGCAAGTTCGGCCACATTTTGTGTTTATTTATTAATAATACATTTTTAAAAAGGGAATAAGAGTGCATTGTTGTAATTGCTGCTTTAGTAAAGAAGTAAAATTGTTGGCATGCAAAGTTTGATTCTGTAATTATTTGTTGCAATATTCTATTTTGGGATAAATTTTTATTTGTTCGTGTATATTTAATTTGTGATAAAATGTATTGGTATTGGTTTTCTGTAGCCTTCACAAAGACCTGAGTCTCCCAGGAGACTTCTTTCAGCAGTCTCCACTAAAGACAATGACACAAATAGGAAATTACAGCCTCAGGGGTGAATACTTTGAGAAAAACCCAAACATGTAAAATAATGGCCTGTATAAAAATTTAAACTGTATGGCAACATTTATTATACAGCCTCATACTAGTTATCCACTGTTTGAGAAATAATTGTGTATGTACATTTGCAGTATTTTAAGTTATGGAACTCCATCTCATTGTAGTCAAAGGGAATACTTTCTAACAGCGTTAGGGGTTCAAGCTTTAAACCAGTAAGATGATCACAGACAAGAAGTACTCAGGGGTTGAACAGACTTAGAAGTGATGCTTTGGCTGATCCTGTAAACTTCTTTTCATGAGCTCCTACATCTTTTTCCTAGGGAGCAGAGTGGGTAGAAGGTGTCACTGAAGATGGCCATACCTATTACTATAACACACAAACTGGAGGTAAGGAGAACTTTCTTTCTGGTTAAGTTCTGTTTCGGGAGAGAGGGCTTTCAGAAAAGCTTTTTGTTTTGCAAGTAACTGCATTTTTTACTAAGTTTTGTATTTTTTAAGCTCCTGTCTTACTTGAAATAAAATGGTTGCTTAAGTCAGCGCTGGCTTTCTGGCTGCGTTGTCAGTGTGCATACATTTTTGCTTCAGAGGTATTTTTGGACATTCAACTTGTAATTCTAAACTAGGCATTCGTCTTTGCTACATATATATTGAAATGACAATTTGGAAACTAGAAGGGAGCAGGATTTTGTGATGACGGGCATGTAGAACTGACTAAGAATCTCCTAAACTTTTCCTCCTGCTGACATAGCATTGATAAAGTCCAGAATCTTACCTCCTACTTCTTTTCCTCTTTTTTTTCCCTACATGGGGAACTTTGTGGTAACTCCCTCAGAATAGCATCTGTTTTCTAAATCTATTTGAATCTTTTTAAGGTCAATGATGCCTCTCTGGAGAGCAAGTGATTTTTATGCTGGCTCTGAGTTTTCCTTCTGCAGTTGGGTATGAAGTGGCATTGCTAATGATGCCAAGAATAGGAAAAAAAACCCCAACAAAACCAAAAAAACCAATCCAAAACCTTTCAGTTTTTCAACAGGCCACTCCCCTGCCCAAATGATTTGCAATTTCTTTTGAAATGGAAAGGAGATGTTGGTTATTTTTAAATGTTGCTTTCCAAGTTCAGATACATTTTATGCCTATGTTTGCTGTTCTTTTAAGTACTTAATATGATACTTGTAAAGAATAGGTTTCTAATCATCACATTGGGCAGAATTTTGGCCTTTGAGATTTCAAATTGATCCCTCACTTTTATATAGCTGTAAGTAGGTGTCTTGGGAGTGCTTGAAAATTACTTCTCTGTTCTGTTAACAGTAATCCCATCCTCTGAAGACCAGACAAATTTTTAACTGATATAAATGGTTATAAGTGTCTCATGTCAGACACATAACTTATGGGACTGATGGCTCCAGGCTTGGTGCTATGGGTCTGGGAGGCTGCACCTACTCCACTCTTCATGTGGCACCTGGGAAGGTGGACTTGCTCAGTTGCTAATCTGAAGCCAGGTGACAGCAGTACCCTTAAGAGACTGTGCTGTTCATGCAGTTATTCATTGCCAGTTTCTTACATCTTTACTTCTTCAAGATACATCTAGGCACTTACATGTTGTGTTGTTTGCACTTAGGAAAAAGAGTAGGGTTTTTTACAGCTGAAAGCTCATATAAAATTATAGACTGAAAGTTGGTGTACTTTTGCCTTATTTTTACTAAAACCAGTTTTAAGACCATTGAGTCTGCTTTTATTTAAATATTTCTTTTTAGTATATTTACTGGAATACTACTTCTAAATTCAAAATGAGGATATATGTATATGTACATATCCTGTGCATACTTCCATGTCTTTTCAGATTGATGTTTGTATTTCCTTGTTTGCTTGAGAGTTCTTTTAATTAGAGACCTAATGTTACCAAGCAAAGAAGCACTTGAAAGGGGTTTAGCTGCCTGGAGACCTGAGGCTTGCAGTTATCATTCTTTACTTTATTCTGTCTTTGTAATCAATGAACAGCTCAAATCAAATAGGCACACCAACAAGGCAATTAATTTATTTGTCTGTCCTGTGTAAGGATGAGAAGGACCACAGTCTTGTGGGTCACAGTTTGCCATGTGTGATGTTTTGTAAGAGCTAATTAAAACAAGCTTTATCAACAGTGAGCTCAGCTGCCCTGCCTGTGTCTCTGCTGGGAAGAAATGTTATCTTTCTGATTATGGTTATTAAAACAAATGTACCAAACAAAGGCAAAAGCCTTTTGCTAAATTATTTGCTGCGTTTTTGTATAAGGCAGCACTGCTTCTGAAAGGTTATGTTGTCAAAGCAATAACTGATTAAAATGAGAAGCATAAATAATACGATTGTTGAAATGTCTTGGACAGTATCCACATGGGAGAAACCGGATGGTTTTGTTTCATCTTCAAATGAGAAGGGTCAGTGTGACAAGGCTGCAGAAACAGCGTCTGAATCAGACTCAGAAGATAGTGAGAATGAAGCAGAGAGTTCAGAAACAAACTTCAAGGTAAGTCTTCTTCAGAATTATTTTACATACATGATCTTATACTACAAAACTATAACTGTATCTTTTATATTTTGTGGTAGGCTGTACTTACTGAAATGAGATTAAAACGTGTGACTGAAAGTAAAATTCTGCACTCCTTAATAAAATGAATCTTTATTCAATTATTTGGCTCATTAGTGGCACTGTTCCAGAATAGAAATCATGATCTTTTCCTTCAACTCATCAGAAGTACCTTGAATTCTACAAGAAATGTGATGTTCTCTGACAAAGGTCACTGTCATCTCTCTGAAATAATCCACAAAATGGTTTGGATTTCAGTGTGAGGATGACTTCAACCTTTCATTGGTAAATGTGACTGCCAGGAGATCTTCAGGGAATGCTTTGGACTAAAAATGGCATGGTTGTAGTTTCCTTAATGAATTGAGAAAAAGCATAGCACATAGTACAAAATCTGTATCAAATATATATTTAAAACATGAATTTAAAACTGAAGATAAAGGGTGTGATAATATCTCTGTTTGGGGTAGATGGTTTCCCTGGAGATGGTAATTCACAACAGACAGAATGAGTTTAAATACAAAATGTATTCCTAGACAGGTGTTAGTTGTAAAACAGGTATTTTTGTATCACTATGTATCATTATAAACTGCTACCAGGTATTAGCAATAAGTGTGTGCATCTGCATGTAGAGAAAGTTGCATGTGAGCTTTTTCCTCTTTATTTTAAGATATGCTAAGCTTTGTTTTCAAGTGAGTTGGTAAGTTCGTTAACCTCAGCCTTGGTTGATGGGATCTTCCTGCTTTAACTTCTTGTAACATTTAAGATTTTTTTTCATCTATAAAGCTCAAGAAGAGAAATTAATAGATTATATCACAATATGAATTTATTGTTTCAAGTTACTCTTGGTTGAAAAGCATGAATAGTAGATAATAAGTAGATAATAATAGTAGCAAATAAAAGATGTAAAATAAAGCTACATTATGTTTTTATTTAGGCATTTTTGCTTAAGATGGGTTTTTTCCTCTTTAGAGGAAAGGAGATAATGGTGAAGAATCAGAGGAAGGGAAAAAATCTCCTAAAGCTAAAAAGTTAAGCCCTTATGGGAAATGGCGAGAAGTTAAGTCAGGAGAAACCGAGGATAAAGAGGAGAGTACAGCTTCCCAAGAAACCTCCAGTGATGGATCCAACAAGATCAACCCTTATGGAAAATGGAAAGCACTTAAAGAAGTAGGGGATGAACAAGAAGCAGAAGAAGAAGCAGGGTGAGTATCTTTGTACTATCTTTATTTTCATAATGCTGTTTTCAAGAAGTGAAGCTTTTTCCTCTGAATTCTGGCAGAATTAGCCAGATTTCAAATGTTGCCCAAATGCAATTCTTTTCACAATGATTATTTTAAGTAATAGCTCTCCATTGTGGATAGAGGTGATGTTTTGCGTTTTCTGTAGAAGTTCACCATGAGTACAAAGTAAATTGAAGTAATTTAAGAATCATAGCCATACACTGATTTTTTTCAGAGGCGGAGTATCAAATATTTAAATATTGTTACTCTAAGCTTATGTTCCTTAACATCATCTCCTTCAACCATCTGATTCAACTGCCCCAGGAGTTCCTATGATCTCTCTCTCTCTCCCATGTCAGATCAATGTATTGCAGATGTTTACATGAAGTGCATCTGATCAGCAGGGTTGTTTTGTTTTTCTGCATAATGCCTGAGGTGGATCTTTTTTTTTTCCCCTTGTGAAGTATCCTCTTTTATTGTCAGCTTCTTGTGGATCCCTCAAGGAGTTTGGTGAAAATAGGTTTTGGAGAGTGAAAAGAGTCTTGTTCCTTATGCTTACTCCATTCTCCAACATTATTGAACAGGTTGACCTCAGACAGTTTTTCTAATAAATTAAGCACTGATGCACTTCTTGGAGACAATAATGTTTATCTAACACCTCCTGAACTGGACCAGCTAGACTGCTGCTTGACTCCTGAGCTGAAAAATCCTTTTGAGTTTTGGAAAGCACTGTGTAGTAAAAAGTACTTTCAGCCGCTGCACCTGATAGATCAGTCTGTACTTTTACAGACAGGCTTGAGATGAGCACATGTGTCAATGAGACAAATGCAGTTGTTCATTATTTACTTTAAATTCAGTCTAGGCACAGTGCCAACCACTTCCAGGAAGTTTACGTTTTTGAGATACTGCAACAATCGCATTTTCTTGACTTGCCATCATTCTTGTGGCTCCTGTTTGGGTGCTTGAGCAGATCCATGTCTTCCTAGAAGCATGGGACCTCAAACTGGATATAGTACACGAGCTGACATCAGAAGAACACTCGGTAGTGGCAAAAGTATTCTTGTATGCATTGGCCAGTATCTCTGCAGCAGTGTTATGCTGGTGTGATACCTGTGATTTAGTTAACTTTCTGCCAACTCTTCAGTTCTTCTCCGTCGTATGTTTGTGCCACAGATTATCCTTGTGGAACACAGTGTTTTGCTGCTGACCCCTTAAAACTGATAGTTTAGTTGATGTCTTTGATCTGTTTGGATCAGTATTGTCTGTGATCTGCCCTCCTACCCAGCTTTGGGTCACTGTCTGCTTTGGTAAGCTGGCTCTCTCTTCTGTCACGCAGTCCCTTCAGGATGGACACTTGAGGAAAACAACTCTATGGTGTTTTGGCAGTGAACCATTGCTATTATTCACTATCTTTCAATATTCTTAAATTTACAGACATGCAGCCCTGTTATCTCTTGCAGGACTGTTGACATGATGAGTGCTTGGGCTCTGCTATAAGCTCTGTACAGAATGAGGTGTTAGTTTGTTACTTTTTATGGCAGCCCACACAGAAGAAACAAAGAACATGGGTTTTTTCTTGATGCCTGTCATGATGATGACTAGAAAACTGCTTCTAGCTCGAAGCTGTTTCGTCAAATAAAAATAGCTCTTGCTGTCTGCAGTAGAGTAGACCATGTTGCTTTCTCCATGTATATTAACCCTTTTGCATTTTCCTTTCTTCTCCCAGTGAACAAGTGGACCTGGAGCTTCCAACTACAGAGAATGACAATGTAGTACCCCCAGTGCTAGAGGAAACAGAAGAGGAAACAGTGATATTTAAAGAGAAGACAGTCACCTCCCTTGGAGACCTGACAGAAGGGGTGCCAACATTTAAGAAGAGGAAATTTGAAAATGGAAAATCTAGAAACTTAAGACAAAGACTAAGTGATCAGTAATACTTAACAAATCATTTTAGATTCTGTTTAAGCCAGAGTGAATTGGAGTTTAATATTTTAAACAGGCTTTTATAAAGAAAATGTTGGCTAGAAGTTAAGGATTTATAGGTATTAAAACATATGTGAGTTTAATATTTTTTTATTTTATTTTGATGTGATGGGTTTTGGAATGGAAGTTTGTGTTAAATTACTTATGCAATATTGTAAATACATGTATTCTTTATTTTAACCATGCCATCCAAGTTCTATTTGCTCTGTGTATGCTGTTTAAATACATTTCCTAAGGTTTTTTACTCCTTTTCTAAGTATGTGAGAATTTAGTAATCCTTAATCTGACAAAAATGGAGCAGACCTTTTATTTTAGAGAGGAACTGGATCAATAGCATATACTGGAGAGTAAAATCATCCCTCAAGATTGTTTATGTGGCGTAGTTTCTCCACTAATGAGTAAAATATTGTGCTTACTAACCTTTGCCTGATTGCTTGCAAAAGAGTGGGTGGTGAGACTGCCAACATTTCAAACTGATCATTTGGAAGCTGTTTTTAGAAGAGTTAGTCATGTCAGTGCCACTCATTCCAAATGATGTTCTGAAAAATTATTTGTGTATGTGCATGATAAATGTATTAAACCTCTGCAAAAGATTTAACCCTGATGAATCCTGGCTTGTAGTAACAGCACCAGAGCCACCCCTGTTGAAGTAGACATTTCTGTGATGTCCTCCTGTCTCCTGCTCTATTGTTGTCTACTTCAATTTTTTCTTCCTTTTACTTGTCAAGTTTTCTTTTCTAGTCTTGCTTTCTTTTTGTCTTTTTCCCAGCAAAAGAACACTTGCCTGATATTTCAGTGGAAAAATACTCTAGAGACTTGGCCCTCCTGCAGTATACAGGACTGTTTTTGAGGTGATTGTGTTTTTTTCTGTTGATAAGAAGTGTGTGTTTTATGATTGCAGTGTTTGATAAGCTGAGAGGGCCAAAGTGTGTTGAAGCTTCATCATTCTCAGTACCATAGAGGAGGAAACCAAAAGATAGGCAGAGCTGGTGGCTGTAGAGTCCAAGATGACTTGGGTTTTTTCTTAAGGATTTTAGATTTGATTTCTTCACTTGGTGGGATTGGTCTGCATTTAGCATCACCAAGATTCATTGTCTGTGTCAGAATATAGCTGCACTCATTGCTTCTCTAGCCATCAAACAGTGAACCATAAAGGTCCAAATAATGAACCTGTTAAAAACTACGTTTCTATTCGTAAAGCTTACACTGTTTTGTTCAGGAGAGTTTCAGTAAAAAAAAAAAAGTGCAGATAAGACAGTTGTCAAGAGTCTATCAAAATAACTGCTGAGCTTGAATTTCTTTGAGAAAACAACTATTAATCTGTTGGATCAATTGAGAAAGGAGTGCAAGACAGGGAATCTGGTTTATTGTGTATTACAATGGAAGTTGAAGTCCCTTTTTCTATTCTGTGACTTTATGTTTTGAAGAAAATTAAGTATTGTATTTAATCCTATGCATTTCCTTGGCTTCCTCAGGGTTGTTGTATTTTGTCTGATGTTTGTTCTGATTAATTTGAAAGTTTACTGTAATATCTGACCCTGAATTATCATTTAGAGATGCAGGACACATGCAGGATGCTTCGAAGTCTGAGATGCAGGAATGTACAACATGTAGTCCCAAGGAGAGGGTTTCTTAATCAGATTTTTAGGGTTTGTTCTTTCTTGAGCATTACTCCAGCATCCAGGAGCATGCTTTAGCTTGAAGTTTCCTTGTGTTTGTGGCCAGTTTACTCTTCCAGTTTACACAAGTCCTGCCCTTGAGCTAAGTAGCTTTCCTTCATCTTGAATACATCACATCTTCTCTCTTTGAAATCACAAACAGGGTCCTTGTGTGACAGGACCTTCAGTGTCCCACCAGTGCTTCTCTTCACCCATTCCATTCTGAGTCTGCCTGGACTACACTTGCCTGGATGGAATTTCCCTGGGCTAGTTCACCTCGATTAAGGCCACGTATGATGTCACCAATACTTCCTTAGCATTTTGGACGTAATTCTTGATACGCCTCTAACCTCATCTGCCTTTCACATGACCCCATCATGCTGTCTGCCATGGGCACCCTTACCAGTGACTTACCACTACTTCTGATTCTCTCTGCTCTTCTGCTTCTGCCAGCTGCTGAGTTACCAGCTGGTCATGCTTTCCTTGCAGGCACAATTCTTTTTTTTCTTAGACATATTTTTGTACTGCTGTACTCATCCTCCTGTTACTCGAAGCATGAAGTATATGCATTTCATTATGATTTCTGACAAGGGTTTTTTTGTTGTTTATTAGTACAGTTTTATTGGTAATATAGGTGTTTTTTGTAGTCTCCACTTCTAAATATTCTCTAAGGAGGACAGTTTTCCTCTTTTAGTGAAGATCCCAAAATATTAGCATCTTTCTTTTAAAATGTTTTGTCACTTAGAAGTGGTCACAGGCAGTGATTTAAGATACCTGTAACTAAATCTCTTGAACAGATGTTTAAAGACATTGGAAAATAAGTGTTCAAAACTTGTTTCCTCGTGGAGCTGCTGTTGTAATATGAACCAAAGGTCTTTGTATTGTGTTAAATAGACAAACTGGAACATGGGGAAAAAAAGATTAAAAATTTTCTTTGCTTACCACTAGAAAATTTAGTTTAAATACCATATGTGTGGTTTTAGCTGATGTGACTTTTAAAGCTTACATTTCACAAAGAAATACAGCACTTTGCTCTCCACTACCTCTGAAAGTCAGAGACCAGTTAATTCTTTGTTCTTAAGTGTAAGTTGTAAAAAGGGCCAGTTGAATGAATTTTGATGTATCCAAAGCCATTGTTTAATTTTGCACCATGCTGTCGTTCAGTTTCCTTACTGTGTATCTAAACCAAATTTTTTCTGCTCTACACAAAAATACTGTCATGTGTGAGATTTAAGGCAGATGCTGCTTTTCCAGGACATCTGTCTTGCACAGATCTCTCTCCCTTCTGTCCTATCTCCCTGCAAACTCTTCTACTTTTATAATTTGCTATAGGAGCCCTCTAGGTGTTGCCACAGTTATGCTCCTCAGCTGCTAACCCTTCTTTGGGCTGCACTGGCTTTTGACAAAGGAATGTTCTTTTACTGTTTCAGCTGAGTGTTTTCTTTTTTGGCTGATCTGTTTTCTGTCACAGTGTATTTTTGTCTGCTTGCCTGTTTTTATTGCAAGCTCCTTGAGTGAGGACTACACCCTTGATTTTGTATGATGTCATAGACATCATGAGCAATATGAGGAGAGCCAGAGAGCAGAGGGTAGTCATTGCAATTTCTGGTGATGATTTCTTCTGTGTGGTTTTGAGCCAGTCATTTCACTGCTCTGTATTTTTCTTTTCTTGCCTCATGTTTTCACCTGCCTTGTCTGTTTAGAAAGGCAGCTTCACAGCATAAGATTTGTGTGTCTTTTTACAGCAGGGCTTGCCTGAAGTTGCATAAAAAAGAAAAATTATTTTGTTGGGCATTTGCTATCCCAGGAGCTGTGCAGAGACCACTGAATTTTACCCATGTTATAGAATAATCCTTGTTCCTATTTAGGCAAAAACCCATTTTAATCCTTCACCTTGGGTACGGAGATTGAAATCCACACTTTGCCAAAAGGGTAGTTTTGTTTGACTCATTGATAAAATCTGTGCCTGCAGCATCATCCAGTTCCAATATTCAGTTTTAGAAGTGGGAGGGCTGGTCATGACATGGATCCTAGTTAAATTCACTAACCTGTGCATGTATAAAGAAATTTTATTTCAGTGCAAATTTTGGCATCTTAGAAAGGGAGTAAAAAACAATTTCATGCTGCTTGGTTTCTTTGATCTGTTTTTTGAGTAGTGTGTCCCCTTTTTTAGTGCTTTTCTTGTTATTGCTGTCTTCCTCGAATTGTCTTCCTCCAGTATTCCCAGATATGCAAATCTCTATCACCGCTGTGCCGTGTTTCTGGCGTCCTCCTCACCCTCTCCCCTGCTCTGCCAGGATTTCCAGAAAGCTTCATGGTATTCTGTAGTCACCGTGTGTCCAGGTCCCATCTCCTGTGAGCGCTCCTGCGGGAAGCACTTCTGTTTGCACCTTGCTCTGAAGAACCCAGTCTGTTTTCCAACAACACACAAGCTATTTCGAGACTTGGCTACATGTGCTCTTTTGATTTCCTTGATATAATTCCTTTCCCCAAGACTCATTCCATTCCATTCCTCATACAGAGTTTGCAGCCCTTAGATCCTTTTGCTTGTTGGTACAAAAGCTGTCTCTATACCTCCTTCTATCAGCTGTGGCAGCCCTTAGGTTCTGTTTCATCAACCAGACCTCTTCAGTCTCTCTTCTGTCTACCTCTTAAGTCCCCCTACCTTCTA
This sequence comes from Drymodes brunneopygia, assembly GCA_013400955.1. NCBI lineage: Eukaryota > Metazoa > Chordata > Aves > Passeriformes > Petroicidae > Drymodes > Drymodes brunneopygia. Next base: position 169,204 of record VZTZ01033111.1, read on the forward strand.
CCTGCTAAATTATTTAACTTAGAAATTGTGTTAACCATTTGTGTGATTAACAGCTTTAGCGTTGTGAAATGTTTCAGGGTAGAACTTGAATAAAATTTTCTGTACAAAGCAAAAAGTGTTGCAAATTATAATCTCAAAAAGGCTAAATTTGCCCAAGAGGATTCCCAGAAAGACAGATTTCAGGTATTCCTAGAGAATCTGGGGAATTTCCAGGATTCCCAAAAGCAGATTTGATTTTACCTGTAAAACCAGAAATAGCCTATGTTAAAAACCAGCAGTGTTGTACAGACCATGGGCTGGAGACAGTGGGTTTTAGTGGCTTGCTTGGGGTGATTGAAAAGCATTTGTTTTAGTTTATAAGTAAAGTCTGTGAAGTTAAACAGCTGGTTTCTCTTGAACTGCTTCTCAGTTGCAATTACAAAATAGTGCAAGCTCTTGAAGTGGAATTTATATGAAAATACCAAATAAAGCTTTCATTTGAACAATCTGTGTTACCACTGGGCATCTGTTCAGGGGGTTTAGGGCAACCTGGGAGATTTAGGGGTGCAGATTCTGTTCAAAATGGGGCCGGGGGTAAATATAAACTAAAATAGGTCTGTAGAGATGGAAACACTTCTTAAAAATAAATACTTTTATTTTGTGGCTACCAACAGAGTGTCTGTGTGCCTTCCTGTAGTGCCTTAAGCAGTAACTGGAAATTGGTTTATTCTGTGCATCAATTATGAGTAACAAAAACCCTGGGTTTAAATTTTGAATTTAAAAATTTTTAACTGAGTTCAGGTTAAGATTTGTTGCAGTTACTGTTAGTAACATTCAGAATAAAGCAGAATTTATGAGCTTTTTGCTTATAACCGGCTGTGATTAGTATTATGTATTTGCTGGCCTTAGGAACAGTGGGCAGTGCTCCGAGGGTCAGATACACACTCGGTGACTCAATGAAAGCAATCAAGGCGAGGTACCCGGGCTGCCCTCCTGCAGAGGGTAAACATCCATCTCTGCACTGCCATGGAAGGGCTGCTGCTTCTATGCACACGCGGCTTTTGTCTGGCTTCCCTCCTGGCTGCGTGAGACCTCAGCAGAGAAATGAAAGAGATCCAGGAACTACATTTCCTATCAATCAGCAGGATCCGCAGAGCGGTGAAGTTGGTGCCTCGCACGAGCTGTGGCGGGACGTCTGTGAGTGAGGTCTCAGTTCCCCAGACAGTGCTGAGGCGAAGCCAGGTGGAGGGGGGGAGTTTATGTTTGTTTTAACGCTGTTTGACAAGGAAAGCAGCAGGAGAAGGCTGTTTTTAGCAGAGGAACCTCCTCTTGCTTTGTCGTGCTGTCCCCCGGGGCTGTTTGTTTCTCCCCAAGAAGCTGTTTTCCCTTTTCCTCCCGGTGCTTTGTTACTGTAACTTTTCCTGCTATTGATATCACTGCTGAAAGTCCTGATGGCTTGTAGGAACCAAAAAGCCCAAGATGAAATAGTCCATCCTGAAAACTCCTCAGAAATAGCAGTGTTATACTGCACATCCCTTCCTTAAGGACAAGTGCCAGGCCATGGTCAAACAATCTCTCAGCTCTCACATCCCACAGACAGGCTGGGCTGGAAGACTTTAGAATAAAATATGGCTTCAAGTATTTTTTAAGTTAAGAGAAAACAGTTTCAAATGATGTGTTCTCAGTGAAGAGAAGCAAATATATCTGGTTTTAGTAAAGCAGAGCATTGCAGGCAGTGGCCTCCAGTAGAAGTGTTTCCACTCCATCCCAAACTGTCATAGCTGTATTTTACTGACATACACATATACATGATTGTAGGAAAAGCTTAGGACAAAGAGCCTTCAGGATATCCTGGGCCAGAACCTGGCAGAAGGGGCTTAGCTTCTAAATTTCAATTCCTACGTTTGGGACATCCAAAACTCAGTAAAGAGGAGAGCTGCTGTCTGCTTTCCCTCTTCTCATCACTCTGCACAAAACCATCAACAAAAAAGGGCTACAGAAAATTAATCCATCACAAATACCCATAAGATCCTACAGAAATATCACTCTCTTTCTTCCAGTAAAATAAACAAAGCTCATATTTCTAAATGTTTCAACAGTTTTTCATAGTAAAGAACTTCATAGGCACTAACTAATCCTTGAAGTGGAATCTTATTATTCAAAAATTTTTAAGAAATTTCTAAGATTGTTTTAAGAGTTAAAATAAATAAAATTAATTGGTTCATTTAATTGCATAATAGAAGTGAGCACAGTAGTTGGATAACCATGTTAGCTGGATATTCTCCTATTACAGCTGATCGTATTAGTCATTGCCAGTCCGTTGGCACTGCAAGAAGTATAAGCTCAGTTGCAGATCTTTCTGGAGGGTTCTTTTTCTGGACTGCTTACTGAAAGAAGTCAAAGTCCAAATGAATCCTGAATTGCATAGTAGTAAGTTTCCTGACCGACTTGCAGAGCTACCAGTTTAAAAAAAATACAACCAACCCAACCAAAGCCCCAAAGCTTTTGTAGTTAGTGTTGGAAGTAAGAAATTGTAAGACAAAGCTTGCTGATAAGAACACACAAAAGAATTGAAAAATAATTGCAGAATGGAGGAATGGAGTATAGTTTTCCTGCTTTCTTCCTGTTACAAATTCTATCTTTCTTAATATAGCTGAATAATGTTACAATTGTTGCTATATATACAGTAATAAAAACTACACCCTTTAGAAGAACATTTTCTCATACTGCATCATTCCTGATTACAAAATAAATATGCAAATATAAATCAACCACAAGGCATAATTTAAATTTTAACAATGAACTGTTTCTTCTCATGCTGAACACAGAGCAGAGCAGCTTTCCAGCAGAAGCTGGGACGAGAAGGATGAAAAGATGCTGTGATCTGTCAAGTGAACCCAGCTGAGCAGAGCACCAATCTTTGTGTCACCCTGAGCATGGAGCACTCCTGAGTCAGGCACACGAGGAGTGCCTGCCTGTGCTCAGGGCCTGCCTGCACCGCACGTGTGTAGGGCAAAACATCAGCACGAGTCCTGTCAAAGCCGAGTGTGCCCTGCAGACATCTGGATCCCCTCAAGGGCAGGCACAGGCAGACATTCCCAAAGGCAGGAGCTGAATTCCAGAGCTACCTGGTTTGCTGAAATGCATCTGCAGTACAAACTCGTTTTCTCTGCCAGGAGGCAGGGAGCTGCCTGTTACCTCATGAACTTAATTGAAAACCAGAGCACGTACTTCTACATGCCACTGCAGCACGTGGGCCAGCCCCACCACAAGCTGATCCAAGAATGCCTGGAAGAAAGTTTACAGTCTTCTCTTTTAACATTCTGGCCCGCTCACTCCCCTTGCTTTTGTATATTTACTCTAAAAAAATAAAGTATCATAATACAAAGTAATTTCTAAGGTATTTAATCTAGGAAGCTCATATCATAATACAAAGTAATTTCTAAGGTATTTAATCTAGGAAGCTCATACAGTAAGAGGAGAAAAAAATAGTATTCATGAGGCCAGGTTCTAGACTATGTTAAGGGAGCTCAGTTTCTTCCACCTGGAGAGGAACATGTCCCACCACCAAACACAAAGTACACTATGTGGTATTTCTTCATCTCCCCCACCACAATACTGCACCTTTCCAGTTAAGATATGGTCAAAGGAAGGACCAGCTTAACAAAGCCTAGCTGCCAAGACAGGAGGAGTGTGCACACAGAACTCCAAGCTGGTGCTTTTCTGCCAGGGCTGCTCCAATAAATTCAATCCACTTGCACCAAGATACAAAAAGAATAGTATCACACAACCGAGAAACAAAGGAATAGATTTTAATCCATGTATCATCCAACAAACGTATCTGTTCTGCTAACAAACACAACAATTCTGTTTTAACTCTACTCGAGGTCTTCAGCCTCCTCCTTCTAAAGCCTGCAAATTTTCTAGATATTGGGTGACAGCCTCTATCTCTGCAAACTCCAGTAATCTGTTGATTAGCTTATCCAGTGCTTCTTTCCCACTTAGAATTTCCTAAGAAAAAAAAGCAGACAAAAGCATTATTGACTGTCCTTCAGCATTATTCTGAAACACCAGCTAAAACCCCCAACATGCACTTTGCCTGCAGTCCCTCTGCTTGCCCACCCATGAAGGTATCCCCCATGTGAAAGAAGCAGTGGTGGACAGCAGCAGGACATCAGCTGCCTGCCTGTGCAAGGCACATGGATTCTGGCAGCAACAAAAGCAGCTGCTGCCCCACTTTCCTGTAATCCATGCACTTATATGAAAATCCCCTGCAAGAACAATCAAGGATTGAAGAATCTCATTCAAACACTGCTGTCCATGGCAATAGTGAGGCTATTTTGCAAGCAAAGTGCGACTAACTTTTGTTAGGCAGTTTATGGTTCCAGTTTCACTCAACGAAGATCCAAATGGTAACTGACTAACAAAAGCCACTTTTATGCAATCATGGAACTATTTCCTCTGCCATGATATTCTCCACTCCATTAACTATGAACCATTCCATATTCAGTATGCCCTGCATTCTCTGGAGTTACCCAAGACACCTGTGGGTACAGTTTGAAAAGTGTTGCTCCATATGCAACAGCACTTACAGCAAACTGTAAGCCAAAATACCCAAGCTAAAATATTGAGGGATCACCCTAAACTTTGTTTTTCATAAATTTAATACAAAAAATCCATTATTAGGCTTTTTTTTCCCAAAAAAAACCTGTAAAACCCCCCAGTAAATAGAATCATAGAATGGCCTGGGTTGGAAGGGACAGTAAAGATCATCGAGTTCCAAACCGCCCTGTTATGGGCAGGGACACTTTTCACTAGACCAGGTTGCTCAAAGCCCCATCCAATCTGGCCCTGAACACTTCCAGAGATAAGGCATCCAGAGCTTCTCTGAGCAATCTGGTCCAGTGTCTCTTCACCCTCACAGTAAAGAAATTTTCCCTAATAGCTAATCTAATTATATACCTTACTTTAGTTTGAAGCCATTCCCCCTTGTCCTGTCACTACATGCTCTTGTAAAAATCTCCCTCTTTCTTCCAGTCTCCCTCTGAGTACTGGAAGGCTGCAATTAGGTCACCCCAAAGGCTTCTCTTTTCCAGATTGAACAGACAGTAAGATTCAAGCCACATGTAGATATTTACTCAGAAACAAGATCTCAGATAATCTTAAAATGAAAACACTCAGTTTCAGTTTCTTTTAACTGTGCCCTGTGATGCAAATATAAAAGTTTTTCTTGTTCTTCACTCCAGCATTAGGAGGAGGAAAGAATGGCCTAACAAAAATAAAAAGGCTTTCCTAACAGGTTTGGATGTAGTATGCTTCAAGAATCTCAAAAGTCACTTGCCCAGTTTGGCCAAGGGACTGATGGATCTCATTGAGGACATCATGCTTGGTCATTTTCCACTCATATAGTAGGAGAAAAATACAGAGAAGTAGGCCTGTGAGGTACAGCCTCTGCCAGTAATCTCTGAGACTACAAGGCAGGAAAGAAAGTTTAAGCTTTCTAAATCTACAGTGTTCTGTCAGAGCACAACTGGCTACTTTTTTCATATATATATATTTATCTTCTATATATATATCTTACGTTGTGCTCACTAAGTCAATTTTTTCTTCTTATGGTAAACATAAGTATCTAAATACTCTCATAAGCAACCCTTACCTTGATATTGCGTGCATCATATGAGATCCTGTGGTCAGTGACTCTGTCCTGGGTGAAGTTGTAAGTACGAATTCTTTCTGACTGGGCTCTTGTTCCCAACTACAGCAAAGCAGGAAAAACCAAAATCTATTATGTTGTGTTTTAAAAAAAAACCCAAATACTTCTCTAAAACAGGATATTTAAAATAAACTGTAATGGATCAGCCTGTTCCAACTACCAATCTAGTGGACACTGGCTTGGCACATGGGGTTTTTTAAAATATTGTGGCATTACTGAACTGTATTGTTTGTGATTCTGTATCACAGATGTAAGTTTTTATATCCTCCAGCATATTTCTATTCCAGTTCTGCAGCTGGAAGAATCACACAACTCTCAAAGGTCATGTAAGGTATGAAACTCCTTACTTCAAAAAATACACAAGAAGGGTATTTTGGAGGGCGGGGTTGTAGCTCCCACAAAAAACCAATGAAAGTAGGCTCCATTAATAACGGAAGCAGCACAGTCAACGCCAGGCTGTCGGAAATTAGCACCAAAAGAGACTAAGATTAAAAGTAAGAAGTTAAGTTACCCTCTAGTGGTGAAGTGGGAGAGTGCAAACAGCATTTCTAAGTGGAAGCATAAACCCAAATGCAGCACTGCTGTGGTTAAACACTTCACTAAACACTGTGGTCTTCACTAAAATGGAGAATTAACTGCTAAAAAATGCTCAGAGAAATAACTGTGTGTCTGCTTCAGTGGGCTTTGGTGAAAATTTCATCTGCACTCAACATGTATATTTCAGAATGTGGAATTTCTTGAATAAATTCTGAAACATTAGGAAAAGTAATTTACTTTTGTGTGATTTTCCACACTATTCATATATATGTACATAAATATAAATCCTTTATGCAGCTTTGAATGCTCTCAAACTGAAATTAATAACAAAAGATAAATGGCTCACTGCTTAGAATGATGGGGTTAATAATCTGCAGGGACAATATAGTTTAATGCAACCTAAAATAAGTGATTAAATAGCTAGGCTGGAAAATCTGGAGTACTGAATAATTCTCTAATTCTGAAGCATTTTTATTCCAATAGATCACTGTTGAAGTTTGAACTACAAATGGGAAAATACTCAAACAATGGGGAAAGAAGGATAGGACATTTTGAGAGAAAAGCGCACTTTGCAGCGTAACTTGATGTAACTCTTCCAGAAGCTGTTTCTTCCTCAAAATGTTACCTAAACTGTATCAAATAAGCTGCTACTTAATTGCATAATAGCAGGATTGCTTCTTTACTTGTTTCTCTGAAAAGCTATGTATGGCCTTAAAATACTCTCCTTCAGAAACTTCGGAGAATTCCTGATCCTAGTATTCATTGAATGCAACTTTTTACTGATGCTTAATTTGCATAACTCTGGCCTCAGCAGGGGCATTCAGAACACGATGTTGAGTTTTGCATTTTGTATAATTTCAGCCAGTCTTTTGACTCTTTTCTTTCCAGCCACAGTTGATGTCTCTTCTCATTGCCTGAGAAGTCTGAAATGGGATGAGTGAAGGCAGACTTACTATTTTAAGCTACATGATTCTTCTCCCTGGGAAGCACCCCTGGTCAGACACAAACTCTCACTTGCTCTGTCCCCGTCACCCAAAGAGATCAGAAACAAATCTACAGCACACCACCCTCTCCAGCTCTCAGCCACCACTTGTCCTCACCTGCAGTTTCCTGGCACTCTGCTCCTGACTGAGCTGCTTTTCAATGATCTGCTGGTACAGCTTAGCTCTCAGTGTCCGCAGAGCTATTTCCTTGTTCATCTGCTGTGACCGCTCCTGCTGGCACTCAACTGCCAGTCCTTTGCAGAGCCATCCAAGAGCCCATTATAACAAAGAACAAACAAGCTAAATTAATTCTAACACATTAGGCAAATGAAACCTACTGGAGTGCTGCTTTGTAGGGCCTTTCAGCCGTAGGATAAAAAGTCGTTTTAACACACTGGCCAGAACCATTAGTGCATTTTTAAACTTGTCACAGCTGCACCGGGGGGCTTTGTTCTGTGCTACAGAAAAGTCAGGGATATTTTAAAATTTCATGAAGCAAACAAGTTTCTGACATTACCTCTAGAAACTGGATTCACTCCAATTAGCTGTCATATGTTAAAAATGCAATTTGAATAGTTGCAGGAGCATGTTTAAAAGAGTGTAACACAAGTGTTTAAAATCTTAGTCCAGGTAAGCTCTCGGAGACTGGAAAATTCATTATTGTAGTAGAAACAGGTGCCTAATGAACACTGATGAGTCTTGAACTTAATTATGAAAAGCAAGATAAAACAAAATAAAGGTCTTTAAAAGAAATGTAGTACTTCTCATTTGATTTCTGAAAGATAAAGGCATATAGGGAACAGCTGTTTTCAGGTCATTACTGGAATTTCCCGTGCCTAAAGTGATTCTGTGTCTGTACAGAGGGAAGCTCACTGAGTTTCAATAAAAACAAATCCCAAAAAGACAGAGTAGTCCAGTCTACACAGTACCTTCCCATCAACACAGATTTTCCTTTCTATTCAACATATGATAGCATTATCTAGTACTGAAAGAAAATCTTCAAGCTTTCTTTTTAACCAGTCATGTAACTACACAGATTCCAGCAAGGCAAAGCATGCCCATGCTTGCCAGTGGCCATTATTGCTGAAGGTACAGAGCACACAGTGCAAATTATTCACATCTTCTACCCCATTCCTGTCACCCTCCATTTGTTTTTTCATACTTCAAAGACAGTGCATTCATGAAACACACTCTCTAAAGACAAAACTGGCATAATCACTGTGCCCCTGGTACACAAACCCTTTCTCACACTGCCTCGCTGCAAGAGGCGCAGAACCAGAAAGGGCTTCTTCCTTTTTTTTGGTGTAAGGCCCAGCCCTGCAGGAGACAACCTGCAGGATCACAACCTTCCTTTCCACAATACAGATTCAGTGTGATTAAAAGTACAAAGTACAGCCAGACTCACCTGTGGGAAGGTGCACAATTCTCACAGCACTGTCTGTTTTGTTAACGTGTTGCCCTCCTGCTCCTTTGGCTCTGAATGTATCTATACGCAAATCTTTGGGATCCACTTTCACATCAACCTAGAATCAAAGAAAATTACTACTTTCTGCTCATTCTAAAAGTATTTGGAAGACAGTGACACTCGGTATTAATAAGAAATCACTTCTCAAAAAATTGCTCCATTACAACTGTTCCTAAGTAACAGTCATAATCATTATAATTTAGAAAATGCAGTGTCAAATATCCCTGAAAAGCAAATGACACCTTAGAGATTTCACTTAGTTTTTCAAACTCTCATTTCAGGTCCTTCACAAAACAGTGCATGTGTGTATGCGAAACAAAACAAAATCACTGTTTTGTGAAACCACTAGCTTTGGCAGGGAGACTAAGAAATCAGCAAATATTTAAAAACCACTTCTAAATAGCAGTGCAAGGATCTTGTTCATGAGTCAAGCCTGAATGATTCTGCAACAGTACTTAGAATCATCTGAGGAGAAAACAGGTATATCCAGATCCATTCAGGTAAGGATTGCCACACTGGAAATAGGAGTCCATGATGACCTGGACCATAGTTTGAGCTCAGTGGAGGGAAAGGAACATTCAGATCTGATCAATGTTGCAAGGAAAGTATTATAAAGAGGCAGGAGAAGGTGCAGGAAAAGGCTACAGGATCTGGTTTTGTTTATTTTTTGTGTAAAACTGGCAGTCTAAGTGAGAACTGTCTGTATCAGTGAGATCTCAAACAGACCAGCCAACACACTCATTCACATTCAAAGGAGACTGTCCTTGATTTAATAGAGAAGGACACCAGTAATTTAAATTAAACAAAAAAAAAAGTCAAAAGGATGTACAGAATCACATTACTATGCAACACTGAGCATTTTCTTGGATATATTCTGTGTCTTACTACATGATGTAATTTAAAATTGGCTTACTCATAGCAGTGAGCCTTGTCAGTGTTAGGGCTGGAACACTTAATGAAATGATCACTCATTTACATGCCATTTCAGGCAACAGCAAATCTCTGTAAAGTTGCTTCTGACGATCCATTTATACATGTAAAGTACAGAGCCAAGGACTATCACCTCCCAGAGTCAGAGCTCTTGTGGTTCATTTGCTGCAACTTGCACAAAGCACTTGGTTATCAGTGAAATCCCCAAAACAGTAACATAGTTTTAAATAACACCTACTCCAATGCCAAAATGGGTGAGCAGGGGTACAGCACCACCTTACCATGACAAAGAACAGTTTACCTCCTCTGGCTGAGGGAGGACAATGACTGACATTGTCCCAGTGTGAATACGCTGCATTCTTGATGACAAGCCCGTCTCGGGGATTCGCTGGACTCGGTGAGTCCCTCCTTCATATTTCAGATGCCTGTAGACATTCTCTCCTGAAATATGAGCAGCAGCGTGATGCAGGCCTCCTGGAGAGACAAACAGTGTGTGACAAATACAGCAGAGAAACGCTGCTTTCAATCTCGTTGTCTTGGTGGAATCTGTGAAGGACTGCTGTACCTATCTCAGCTGGTGTATAGTTCACAATGTCAAAGGTCCAACGTTTGTAGTCAGCATAGCTCTGGTACATCTCAAACATTTCTTTAGTGAACTGCTGGCAGATGTCCCCTAAAAATTAAAATGCATTAAAACATAAACAGCAGTTTTTAGATTTAGCTGCAACTCTAACCCCAGTCATTAGGTAGGTTAATGCTCATCTTTACAAAGTATTACTTTATGCCAATAAAGAATAAAAAAAGCATTAAGAATAACCCATAAGAGGTTTAATGGAGTTGGATGGAGGTTGGAAGTAATCTTCACTGTAGGGGCTTTGCTGACCTCCAGTTGTTCTGCCAGCTGTCACTTCTAATATGACAGGACTTCTATCATATTTTTCCTTTGGCACTAGAAGCTGGAAAAGCTGAAAAAAAAGAAAAAAAAAAGAATGCCATTATCTCCTTCATGAGATCTTTTGGATCTTCTCTTAATTAAATTTACAGCCAGCCTTCACCATTGCCACAGCCTGAGCACACTCAGCCACTGATTTCCTTTTGCAAACTAGTTAAGTAGGAGTAAAAAACTGTCCAACTACCATTGCAACTCAGTGCAGTCAGTGTGGAAATGCAACATGCTAGAGCATCCACATGACACCTAGCTGAAAATCCAGTCCTGCAGTCAGCTGCCAGGTCACCCACCCCAGCCCCAGCTACCTATTAAGACAAAGTTATTAGCTAACCCAGCCAATCTTTACATTAATCTTATTTTTCAGGAAGTCCCATTTCTTATTATTTCAGTCTGAACATAGAAATGAGCCCAAACACAGTGGTCTCCACTGAATTGCTTCAGCTTCTTTGCTTATATTTTCCCCCCTCATGGGGTGCTGTCAGCTGAAGAGAAAATGAAGGACTGCAAGTTCCAGTCAGAAATCCTTCAAGAGTGCATGCTCCACTGCCACAAACAGTTACTAGGATGTCATGTCAAGTCTCAGTAGCACAGACTCACCACTTTTTTAATCCCCTTCAGCATTTGCAGACAGACAAGCAAGCAAGAGAAATTACTCAATTAATCAGCTTCTAAGACACAATCGTCACTAAGAAGCTTACTAATAATTAATGTTGCCACTTCTTTTCAGGGAGAATACAGAAGCTGGACTTCTGTTTCATTAAACTCAAGTGTCAGAATTTATTGGTAAGATCATAAAGGAAAGTTTTTCTGACATCTTTATTTACAAAACTGTAAAATTTTACCTCAGGCTCACCTTTCTGCACAACATGTTCATTTTTTTATCCAGGCCTTCCTTCTCTTCTAAGGCAAGCTCTAGAAGTTGTTTCTCATCTCTGCTGTCTAGCTCTAAATTCCAACAACAGGAATAGATATTAGCCAATCTCACCTAGAGCAAATTATAACACAGCCATCCAAAGACATGCACTGCAGCACAGAAAAGCTTGCAGCGTTTTGCCAGCATGAAATACTCAAATAAGAGCAGCCCAAGCCAGGAGGCACATTGCTAACTCAGTGACCATACTTTGCAGGTGTGCTGGAAGGAGCAGCAGACATTTTACCTGTGATTAGACTGCCCCTTCCCATATTTTAGAGCTTACTAACAAATTCGGACACATTCTCAGGTAAAGCTCACAGAAGCTCCAAGCCTTTTCTGCTATGGAGGCTCCAGTTTACAGTAACAAAAAATGCTGATCAGTTAGCAATAGATCACACACTACGTAGAAACTTGGAAGATAGTTGGAGTCAAGTGGAAAACCTGTCACTGCTAAAACTGCGAGCCCCCTCTCCTTTTCATCTTTCTTCCCACTTTTCTACTCATCAGAAAGTGAAACAATTCAACTCACTGAAATGGTTGAATAAACCATTCACTGGTTGAATAAACACATGTTTTTACCATGCCAAGTTGAACTAGACTTAAATTAGAACTAGACAATTACTAACACAAATGAGGAGGGAATGGTTGAAGCCAGTTTTGAGCAGCTGGGAGTAAGAGTAAGGGAACAAAGCAACAAAGACGAGGTGAAAACCTTTTGCCTTGTGGCCAGCATGGAAACCATAGGTTTGTCTCAGATGCAGCATAAAACTGCACTCTCAATCGCTTCTAGCTAGTTCAAAAAGTATGTTTATTGATCAGTTAGATAAACAGTCTCAAATTAACTACTGTCAACAGAGGTGAGAGATGGTCTGGTGGTGACCAATGAGCTTAAGGTTCAAAGGATTGGTATCCCATTCCTACCTCCCTGCAAAACAGAATTCACTTAACCTACCTCGTTACTCACATCACCAGAGGGAAACTGGGAAATACTTTTCTGCTTCACAGAGTGTTGCAAATATAAAATCCTACATCAATTGTCAGGAATTCAGGTACTAGAGAGAAGAGGGTCAGTTAGGGAGCTAAGTGGAAAACAGTGAGGAGCAAAATGAAGAAGACATCTATGTTTTAACCTGGCCACAGCATAAATGGTACAGACAGAATAATTTGGCTCTATTTAATTAATTTATTTGCTGTAATTTTTTACCATTCTTTTCCCTTCTTTCAACTAGAACTCACTCCATCCCTCCACATCATAATTTATAGAATTAGAAAAACTCCTCATTAAATTCACTTGATCCAAAAATAGCTTTACTAACTTGAAATATGAATTTTCCAGAGTTTTCTTAATACTTTTTAATTCTTTCAAGAACATTTCTTTTTCAACATTAAATTTTTGTACCTTGTCTCTTTCACTCTTTCTTCTCTTTTCTCCAGTGAAGAGAATTAGAGAGGGTTGAGGATTAAAATATTTTAAATAACCATTTTTTTCCTGAAGGCACAGACATATAATTATTTTTAAAACTAAAGAATACAAATGTTTTCTACCTGTCTAAATAAGTTACATTTACATTTTTTTTTCAGTATGGTTCTTACTGTTTTGTCCAAATCCCTTGGCTCTCTCTCTGAAAAGCACCATGAACTTTTGTCCTCCTCCATTTACACTGCTGGGTACCAATTTCTCCTGACCTTTGATCTTCCCCTCCTTCACTGCTTTAATGTAAATCCCATCCTCTCCAGGTCAGTGTTTCCCTCTCTTGGCTTAATACCTACCACTGTTGCAGAATGGATGCCATTTTTTCCTTCCTACTCTTTGCACCTCCTCATACTTGTAACAAGGCTCGGGTTTTTTCCCAAATGTTGCACCATTACTTATTTTGTAAATTCTTTTATTCCCTTTTATTCCAAAATGGTACAAAAACCAGTGACAATTTTTAATTCTTTTTTACCCCAACTTCTACTGTAGCAGATTATTGAAAAACAGCAGCTTCTTAAACAACCATGATTTTTTATTCCTTAAAGGACTTCCCAAATATTTTCAAAGAAATATTAGCTTTTGCCATTTAAATTGGAAGCTGACAACTCAGAGCCTAATAAAAGTCCATGTCATTTGCTCAATAAATGTCACTGATCTGGTCAGATGGAATCCCATTTTAAATAACACGACTGTGGTCTGCATCTATCAAAGGCTTTAGGTTTGCTAATTTTTTTCCTTCAGTTCAAACTTCTCTCAGTTCTACCAAAAAATAACCTCAAAGCAAATGCATTACAACTGTTTCTGTTAGATGGATATCCCTGAGGTTCCAGACAATATTTACTCTCCCAAAATTACCATATTAAGACCTCAAACTAAAGTGAGGTGAGATGAAAAACAGAAGGATGTGGCTGGATGCAGAAAGCCCTCGCAGCATGCAAGCTCCTGGGAGCAGGGAGCACCAGGGAGTGTTCCAGGGCTGGCTGAACTTTACTCACAAGCTTTCCTTAAAAGCTGGGCAATGAAATTAATCAGAAGCATAGCTGCTGTTCTGAAGCAAGTAAGTAGATGTGTTTTCCTTTACCTGTGCACATTGCTTCTAACTCCTGAACTTCTCTTTCAGCCTCTTTGATTTCTTGAAACGCAGCTGCAATGGGGGACAGATCAGCACATCTTCTCCTCAGGGTTCTTTGCTCAAAGTCACCTAATGAGTCTGCACTTAACAGCTGACTAACCTGCTGGTATTCCTTGCTTAGAGTCTCCAGATACTTCTGCACAGCCTCATGTTTCCACAAAGCTTGAGAACCCTGATGGTTTTTCCTGTGCGGACTGTTAAAAGACAGAGTGAATCTAGCTGTGTCCAATAAAGGCTTTGGCCTCCAAAATCCATGGTTGTGCAGTCCCACCACGCAGCCTATCTTCTTTGCAACACCAGGGAGAAGGCAGCTGTCAAGTTGGCTGTGACAGCAGCAATTGGCAAGCAGGCTCTTGAAAAGACAGATCTTTTGGAAAGGTTTCATTTCGTTTCTAATTTTTCCACCACCTGAAATTAAAAGTACACAGTACATGGGCCAGTGTTATTATCCATTTGTCCGCAATGAAGAAAGAGCAATATGCAGTAAAACCAGAAGTACTGCATCCTGCTTGTCTGAATGCCTGTTTTACCACCTACAGAAGGAGGCAAGGACCTTTATTCTGCTTCTGTATCCTCCCCAGATTCCCCAGCCAGCAGGTGCTATTGAATTCACAGCAGCAATTTCAAGACTGCTTTAATGTACAGAAAGTAAATTATACCACTCCTGGATTGCTTTAGTGACTAAAACCAGATGCAGCAGAGGCATCCTGTTCCCTTCATCAGGAACACAGCAAAAGGCACAAATCAGGCTCATCATCTATGATCCTGGATTTCATTGCTCACAGGCATGAGTGGACTCAGTTCCAAAAGAACTAAATCTGCTGCTGAATATGGACTTGCTCCAGATCAGCATGGCCCATTGTTGTTTGGCTAAGTGCTGACCATCAGCAACTCATTTATAAAATATTAATGTTATATTTTATTTTAATTAATTCATTAAACATATTAGTTACAACCATCTTGCTAATTTTTACTGGTATAGTTAAGGAGCAATGTACTCAAATAATAACAAATTTGTTGTATTGCTTTGCCTGAGCTCTCCAAAATAAAATTCTTGGATTTAAATGCCAAAACAATGAGTAATGAAATGAGACAGACCTTCAAGGAAGGCAGAAGTTTCAAAATAATCTTGCTGTTAAATACAAAATATATCTCCTTCTCAGAGAGGGGCTGCCACATCACATTAGCACAAAAATAAGCACACATAAAACTTTTACAGAGCTATGAGCATTAAATGACCTATTAAATGATCTCCAAACCAGATTTTAATAACTTTTTAATGTGATTAAAATTACCTCGCGCACATCACAAATCAAAACCAATAAGCGAAAGTGACAACTGTAATCATTCCATTAAAATAATAATTTTAAAAAATAATTTCAAGACAGGAAATAGTTCTCAACCTCGCGAACACTTTCAGAGGTTATAAAAAGCATTCCGAACAACTAAAGATGCTACAGGCGCCACGCAGCAGCACAGCAGGAGGATGTACTCCAATGCACACCGACTGCATCAGGAACAGCTCCCGGCCGCGCCAGGGAGCACTTCCCACACTCCTCTGCCTCCCACCCCGAGCAGGGTCCTCGGCAGCCGAGCAGGAAGCGCCCGGCAGCGCTGCCCCAATGCGGGGCTCGGGGCGGACGGAGACGGCAGGAGCGGGCAGGGAGGGGCAGGGAGGGGCAAGGAGAGGCAGGGAGAAGCAGAGAGAGGTAGAAGCAGTAGGGAGAGGAAGGAGCGAGCAGGAGCGGGCAGGGAGAGGAAGGAGCAGCGGCGGGGCGGGGGTCGCTCTCCCCGGTACCGCGGCGGGGCTCCGGCACTCACCGCCCGCACCCCCAGGCGCCGCTCGGCTCCCGGCCCGGCTCGCCGAGCACGGCGGACGGGAAGTGGAGCGGGCGCACTCCCGGTCCCAGCATGCCTGCGGGAAATACGCGCTTCCCGTCTCGCCGCCGCTACCGACAGCGCCTGAGCCACGCCGGCGGCAGTCTCTGCCTCCCGAATCTGGTTAGCAAAAGATTAATTTCAGAGAAGCCTGAATAAAATAACATTAAGCTCCACTTTCTGTCAAAGTTCGCTATTTAATTCTTTTTAAAATGAATTATTACTATGCTGCTAAAGTCAAAATACTAATAAACATTACCATTCTGATTATCACTATGCTAGTTAGCTGCAGCTTCCTCATAAAGTATGTTTCAAAACACTATATATGTGGACATTTTAAAAGATATTATTAAACATTATACCACTAGCTCCCTTATTAAAATTTTAAAAATACTTAAGTAATGTTTTTTATACCTATAATAACAAAAAAACCTTCCCAGAATCGTCGTTCTATAAAGTAA
>VZTZ01033111.1:185630-506759 GCA_013400955.1 Drymodes brunneopygia
AAAAAAAAGGTAAAACTTTGGTATTTGGCATGTAAAACATGAGTGGGATTTGATAAGGTAAATACTCCGAAAGACTGAAAACTGAACTGATCTGTGAGTAGGATTTGGATCAAATCTCAGCACCTGAATGACAACTGACTGCTTGTTTAGACCTGAGGACAGTGTCTGGGTCTGCTTCATCAATGGGGACAGGAGGCAAGGCAGATGGAAAGCCATTCTAGAGAACAGGACCCACCCCGGAGCTGGTCCAGTCTACGAGAGTGCCACAGCAAACAGCACCCTGAAATCCCAGGCGCTTCCCCAGGCCTGAGCCCAGAATGCTGTGCCATGAGAGAGGCCATCACCATTCCCACTGTACCTTACTCTTCTTTCACTGTGGCTTTTGGGGCTCAGTGAAATGAAATAATAAAATTATACTTGCATTGGTACTCTAAATGTGCAACTTGATACTCAAAAGTCTTGGGAAGGTACTATCTGGGAGGACAACCAAGAACCTAATAATGTTAAACTGCAAGTAGACCTCATGCTCCAAAACTGGTTTTAAAAGAAGAGGGTAGGCCAAGGAAAATCAAATCAACTTCTACTCTAGCCAGTTAATGGTTCTTGCATTAAATCCTCTGATTAAACATGATCATGTTCAGTTTTTATCATGCCTTGTAGGTGAATGTTTTAACTTAAGTGTGAAAATAGAGACGGTAACAAAGTCCTGCTCCCTCCCTGCCAGGCAGCAAAGAATGCAGGGGCCACACAGCCAAGACAAGGGCTGGACCCTGTGGTCAGCCAGGTTGCCAGGGACCATCCACCACAGGACCTGTCCATGCATCTCATATTCAAAACATGCAAAATACACTCTTTCTCAAAGTTTACTGTGTGCTTTTAGACTGCAGTATGGGAACTGAGTATGAAGGATGTGAAATCTGTGCTTCCACCCCTTACAATTTGTTTCAATGCTTTAAAACCTGCATGGCTGAAGCAGCAGCTGCTGATGGAGCTGGTGAGGACCAGGGGTTATGGGGCATGGTCTATGTGGGGTAGGGTGCCACCACCTTCCTCAGCAGCCCACAGTGACATTGGGTGCAGGAGGGAAGAGTGACAGCAGAGACAGCTGGGCTCCTGGGCTTTGGGATAGACATGGTGGTCCTGTGCTTTAAAACTTGGCACTCTTAACCTGCCAATTTAGAAACTGGAGACAAAGAGATGGCTCATCAGACAGAACAGGCTCCAGGCCTTACAATGTACTTGGCTTGAAGGCAGGTCCATGCCCACACGGGGCCCTTTTTTGCCCAGGGGGCCCTAACTGGGTTTAGTGGTGTCCGAGCATCTTACTGCAACTTCCAGGGGAGTAAAGCGACACACACGGCAAAAATACCAAACTTGTTACAAGTATGTAACACTTTCATATTGCTACCCCCTTTCAGCCCAAACAGTTCAGACTTCTGAAATCTTTCTGTTTGAAGGAAAAAATGGTGACAGAATCAAACGCGTCTTGAATACAGTCCTGTTTATTAACTGAGCCTGTAGAGAGAGCTTTGTTTTGCCCAGCACAGTGGGATTAAATGACAAGAAGTTTTCTTGACTGCGCTCCCAAACCTCACTTTCAGTTGGAGCACTGCCTTCCCACAAAGCTCATTTCTTTGTTTATTCTCTCAGCTAGCCTAAAAACGTTTCTTGTATTGCCTTCCTGCTTTCCTTTTCTTGCTGCTTTTAACACAGACTTTTAACATGGACACATCTAGATGCAAATGGAACCCCTGCCTCTTATTTGTAATTTGCCTATTTTCAGTCAGCATTCTTTCCAGTGTTTGGACTAGCAGGACACAGAGACCTTTAGCTGTCAAGAACAGCCTTAGAGCTTCAGACCGAAGGTCCACCTAGAACAATATTTGCCTGACCCTTCTGTATGATGCATCTGTTTATCATTCAACCCAACCAGAGGCAAACATGTCTTTTGCTAAGACAGAAACTAGGGTTCATAGAGTCAAGTCTTCAGATAGTTGTAAAAAGTGCTGAAGACATGCCATGGTACAAATAAGCTGTGAAAATGATGCTGCAGGGCAAAGCCAAGGCTGCCATCCCTGTCAATAATACTCCTGCTTTGTAAAAATCGAGTACCCAATACAGCACTACTACGGCATATAGCAGAAAGAACAGTGATTTGGCTACTGCGTGTGGAAAACACACATACTGTGATCAGTGACCCATCACTGGGTGATGACTGACATCATTAGAAGCATGCCAGAATAAAAAAGTGAGAAATAAACACAATAGAGGTATTCCTTATGACAGACCATACATCTAGACAGATTATCAAAACACTATGGAAACCAACAACCATTCACAAAAAGTGTCCATAAGCTACAAAGAACTATAGGAAAGCATATACTTTATGTTCTCCTCATCTTTGCTATTTTCATCTCGGGAGGCTTCCTAAACATACCACTTTTTTTTTTTTTCCTGTTAGCCAGAAAGGAAAGCAGCTATCATGTCATTGGCTTCAGCAAGGCTTGTGTCAAGTGAAGGACATGCTGCTTGGTTTCTTCAGTCTCACAGCCATCTACTTACCAAGTACCAAATAAAATATATTAAGTACACAGATTTTCTAATTGGCTCTTGTGAGTTACTGTTTCATGCATACTTCCTTTACTTGGGGATATAATCTGTGACTGTAGGTGGGTAACCATATTCTTACTGAACTAAGATACTTTGAAATAAATGCCAAAATATAATTAATATTTTAAAGGTTAATTATGTAAACAGAGATTTTAATTGAAGTCGCCTAGTTTATTTTTCCTGTAAGATGGTCTTTTTAACTGGTTGTAACCTTGACAGCTTAACCAGTTTTCCTTCTAAGTAATGCCTCGGGCCATGTAGTTTTGGTGTTCCTGGTTGTTGGTCGTTTTGGTTTTGTTTTGTTTTGTTTTTAAGAACGATTTCTGGTAATAACAACAAAAAAAAGACCTTAGACCTCCTTCGGTGAAGGAGCTAAGCGATGAATAAACGCCGCTGTTCTGTGGGCGCACGATGGTGTCGGGAAGTTTTACATAACCAACTGCTGAAAATGCCTTAATGCGACGGGGGCCGTCCCCGCTCGCTCAAAGCCTGGCTGCCAAGTTTGCTGTTGTTTCCTTAAATACCAGCCAGGGCATCGCAAGCCCGCAGAGCCTCTCCGAGCCGCGCCGCTGGCAGAGGCTGAGCTCCTTCCCAGCGCCGCCTCCCTCCCGGGCTTGCGGGCAGCCTGGCTCTCCGCAGCGGCTGGTTGAGCGCCGGGCGCGGAGGCTGCAGTCGCCACTCCGGGAATCGCACGAGGAATCACGGAGGGAATTCTCACACCGTGCCCCGGGGCCGGGCGGGCGGAGGGGGTGTCTGTGAGGGGAGCGGCGCTGCGCCTGCGCCGAGGGGACCCCGGCGGCCATTTTGCAGCGTCAGGCGAGCGGCGAGGCGCCCCGGCAGCTGCGCAGAGGGGCCCGGGGGAGCCGGCGGGGAGGGCGGGCGGCGCAGGGCTATGAGTTAAAGAGCCGCCGCCGCCGCCCCGCCNGAGCGCCTGCCTCCCGCCCGCCGCGGGGACTGCGGGGCGAGCCCGGGCTGCGCCGCCGCTCCCCTCCCCGCGCAGCGCGCAAGAAGACCTCGAAGCACAGTGAGAGCCTAGCAGGGGTTGCTGTTGCTTAGTTGGTTCCCATCTGTGCTTCATTTCCAGAGAGAGCGTCGCTTTTGGTGTAGGGACTGGGTTAAAAGTAGTTCGCTCGCTCAGCAGTTTTGAGTGTAGTTGAAGACGTGCGGTGGATTGAGGTATCTTGCTTCTGTGCGTCCTTTGGAGGACTTGTCTCAACTCCTTTGTGCTAGGCAAATTCCGCTCTTTGAGACTACATGGTGCAAAGGACGTTTAGTGTTTGTGAGATGACTTGGAAGAAGGAGCTCACTTTAAGTGTGAGTTTCTAACTCAGTCACTGTATACTTTATCATGCTGACACTTTATGGATAAAAAAGCCCCACTTCTCCCTCCCGAGACAAGAAAACACCGCACTCCCCTTTTCATGAACTTGTCAGCGTGATAGTAAGGGAGTTCCAGCCTCAAGAAAACTGAGGTGTTTTGTGTCAGTTTGCCAGTCTGCAGGCAGAGGACGTCTGTGCAGCACACTAAGTAATCCTGCTGGCAACACACATTTCTTTAGTTCTCTCTGACTTGGTTACGTAGTTTCAATAGTTTATGGCTCAGAGGTGGACATTTGGGCTTCAGGAAGCTGAGCTCAAACAGTGCGTGTAAGCTCCTGTACTCTGTATGGAGCTTGTGTGTTTCAGCAGGTGCTTCAGAGCTGCTTTCTTTTGGCTGCTTTGTGTAGTATGCAGGTTTTAAAAAACATAATCGTTCTTAATGGTGATTTGTTGCTTACTGCATGCTTATGGTATGCATCTTAGTAAGTCATTCTAGCACTCCTCTTTCTCTCTGCTAAAAATAAGTGACTAATATTAGAACAGTTAAGTGATTATTCTTACTAGCAGCAGACAAGTTCACAGTAGCAGCCACTTCTGAAGTTTTTTTGATTGGATGATAGAATGGCTTTTCTGAAGATTGTATTTTAGACTTTCTTTTTTTTTTTATATTCAACAGTGGATAAAACTGTTGGAAATTAGTGCTTAGACAAGGAGGAGAAATACATAAAACTTCAGAGAAGTTCATGCAGAAATTTACTGGCTTTCTAAAACTTTCAGAAGCCTTTAACTGGTGCTGTGTAGTGGCCAGTTGCAGTTCCTAAAATGTTGATCGCAAAATTACTGGCTTGCCTCTTCATATATTGTCACTTCTTGAAACTTAATTTCTTCTTATTTTTTTCTGGCTAGCTCTGACCCTTTCATGGTGCACTTCTTTCTGGAATACTAATGTTGGCATGGTACAAATGGAACCTTTTGGTTGCTTGACATGTCTCAGAGTATTTTTGTGTGGTAGTATAGCTTGTGGTGCTAAAGGCTCTTTAATTGACCCAGCTTTTGCTTACTTTGGCACTGCCAGAATACTTAAAATGCCCATAGCATCCCTAGTAATTTCAAATGTTGGAGGCAGGGATTATGTGAGAGGCTGCATAGTAAGACCCTACAAGCATGTAGTGATTTAATCACTTGGAACAGATGCAAGGAAACTGTACTCATATATTAAGACTTAAGTATTTTTATGAATGCTCTGCAGAGAATTAGCAGTTGTGAAAGGGGAAATCCATTTGGAGATCATGAGAAATCCTTCACAGTGACTTGGTGTGTGCATGTGACATATGAGATAGGTTATCAACGTCCTGAACAAGATGCCCACGTAATAGCAAAGCTGTCAAAGCTGCCCTGGCTACTGTGGCCTCTTGGAGTTCAATGTAAGCTGGAAAGTCTGCTCGAGAAGCTGAGTAAATAGTCTTTAAGCCACATCAATTTGTGTGCTTGCATGCTTGGCAGTGCTTGAACAAGCTGACTTAAAACTAGCAGCAGGGTGATTAGGGAAGTAATAGCAATTGTAGCACAGGTGGTAGTTCTAGTTGATCGGGACTACTGTAAGGTTGTACTAAAGCTCTTTTCTTGCTCTGCCCTGTCTTCCAGTTCTGTTTTGTTTCTTAGGCCATATTTCCACTCTTCTGCAGAGACTTTCTCAGTTGAACTGCTCTTCCTCTGGAAGATCTGTTGATGCTTACAGGTGTGATGTTTGGGAGGAAGGAGCTGAGCAGCTTCATGCTCTTCTCTTCTACTTCATAGTCTCACAGAAGGCATGGGTGAAGTATTTGAATCTGTTCCACTCTCATGGAAGGAGAAAAGCATTGTAAATAAGAATCAATGAAGGAATGCTAGTGTGTTTCATGCCAAGTAAAGTCAGTCTTTAGCTCAGGTGACTTTATAAGTGAATGGGGTAGATGCAGCATAAAATAAATATACTCATGGTAACTTAGAAATGCTTTTTGTTAGGGTTGAAGTTTGGTATCATGTATTTGGTGTGTACTTCTAGTAAGCTTAGCCTGGTGTTCTATTTTGTGTATTTAAAATTGAGTTGTGAACTTTCATTCAGAGTATGTTTCAGTTTAGGCAGCTTTGATATTTTTTTTCCTTCACCCAAGAATCTGTACTATAAACTGTCTCAGAGTTAGTCTTTAACATTGGCTTTATGGAATCAAATCAGCTCTGTCTGGACAGGGCACAGCAGTAGTCTTTGTAAGTGCTTTAGAGGAAAGCCTTGGGGTTCTTGTCATGCTTTCATGGCTCACTTGCCAAGTTATTTTTTGTTTTTAAGAAATGCTTACTGTCTTCTAGTAAGTATTGGTATTAGCCCAGGATCATGCAGTGTAAGGTATGGTCTGATGTTTGTTTCATGCCTAATAGAACTGTGGATAGTATCATGCCTGTAAATGACTAATCCTTTGATTTCTTAGCATATTCCACATATTGGTATTGCATAAAATAAGGTTTGCTGCTTTAATTGCAGCTAACTTCAACTAATAGGACACAAAAAAGTCTGCAAATATATAGCTTTGCTTCAGTGACTTGTTGCTGCTCAGTTTATTTGGGCATGTATTTTCCGTTTTGAGGGTAAGAAATGTTAGAAGTTATTTAAAGTGCCTTTTCTGAGGACTTGCTCATCTTCTTTGTAATGTCCTTTTTGTTCTCCAACTTCTTAAATAATCTTGAGATTTATTCTTTGATAAAATATAAATATACAGGTATTTGTAGAATTTAATTAATTCTTACGCATAGAATTCTAAGAGCTTTTTAAAAATTGTATTTAATGAAATAATAATGATTTATAAGCATGCAACTATCAGTCTCCTAGGAATGACGTGGGGGAGTTACTGAGCTAATAAACTCGATAATTGGGAAGTTAAGTTGTTAGGCTAATTAGGGCCTCCCAAATGAGATAAGTTGAGGTAGCCATTATAATTCACCACTGGAGCAGTGGAAGTTTGAAGTCTCTAATATTAAAGATCCCTTCCTTTTAAAAATGGGAGTTTGGAGCAGTCACTTAAAATCTTCTGGTGTAACTTAAGATTGATTCTTGGTGTGGCTGTTGCTTGTGCTGCTGAGGACAGGCAGTCTAGGGAGAGTGTAGACGGTTTCCTTGATATGGGCTTTCAAATGAGGTGGTGAGGATACTTGGCCAGCTGCAAACTACTGAAATGACAGAATTGTGGAGGATAGATGTCAGGCTAATAGTAACAGTCAGTGAGACTTTAATGAGGGAAAGTCACACTTCACATTTGTCAGTGGTTTGAGAGAGTCTCATTTGGAGAAGACTTTATCCCAAATAGATGTTCTTGGTTTAATTTTTCAAAAGGAGATTATGAAGGATATCATGCAAGGCTCAGAAAGCAGGGTTCTGTGGAATACTGTGGGCTGTTTCTTCACTCTGGACTTTTATTCATACTTTTCTTTTAAAAAATAGCCATTTTTCAAAGTTAAGTCCCTTTGTGCTTTATGCTGGAGTTTTTCCTTATTTGGCTGTTTGTATGGAACTGAACAAGCACTGAATAGCAAGAAGAGTTCAGTTCTAAATTATTTGTGGCACAAAAAGTGAAGGCCACCTGAAAGCATGTTTCTGGAGGAAGTTGAGTCATAACAAGTAAAATTGGTTGTAGATGAATATTAGCCTTGGAAATCCTAATTTAATATAGGCCTAGTATGGGCTGTGAGATGGATTTCTACTAAGATTTGAGAATTTTGGAGGTATTTGAAGTTCTGTTAAGACAGTTTCCCCTGTACACTGAAAACTGCTGGATCCTGAGAAAAGGAAAATGCGGTTATGCCACTGTCCAAGTACACTGCAAGACTACATTTGCAGAGCAGTGTGCTTTGCTCTTTCCCGTGGTCCTGCCCTCAATCCTCCTCAGAAGGAGTATGAAATTACCTGCTAGAGGGAGAAAGAATTTAACAGACGATTCAGAAGTTAAATAGGGACTTGCCTATTTTCAAGTTGTCACGATTCATTTTGATTTTGGTAGAAATGGCTGCAAAGTAGTAGTCTCCAAACAAAAAGTTGTTGCTGTAAAGGTAGTTATACTGTGGAACCGTTGGTGCATGATGTATTAGCCATATAAAAAGGTTTGGACACTTTGAGGGGTATGTGGTGGGGACCCTCTTTACACTTCTAGGGTGTGTGAGGATAGACCCTTTTGCTTGGAGTGTTGGTGAGGCACAGATAACTGGAGGCCGAGCCCATTCTGATGAGAACTGCAGTAGTGCTTGTCTTACTCAAAATCCTCTCTCTTTGCATCTAGCCCTTGTATCTTACCCTTAGTGGCCTGTACCAGGTGTGTCTGATCTCAGCTCTGATCTGCTGTGATTCAGGCGATTTTTGGCTGAATCACCGTGTTGTTAAGTATGGAATGTCGAGATTAAATTAGTATTGAAGGCTTGCATTGGTAATTGTCTTGAATTTGCTTGAAGATGCCTAAAAAATTGTAACTTTTAAAGACTGATGTTTGTTTTAGTGTGTATTGTATCAGATCCCACAAAACAGCACTGATGTTCATCGTTTCATTTATTTAACTGCACTTAGATGCAGTTCTGCCTGGTTGTGGAGCCACCTGCGTAGTCTGAGTTCTTGCTGAGCAAATTGCAATTCATCCCAGGTGATGTGGCAGATTGATCTCTTCAGTGCTTCTGCACAAAGTGCAGGTTGAAAACTAGTGGAAAATGTCTGACAGGGCTATGACTTGTCTCATTTCTAGTGTTGCTGTGAAGGTTTTTGCTTTGCGGGGGCACACACGTGTTCATAAACAGGAGAGAACTGTATTAAGTCAAGCAGTGTAAAAGTTAGAAATGCTAAGTGCTTGTCAGCAAGAGCTCTTTCTATGCTGTTTTCTTGTTTCTGCCCTTTTGAAGCAAAGGATATTCTAGGAATTCAAACTGTATTGAGTATGTGTGCACAGCATGAAATTATGCTAGGTCTTCATTTAAGACAAGCTAATAGATAATAGCTTCCCCTTTTAAAAGAGGTGTAGTTTATAGGGCCGTTAAAGAGGTCTATGACAATAAATGGCAAAAAACCATTCTCTTATCATGCATGTTCTTTCCCCTAATGAATACAGTATCAACTTTATTCTGCCAATAATAAAGAATATAAACAGCAGTGATTACAACTGTTACTACCAGCTGCATTATGTACCAAGTGTCTTCTGATGATTTGAACTTGAATAACTATGAAAATCTGGTTAAGGCACAAAAATGCTGTTGTATACAGAGTATCATGATAGTGAAAATTTAGATATTACTGTGACATTAATACATTGGTCAAAATGTTACCACCACGTAGTGCTGGCTGCTTGTTCTGCTGTGCACCACTGTCTGTGTTCTGACTCAGCACTGTTCTGCATTGCTATGTCCCCAGTCTGGGGAAGAATTATGTAGCCTGTCCGTTTTGACAGTTGAAGCAAGCAAGGATGTATCTAGGTTGTCTTCCTCTTTTTATTTCAGATGATGAGGTTAACTGCTCTTACCAGCAGAGTAAAGCAGGCCTGAGGTAACCATGCATATATAAAATCCTGGTAGGGTATGGAGAATGGGTAGAAGAACATGGTGATACTCTAGAATGGGACTAGAAATTTAAGATGCTCGAGACAGGGCTTTCTTGGCCTCCATGACCCGAAGCCCCTTCCAGCTGATACTTTTTTTCATTCTCTAAAATATCAGTGTACTGAAATCAGTGTGGAGAGAGGGATGCTGTTTGGAAAACCTCATGGACAGGTTTCTAGTCTGTTTCTGAACTTCAGTGGTATCATGATGCTTTCTTTTTGTGTAGCAGTACTGCAAATATCCATATATTTTGTCACACAAGGAACATTTCCAGCAGGTGCTGAACTCCTTCAGACAAGATGGACAGACCTTGCTATCAAACTGATGAATAAATTAATAATTATTTATCAGCTCAGAAGCAGTAGCTACTGAGTGTTGCCTAAAATCTGACTATGGTACTTAGACGACTAATTTTGTCAGCGGCTATAAGAAATAGATTGTCTGTTTTATGCTGATGACATTGTTTTATAGATGTGCAGTAAAACAAGGCTTTTTAAAAGGTCCAAGTGTTAAATGCCGATTAAGAATACTGACAATGTACTGGTGTTCTTGTATTGATGGTGCCTGGTTTTGGTCAGAAATGTGTATCAGTAATTTGATCCGCCCCAAAGTACTTGTTAGATAGCTCCCAGGAAAAGGTGCTGATCTCTGATGTTCCACATTTAGTCCTTGGTTTCTTTCCTTAAGCAACACTTCCGTCAGTGTTACAAAATACTGAGAACATGAGTAATTTTTTTTTAATGAATCCTTGGTGTTGCCAAACACCCCCTGAGTTTTACACCAAAATCTTGGCAACAGGAGCCACGACGCTACCTGGCTAGAAGATTTTTGATACTGTTGAGTGCTGAGAGGTCTGCAGGCAGTATTATATGGAAGTACAGTAGCAGGGAAGACTGAAACAAATGATGTCTTAAAGACATCTTGTCGAGGAGTGCCTGAGGGAGCTGTGGTTGTTTAGCCTGGAGAAAAGGAGGCTCAAGGGAGACATTATCACTTCCTGTAACTGTCTGAAAGGAGGTGGTAGTGAGGTGGGAGTCAGTATCTCCTCCCAGGTAACAAGGGACAGGACAAGAAGAAATGGCCTCAAGTTGCATCAGATGAGGTTTAGATTATGTCTGAGGGAAAATTTCCACGCTGAAAGGGTGGTTAAGCACTGGAACCCAGTGGAAGTGCTGCCCAGGAAAGTAGTTGAGTCACTAATCCTGGGAGTATTTACAAAGGCATGTAAATATGGCACTTGGGGACATGGGTAAGTGGGAACATGGCAGCTGGACTTCGCAATTATAAAGGTCTTTTCCCAACCTAATGCTTCTATCATTTGTTCGTCTAATAAAACTTGAAGCTGTATTTATTCAGCTGTGTTAAAATTGTTTAGTTGGCTTGAAATGCTTATTTTTCTTATTGGTGGTTCTGATGCTTCATCATGTTTCTGGTAAGGCAACCTATTGATGTGCAGACCTGTCTTAACAGAATGTGAGCTGTACAGGTAGGATCAGAGAAAAATGTTGAAATGTTGGTGATGGTTTGGATTTTGTGTTTGATAAATTCTGGTCATGAGACAGCAAAACCTATTTTTAAATTGCAGGATTATTGTTAAAGAAATTGCACCTAGAATTTCAGAGTAGCTTGGGTTGGAAGGAACCTTTAAAGGTGTAGTCCATGTAGTCCAAATCCCTGCCATTAGGAGTGGCATCTTTAATTAGATCTGGTGGCTCAGAACCCCTTGAATGTTTCCAGGAAGGGGTCATCTGTCGCCTTTCTAGGCAACAGTGTTTCACCACTGTAATCATAAAAAATGTCTTCCATATGTCTAGTCTGAATTGATCTTTCAGCATAAAAACATCACCCCTTATCCCTGTCACAAGAGACTCTGCTAAAAACTTGTCCCTATCTTTCTTACAAGCTCACCATCAGGTGGGTGTACAATTTGGATTGAACTTCACTGCAGCTTTGTTACAGTCACAAGCCATGTTAAACAACTTTAAATTACTAAAACATTTAAGGGATCAGGGAATCCTGTTTGCTGTGTTTAACCCTGCTATGTGGTTTGATGCAATAGCTGCGGTCAGTCTTTGAATGTGATACTACTCTATCTAGCCGTCACATAAAAATGCTTTGTGAAATAATTTATCACTTGAATACCTTCAGAGGCACTGGGGCCGTGGAGTGAGGAATGGAATTGGTTGCTGCAGTCTCTTTGAGTCACTAGTTGAGATGATATTTTGGAAGTGAGTGTTAATGTCTGAGCTAATGGGATGTTCTTCAGCCATAAAATTGCCTGTCTATGTATTCAACTATGTATGTGAAAAACGTAACTGTTGTCTCAATGCAGGGCCTTTTTCAAAGCAGCAGATGCTATGTCTAGGGAGATGTTTGCAAAATCATCCCTGCAGTAACCTGATGTTGTAAATAGTTAAACAGAAGTAAGATGTAAATGACGTATGTGACTGAGTAGCGATATGTGAAGTCCTTCTGTTTTACAAGTAAAGCTAGTGATTCAGATCCTTGATTCTGTTTATATTTAGTAGTGGAAAGGATTTTAGGTCTTTAAAAAAATGACATCATACCAAAAAATTAGAATTTATTAATGGCATTTTGCTAAGTAGATGCAGCAAAGCACTGTAATACAGGAATCAAGTCTTTTCTTGTTTGTCATTGTTGTATCCTTGTTAATAGGATTTTTTACCTTTACAATTATGATTACTTCTCAGATGCAGTGCCAGTTTGACAT
Organism: Drymodes brunneopygia; assembly: GCA_013400955.1. NCBI lineage: Eukaryota > Metazoa > Chordata > Aves > Passeriformes > Petroicidae > Drymodes > Drymodes brunneopygia. Next base: position 197,893 of record VZTZ01033111.1, read on the forward strand.
TTGTGTAGAGGCACTTAATACTTACCTGAACATACATAAAATGGTATCTAGTTTAATTGTATGGCAGTCTACAAACAGATTATATCTTTGCGTTAGTGTTGAAAAAGGGAATAAATTAGATTTTTGCCAGATGAGGTAGCATCCTTCCAGGAATATCTGGTAGCAAAAGTTCTGGATAACATTTTGGCCTTTCCACAATTTCTCTTTGAGGCTTCAAGTGTGTGAACATTTGTGATTCGGCTTTAGATTTAGCAGAAAATTATTGCCATAAGGGTGTGATGGGGAGCATCACATTAAGCACTACAGATAAGGCAGTTAAAAAAAAACAACTCAGCAAATTAACTTGAGCTTTTAGTGTACCAAAGACTAAAGCAGTGGGACAGATACTAGTGAATGCATTTCAGCCACATTTATCCTGATAAGGAAAAATCTGGAGAACACATATGGAGACATCAGGCTTCCCAACTATGAAATGTCCATCTGTGCTACAGCTACCTGAAAGGAGGCTGTAGTGACGTGGGGGTTGGTCTTTTCTCCCAGAAGCTTCAGGATGAGGAAATGGCCTCAAGTTGCACCAGGGAAGGTTTAAATTTGATATTAGGAAAAATTTCTTCACTTGAAAAGGTTGTCCAGCATTGGAAGAGGCTACCCAGTGAAGGGGTTGGATCACTAGCCCTGGAGATATTTATAAGATGTGTAGATGTGACACTTAGGGACATGCTTTAGTGATGGACTTGACAATACTGGATTAAAGTTTGGACTTGGGGCTCTGAGATCTTCTCTCAGCCTAAATTAAGGATGCTGGTTGTGTTATCAGCAAGCCAAAAAACTGTGAATATTGAATTTACGCTTCCTCTCAGTGTGGAGTGCATTAATTTCTCTCTCCCATTCATCTGTTGGGCTTTAGAAAATGTGATCTTGTCTGTCCTCCAAAAATCACATTTGTCTCTAGTTATCTTCAGTTCTTATTCTAGGCCTGAGACTAAACTCTATAGGATAAAAATGTCAGAACAAGGATAATGGATCTGATTTTCTCCAGTAGTTAATCTATTTTAAGTGCACACTTGACTCAAATAGCTTCTGGTTAATCACTGCTGTATATTTGGGGTTTCACTCAACATCGCAAGAGTTGTAGAGCTGTAGATGAATGTTCACTATTGCTACTTTTTTAGGCATGCTTGAATAAGTTTAGAAAGCATACTTAGCACATTGTTAGTATTTTCCTAGAAGTCTTTAAAAATGGTACTAAGCATCTTAAGTTAACAAAGAAAGTAGATGAGTAGGAGAATTTCACCTTCCCCTAGAGGGGACTCCAAGTTTTGCCACAACCTGGGTTATTTCTGGTAAAAGATGTTTAAACTAGTTCTTAGTTAAAAAAAAAATCTCAGAGCTTTTCTGTTGCTGTTGTTTATATGTGAATTCCTGTAGTATAGCTGTTTGCCTCTGATGGGAACTCTCTGGCCACCCTGCCAGTAGTCAGTCAGGCAGATCAACCTGATCTAATATCAAGGTTAGCTCTCTTTTGTTTTCAGAGTTGATTTTGGTGACCTCCAAAGGTTCCTGCTGACCTAAATTATTCTGTGATTTAATCTGCACTTAGTCGTGATTAACTGCCAGTGTCTCGAGTTTCAGGCAACAAGAACCTAAAAACTGTCTACAGTTAAGCCCTTCCCCATAGACTGGGGGAGGACCCTTGTTTTGCTACCTTAGTCAGTCACCCCAAAGTGAGCACAGGTATGTTTCTGTATTGCTTTTACCCTGTGAAGTAATGGGATGATCTGTTTGCAAAGGAGTTACTCTACTCCGTATTAATTTAACACTGATTTTGCCTTTGTCCTGGAAGATTGATGGAGTGGGAATGATCTATGAGAGACTGTTAAAGCACTCAAGCACATAGCTGAAATGACATATCTTCTCCTGAGAATAGCTGCCTAAATTACGGCAGGACAATACTCCTTATTAACTGAAAATGGTGCCAAGTTAAGCCTGGTTTGGTGGTTTTCCTACAGTTAAAAAGCTTAAGTGTCCTCAAATCACTTTCATGCTTACTGACACAAGCATGCCTTAAAGTGATTTAAACAGATTTGTTTTAGTGATCCACTGTAGTGATCAGTAGTTGATTTAAATTCCTAAAACCATACTGATTTAGGTAATATCTTCTTAAAGAAGAAGAGGGACCTATGTTCACATTTTGTTTCTTTCATATGTTTCCACAGTTGAAACACATGGTTTGCCAGTTTACCTAGTAATGTGGTAAATTGTATTCTAAGTAAATCTGTAAGTAGCCCTTAGCTGTATTATTCCAGGTAGAAATTAGATGCTTTATTTAATACCCAGGTAAATTCTCCCACTCTGATACCTCTGTATTGATTTCTGAAGTTACAAGTCTATCCCACTTCATGGTTTCTCTCTTCTTTCCAAAAGTCTATATTGGCAGCTAGGAAAGTTGTCTGTCTTGAGATGGCTTGTTCCATGAAGTCACTAGGCCAGGGAAATAAGATTTTGAAAGGAGTGTCTAGACTCTGAGATTAATCCTCCTCAAAAGTTCTGTTGAGTCTAGATATCTAGCTGTGCTTTCTATTTTAAAAAATTCTGGATTGAAGTAGATATTGCTACTTCCCTTTCTTATTTCTGTTGAAAAGAAATTACTTTTTTATGAAAAAGTAGACTGTGAGGTACAGTATTGGCTGCATGTTCTGAATGCTGAGAAGAGGCAATTTAATATCAATAGGTATATTTACCTAGAGTTTGTTAGTGATCTGATCACCATACTTTGCTGGATGAATGACTGCGTTTGTAATAGTATGTTATGGTACTGTGGTTTTAAATGCATTTCAGTGATTGTATTTCACCTCTTTTACAGAAATGTTATGAACAAAAACAGTACAAAAATGGACTCAAGTTCTGCAAGATGATCCTCTCTAACCCAAAATTTGCTGAACATGGAGGTAACTGCAGACTCAAGATTTTTTTTTTTGTCTTCTGTCATGAGCTTACTTGTATCATTAGTCTATATCATTCTGTTGGGAAAGAAAGGAGCCTGTTGTGGAGTGTGATTCTGTTGTTATGACTGAATAATTACTCTGGATTTTCAGTCTTTGTGCATTCAGATCAGGTTTCCACTCTGCCTCAGTCAAACACTCCTGTGCAGTGGGATGTTGAAGTTGAAAATGTGTGGTGGAAGCAACACTTCAGTGAAGCTTCCAACTTGCCTTTCTACGTTTCTGGGTCAGAGTGCTAGTGTTGGTTTTTCTTATGTTCCTATTTCAAGCAAGCCCAGCCTTTTTTTGAATATTACATGAACATATTCTGCCAATAAATTAAAAATCTGGAGGGTTTTCTGTCAAGTTCATAGTCTTAAATTTTCTGTATTGCATACCAAGTTGCTGCTTAAAGAGAGCAGAATTAAGTGTAAATCTGTGGCTGTTAATACTTGAAGCTGAAGACAGAATCTGGTGATCCTACTTTGATAAATATTGTAGGAAACAGGGCAGCAGAATATTGCTTCTATTTACATGTGTTAAATTCTATTTACATCCTCAATAAGATATTCTACTCTTACTGTATTACAGGTGTCTGTTACATTGTTCAGACAGTCTTTCCTTCTGATGCAGTGTATTTTTCTTGGTCTTTTTTGCTGGTGAAGCAGCCTAACACTGAGTGTGCCTGTACTGTGTCAGTAAAATTATTTTCCTATTTGATGTTGTCAAATCTTGTCAAAATGTTTGACTAGTCCTTTTCATGCTTCCATTGATATCTGCTGTTTCTTTGTTGTCTTCATTACTTCCCTTGAGATAAAAGTAGTTTTTTTGTTACTTCAAAGCTAGAGTGGTTTGTTCAGCTCTGACCTAATGCATGTCTCTAGCACTCAGTAAAATCTCAGTATACAGATCTGTCTTTTCTGCTCTTGCTGTCTCTTAAACTTTTCCAGGACAGCTAGCTGCCTTGGCAATCCACATACTACATGGGCTTTGAGCCACTAATGGCTTTGAAGCTTGGGAGCAAAGCCTGGAATGAACAGCTGATGCAGAACTAAGCCAGTGAAATGATCTGATGGAAAGCTGCACTGTTGTCACACTTAGCTTCAGAGAAAAGGAGTTTCAAAAGTTTAGTGAGAAGGTGGCAAAACAGATGGATTGGTGTGGCTGGGCAGTTATCTCCCTGGTGTGGGAAGGCAGGATTAGCTTGCTCCCATTCCCACAGTGGGGAGATTCTTTTTCAAACATCTTAATATTATTTGAAAGGTGTCATTCTGGCTTTCTCTGTTCTTACAGTGTGAACATAAGACAATTTAAAAACCACAGAGGAAACCTCGACTAATTTCGGGTCATCATTCACTTATAGGTGTACTGTACAGAAAAAGTGTTAAATGGGTCTATCAGTAAAACCTCAAACTGCTGTTATGCCTGACCTTGAGATCACGGGCTTTTGCCATTAATACTGGGGGAAGAGGTTGTAGTTGGAGGAAAACCAGAGCATTATGATGAAAAAAGTGACTAATCTTCTGGGAGGGACCAAAACAAGTGGCCTCTTACTTAACAAAAAAACTGAAACGTGAATCTTGAACAGCTTTCTGGCATAGTGCATGCATTACATGCAACTTGCTTGCCTACTGTGTGCCTTGAAGGATGGGAGAAGAGGGAGAGCAATAGTTATGCCAATGTACTGCCCATAATCTTATGCCTCTCAGAATGTTGATTAAAATGTTACTGCATTGAGGTATTTTACACTCCAAGTATGGTAGCAGGAAATATGCTTCCTTTAACTAATGCTTTGTAAGAAGTCTGTAACAGGGGGACTGACTGTGACACAGATTTGTTTTTTGTGGTATGACACAGCCTTTTATCCCTTGGTCTTCATACCAGAAACTTTAATAAACATTGAGGAGCTCTCTAAATTTGCTATAGCTTATTGTTAACTCCCTTGAAGCCAGTTAAGTGTATTTTTTAATTAATAAAAGTTTGTCTGTGTTCATCACATCTGTATGATGCTCTACAAGTGGTCTTTTTAAGACCAGTTTCAAGAAAGGAAATGCTTCCATGTAAAAGTCTTCAGCTGTGCTAGGCTGCTGTCCTGATCTAAATTTATATTTTAATGGGGGACTTCACTGTGTAACAACTTCAAAGGATATCTGCACTGTGAAGCTGTTGTATGGGAAGTCAGAAACATAAGTATCTGGTACTTGTTACAGAGACACTTGCCATGAAAGGACTGACCTTGAACTGCTTAGGCAAGAAGGAAGAAGCGTATGAATTTGTTCGTAAAGGACTTCGTAATGATGTGAAGAGCCATGTCTGTATCCTTTGCAGTACAAAACCTGATCATTTTGCTATGACACACTATTGATGGAAATCTAAGATGCTGAGATTGTGACAAAGACTTCTGGTGCACTAAATGCTAAGTTTCCCTTTTGTCAATGAATCAAGTGGAGGTCTGTGTTTATTCCTTACTGTAAAATCTGGAGTCTAATTGAGGTTACAGATAGGCAAGAGAGGAAAAGTAGAACTCATAACCAAATTACATTGTTAGAATGAAGCACTTCTATGAGTAAGAATTCCTACCGTAGCATGTTTTAAACACTAAATCTCTGTGACTAACTCACAGTCTGGTGGAGTTTGGGTAATTTAATTTGTATAATAGTGCTCAGGGGGTTTTGAATGTGACTTAAGCAGTAACATCTCATTAAAAAAATAATTTGGAAACATTTAATATTTTACAGTGTGTTAGTGAAGTCTGGCTGCAGTAATCCATTCTCATGTGTAAGGATACTGTTCTTCAAGGAAGATGTCAAGTTTGGTCTGTAACACAAGTGCACTACAGTTACTTTGTGAAAATTGTAAGTGTATCTTCCTTAACCTGCATTAGGTTGGCATGTCTATGGTCTTCTGCAGCGTTCAGATAAGAAATATGATGAAGCCATCAAGTGTTACCGGAATGCACTCAAACTAGATAAAGATAACCTACAGATCTTGAGAGACCTCTCTCTGTTGCAGATTCAGATGAGGGATTTAGAAGGATACAGAGTAAGTATTCTCTTTGAATTCCCTCTTATTGCTGTTAGCCTTCTCTTGTTCTATTCCACTGCGAAGCCTTTTATTGGTAATATTTCTGTTGCTACTCTTTTTTCCTGTTTCAAAAATGTTTTAAGCTATTGTTTAGGAAAGCAGGAAAAGATACTGCAGTAAAACTCTATATAAGGTTAAGAACAGAGCTAGAAATATTTGTTCTGTGCAATTGGATTCACCAGTCACCTTGTAAAAATAGTTCTTAACTCATTTTTCACTAAAATAGTAAGAAAAAGGGACAATACTTATATTAGCAAGCAGAAGTACTTACCGTGCCATTGTGAACCCTTCAAGCGGTGTTTTGGGTGCAAATGCTGGAGGTGTTTTTGGTAAGAAATACACTATCGTGTTTCTTGCGAGTATGTGGGTAACTTGCCCCATGATGACTGACTCTGGAATCCCAGTGATGATTATTACTATAAATAAAACCTTAAAATTTATCCAGAAACAGTGAGTAGTTTCAGAATGGCTGACCTGATTTGTCTGTTTGATGTGAAGTAGAGGACTGGACTGTGGGCTTGGCATTAGTTGGTCTCCTTATTAAGGATGTTAATTGCCATGAATTTGCTATTGCAAAGGGAAAATGGAATCACTGGCTGGATAGAATGATTTGACTTGGGAAGAAGTTCTGAGAAGTGTTGCAGTGGTGTGTGAGGACCTTGTGCCTAGGCATGAGGAGAGTCAATGCCACTCTTTCAGTGGCAGTGAGCTCCTGCTTTCTAGTGGAAAGGGCTTTCTGAGATCTCAGAGCTCTATCTTTGGAAATAACTTAGGCCCTTAGGAGGTGCTCTTGAAAATGGCACCTTCTATGTCTCCACAAATAGATTTTATGCTTTGTTCCATGACTTATGAATTTAGAATGTACCCTCCAAATTTATCGAACAGAAATGTGCTGCTTTTCCCCATGCTGTTAGAATTTCAAAGGTTGCCTAGGGCTTTTAAAAGTTCTTTTACAATATTAGCTGTCTTGTTAAATCATGATAAATGTGTAGTAACTCTGGTTAAATATTCTTCTTTTAAAATTGCTTTTTTTTTTACGGAAGGAGACAAGATACCAGCTACTTCAACTCCGTCCCACACAACGTGCTTCCTGGATTGGATATGCCATTGCATACCACTTATTAAAAGATTATGATATGGCCTTAAAATTACTTGAAGAGTTTAGGAAAACCCAGCAGGTAAGAAGAAACACTGGTCTGGAAAGAGAACACTTTTTGTTAAAGGGATATAATCTGAAGAATTAGTTCTTTAGAAATAGAAATCAATTATGAATTAGGAGTAAATTGGTTATTTGTGGAGCTTTCTGCTTTGAGCAGAATGATTTCCAAGAGTTTAGCAGCAGACACATATTATACAGGAATGCTTTTCCCCCTTCTCGATAAACTTAGGGTTGAAGATCTAAGAGTAGTCTCATGCAGAGTAACTTAATGTTTGTGAGACTTGTAGCTAGAGAAAACCTGTGACAATCCTGCCTCTTTACAGTAGGTGAAACTACAGAAAATGGTTTAATATTTTGGATGCGTTTATTTGCCCTTTCTCCTGCCGTAGTCCGGATGCCATTACATCTCTTCAAAGAATGAAATACTGTCAATGGTTTCTTTGCATCTGTATATAGTACATTTAAAATCAATGCTTGGTTTTAGACTAACATGCAAGTGTAGCTGAAAAGTCTTTAATCAGACTTGGTGTTGCTGAGACCTGAGTAAATCAAATGGTACAATGCTAAAATCACTGAGTATAACCTTTTTTGAGAGAGACTATTCCCTTGTTCTTCTAGTGGTAATGCAGAGCTATAAAGTGTAAATTAGCAGAACAGAGTGGATGTGTTGATTATTCTGCAGTGTGGAAAGAAAAAGAAACACGTTTGTAGACCCATTCAGCTGAGGAGGCATCTTGAAAATACTGTGTAAAAATACTGATATTACTTGACCTCTACACTGTATGCTTTTTAAAACAAAAATCTCATATCCTTTCTGAGTTGTTGTATTTGGGATTAACTGTAAGAAAGGAAATAAATGGCTAGGAGAGACCAGTCTTTGCCTTGATCACATATCACGGTCAAAAAAAGGATGTTGCAAGCTGGGTATATATAGCTTGATATTTCAAAAGAGCTGTAACTTTCAGTAAAAACTGAAAAGAGTAAGTTTTAATCAAAATTGGGTCATCTTCTGTGAGTGTTTGACAACCAAAAAGGCGTCATTCTCAAATGAGTCAGCAGCGCCCAGTTTAGTGTCAAAATGACTTTTCGAGTTAGAAAGAATATGTAGTAGATGGAAAAACAGTAAATGTTGCATAAGAAGCTGAGACTCTTCAAGGACTAAGAGAGCTCAGTAGTGGTATTGGCCCTGTGGAGGGAATGGAAGTAATGCTGTTAGTGTTGTTGTCTTTTCTAGATGGTTGTGTGTAAATATGGTTGTTTGAGAGCTGTCATGATACACTGCTCAGTCTAGTGACTAAACCAGATCTAAATACTGTATATTATAGCATTATATCCGTTGAGTCTGCTGTGCAAGTTACCACCATCTCAAATCTCACCCTAAAACAAAGATGATCCTAAGATGAGCACAGGCACTGATGCCATTTTCTGATAAAACTGGAGATATTTGGGAAATTCCCATTAATAGGAAGGCTGCTTGTACTTGCACAATGAGCTGGTTTAACTGTTGATTAGCATCCTGTCAGTCAGAGGCAAGTAGTGGAAAAGCTGTTTTAAGCATCAAAGGACAGAAATGTGCTGCAAATATTGGACAACACAGTTTTATAGGAAATAAGTCCTGTCAAGTGTGTCCTCTTTTTTTTTGTGTTAGAGACAGTTAAGTGGTATATTGTCTTTTCTCCTCCAAAACACTAAAAATACATATGAATACAGTAGAATACATTTATCTTGAAAATCGTCTTGTGCTTTGTTGTGCCAGCTCCTGATTGAGTGCAGGCCCAGGTAGAATCCCAAATGCTGGGAGAATCAATGTATTGGGTCCAGAACAGTCAGGGGAGAGCCCAGGCAAACTCACAGCTCAGTATTGCTGTGCATTGGCTCTTCCACAATACTCCCCAAATGTACGGGTGTTGCGGTTGTCTGGATTTTTCAGTCCTGCAGTTAAAATAATTAAGTTCAGGACATTCCATGGATCTCCGAGGAGGTACACATCTTGCTTACTTTCCTTCCCAAATTTGCAGTCTTGTCCTGTAGTTCGTATGCACTCAACTTGATAGATGAACTTCTGTGACTGACTTCACAGAACATTGCGTGTGACTGCAATAGAAGGGTGGCAGTTTAAAAGGAGGACTGTAAGACTGAAGGGTCTCCAAATGACTCATGAGCGGGACTATTCAACAAATGGATGTTTTTGAGGAGTTTTATGGGAACCTGATACTGTTTACCATTCATGTTAATGAATAGACGAAGAAATGTAATGTTACATAAAACTCTGGTGTCATAATAATTGATAAATAATGGTAATGTAGCATGATGATATTTATTTACTTGAATTACTTAGGTAGCTCTGTCCATTCAGATGTGATTGCAAACAGCCAAGACTAAGCAGTAAAACTAAGAAAAAAATCAAGGAACTGTTGTTTTAGTGTTTGTAGATGAATACCTGATGATGCAGTATTACAAAATAATGCCGCTAATCTAGCTACAAGCTGTTGCCAAAACCAGCAATCTGAGTTTTTCCTGTGTGCTCACACCACTTCCTTGTGCAGCACTGGCTGACTTGTGGAAGGTTGGTTCAGGAAGTCAAAGTGCCAGAAAGATAATCACTCCTTGGAAGGATTGATTGGCTGAACTGAACAACTGTGAGGTGAGAGGAGAAAGAGGAAGGGGAATAATAGAGGGAAGTGAGCTGCCTTTGTTGATTTAGGCTGCAGTTAGACTGACTTGGTTTATTGTAAAACTGTCCCTCAGGACAAGCTTATGGGTGAAAAGTAAAATATATTCTTAGTTCTGACAAGCAGGGATTTTATCCATAAAGCACTCATTACTAAGAGATCAAGACTTACTAATGAGCCTGTCTGTGAAGGGCACAGAGTCTCTTTGTTTACCATAAACAAGAAAACCTTGGTGATTTTAGTACAAACTGGATGCCAGGTTTGGGAAGAGTAATAGCTAGGTAGCTTCCTTAGCAGGGAAAATAAAGGAAGGAGTAGTGTCAGGAAGTTGATCAACAAATTAAACTGATGAATTGCTTTTTATCATTGGCAGTTTTAGTCTAGTGGCTATAAGTATCACTAGAAATGGTGAATTTTCTGTCTCTTGGTGTATTAAGATCAATGTTGCCTGTCATCTGAAAGCTGTATATTGGCCAGATGCACAGTATTTCAGTCAAAAGCAGGTTATGAGGTTAAAGGTAGACATCACTGCAGGAAATCTAACAGCTTGTCCTTTGCTAAGTTAAGTCAAAATTATTTAAGAGCCAGTTCAGAATTGAAGATTTGAGAACCGAGGTGTAAAACAACTATGTAATTTGTTTTACTGTTGTATGTCCCATTTTTCCTTTCTTCTTTTCCAGAACAATTTTTTATTCTTAATTTTTATTTTATTCCTAATTTTCGCATCAGGCCCACAAATACAGATATGGACAGAAAACCTCTGGAGTTTTGGGGGTCTGCTCTTAGGTATGTTTTTGGCTGCATCTTGTCACATTCTTTCAGTGGCAGTTGTTAGGGCATCTGTGGTTGAAAAGTTGATCCTTTTTTGGTCCAGGAGGAGAGGACGACATTTATTCTGAAACAGCAGAGTTGAGTTCAGGAGAAAGTTAGACATCTCCTGTGCAAGAATCATAACTTTTCTGGGGGAAGGAGACATAAAGATGTGTTGAGTAGCAATAAAAATAGTGTGGACATTCTCCTTATAGAATATCTTATTCTTTATAAAACAGTCTGATTATTCATATTAACTACTGGGGTTATTAACTGCTTGCCTTCTGATGAATTATGTATTTAAGTCATCATTACATTGATGAGATTTCAAAATTTCTTTGAAAACAGACTTTTCTTAAAATTACTTTTAAAAATAGCTTTTTAAATGGAGTGATAGTAAGTGCAGGATCTTTCTGTTGAATTTGGTCTACATGTAAGAATAATTTAATTAGATTTTTTTTTACATTCCTTTTTGTTTGTTGTCCTGCTGAGCCAAAACAGCTATGTGGAGGTCAATTGATATCTGTTTATTGTGTTTGTATTTTTTATGGGGTTTTGGATATTCTGTGTTTTGAAGGCCTAAAACCAATTCATGATGTGCCAAAAAGCTGTGCTACTTGTGGAATTTGGAATTTAGATATGTGTATTGTGTTGGAGGAAAGGATATTTTTAGGAGGAGGTGAAGGAGAAAGAACTGAATTGGTGCTCTGCAGTTTCTTTCAGTGGTGTTGCAGTAAGGATAAACAGGAAGACATGCTTAATGCCTAACTCCTGTTCTATGAGTACATTCTGTGAAGCAGTTAAAAATGCTTTCCTGGTTACAATGTTTTTATTAGTGATTTCTAGTGGGTAATATAGACTAAAAATTGAGCAAAGGTGGAAATGGAAGTGGAGCTGTAGATCAGAGAGGTACTTTGAGAAATGAGTATGATTTCATGCTGCCTGCTGACTAGTATGTGTAAAGTATAGTCTTGTTCCATTAGTCATCATTTGCTATACTGCATTAGCTGCTAAAATACTTGTTATTTTCATAGTAATGTTCATTGTCAGATACACACATCTTTACAGTATTATATTTAGTTTTACGATCTTTCAGAACACTTACTTATGAAAGCAAATCTTTCTAAAAATGCCCAGCAGTACTGTAAAAGTTGCCTCTCAAAATCTGAAGAGCATGTAATCAGAAATGTTAAATCTTATAAAATCAATTTGTACTTAGGGAAGGCTGGAAGTAGTGGTTTAGGACAGTATTCTTAGTAAGAATGTTCCTTTCAGCCAGGTAAATGTTTCGGCTTTTTGTGTTGCTTTTTTTATTAAATTATTTGTCTCTTTAAAGACCAAGGAAAAGGTTTTTTCAGGGAACAGAAAATAGTAGTAAACTGTTTAGTGACCGATGTGACTTTAAAGTGCTGGTTGCTCAGGAAGAAACAAAATATGTAGTGTCACAGGAAAAAATAGCATTAACATTTGTCAAACTCAAATGGTTCTCATCTTTTATTATGTAAAAAATCATGCTAAATTGTAAGTCTGTCCTACATATTCTTTTGGGACAGTACATTTCATATAGCAAACTGTTTTATTGATTTGCTGGGCATTGTCTGGACATTGCATTTGGTCTCTAACATTCTTGCAGTTAGAGTAGCTTCTTTGTATATTAGTGAAGAGCATTTAGTAGGAAAATAATTACTATAACTCTGGCAAGACTTTTCATTGCCTAAATCTGCTTTAGGGAGTTACCTCTGAAAGGAATAATTTTTAATGTCACACTGCCTCCTTGGCTGTTGTAGCACTGCAAGGTGGATGAGCCACTAGTTGTACTGTAGCCTGTAGAAAGTCCGCGGTGTGCAGCTAGAGACAGACCTAAAAATAGTTCTCTCTTGCTTGAAAACACTCTGTGTGCTTGTGCGCTGTATTTTCTGCGGGATTGAAGTTTTGTACAGAGATCACTTGGTCAGAGAGAAATAGTGGAAGTTTTCTATCTGAAAAATTCCGGTTTTCAAGCTATGGATGGGGCATTGCTCTTGGAAATAGATTGATCCAGAATTCTGGTATGCTGAAAATTATACTGTTAGACCCCAGGCATCTGCTATAGAACTTATGTCAAAATCGTTGTGTTGTGCATAAGTCCTTCAGAAAGAAAATACATGAGGATCTTTGCTTTCTCTCTTATTCAGTGTTAAATTAGCTTGCCACAGTGATAAAAAAAGAGAAATAAAGGACTTCTTCTGAAACCCTAACTACAAAGGATATCCTTAAATGAATCTGATCTGATTGTGAATAATGGAAGCTTTACATTTTAAATGTGTAGATGGTGTATATAAACAGACTGATTATGTTCCATAGCTTAAATCTTGTTTTCTGTAGTACTGCATGCATTTGAGGTACAGGGAAATGTTAACTAATGTATTGTTTTTTCGCCCCCCAGGTTCCTCTTAATAAAATAGATTATGAATATAGTGAACTGATTTTATATCAAAATCAAGTGATGAGAGAGGCAGATCTTTTTCAGGAGTCTTTAGAACATATAGAGACATATGAAAAGCAAATATGTGATAAATTAATAGTAGAAGAAATCAAAGGTAAGTCATTATTATTCTTCCCTTGGCCAATTTTGTTAGAAATTTTTGTTCATGGCTTTCAGATATGATAAAGCAGTAAAAGGAAAAAAAAACCCCAGCATGTAAAATCTTTAATTTACTTGTTACAATTCTTATAGGAAAACTGGTACCAACAGATTTAGAGTTTGGTGCACAAGTAAATAACTTTTCTTACCAAAGTGGGTAGTGGATGCAGGAGTCTGTCTTGGGTTGACACAGGAATAGAGGAAATCTCTGATTTATTAGAGATTATATTATTATCAGAGATTATATTACTACACTAGAGTAAATAAATCAGAACTATTATAACCCAGTTTTAATCTTATGAAAAAGAATTTCATAAAGAATACTGTTTCAAGTACGAACACAATTTTTCTTCTTTTTTGACTGAGGTATCAAGGTCTTGTTTCCTTTTCAAGCTTCCTAATGCACTTACCTATTGAAGTGAATACTGAAGTTGACTTTTTTGGTTAAAAATAACTCACAGTTGTTTTGTGGATTTGAAGTGCCAATACTGAATTCGGAATATGTGTGAGTAATGGCACGTCTTCTTCAACTACTCCTTGCTTGCACAGTTGTGATGGGCTGACCCTGAGCAGTGGGGCCATCCCCACACAGCTGCCCACTCACTTCACCCAGCCTCGCTTGCCAAATTGGGAGAAAATAGGAAAAAGAAAAGCAAGAGAACTTTGCATTGAGATGAAGATGGCTTCAGTGATGGAAAGAGGAAGGAAGGAAAATCAAACCCAGATCCTCAACTGATGCAGTCACTGTATTCTTCCCACTAACAGACTGTTGCTCAGCTGGTCTCTAGGAAACGGCTACCTGCCTTGAAACTCCTCCTCAATTTTTATTGCTTAGTATGAACTGTATAGCATAAAATATCTCTTTGGCCAGTTCGGATCAGGTGTCTGGGTTGTGTCCATTCCTGCCTTATTGTCCACCTTGGCCTACTGGCTGGGTGACAGAGTGTGGGTAGAAAGACAGAGCCTTGATGGTCTACAAGTACTGCTTAGCAGTGGTGGAAACATTGGTGTATTTATCAACATTTAGTCACAAATCCTAAAACACAGCCCAGCATGAGCTTTCTGTGAAGAAAATTAATTCCATGCAAGCTAGACCTGGTAGAACCATTTACATTGATGAATGTTCCAAGCTCTGAGCTCTATGTGTGGTAGCTTCAAGTAGCATTTGTAACACACAGCAAATGTCTTTGGGAAAATAAAGCTTCTTTTTAAGAAGTTATGTATGCTTAAGCTCTATTTTTTATATCTAGTCTTGTAGACTTCATTTGCAAGTATTTTCTCATGTAAGTCATAGTTCTGTACTATGTTGTTTCTAGGAGAGATGTTACTCAAGTTAGGAAGACTGAAAGAAGCTGGTGAAGTATACAAAGAGTTAATTGAGCGTAATGCAGAAAACTGGTATTATTATGAAGGCTTGGAAAAGGCCCTACAACCCAGTAAGTTAAGCTACATGGTTACGGTGAAAATACGTATGACATAGGATATGCTTAAAACTCCTGTTTGATATGGTACTGCTTTAGATTAGAAAGTTCTACTTGGTGGAAAATTATGTACCTTCTGATCACGAATATTATATAGTGTATTGATTGATTTTTAAAGTGTTCACTGAAAACCTTGTATGCATGAAAATATCAACAAAAAGTATTTATCTTCTTGGAATTAAGGGTGGCGTTTGCCAAGATGCTTACACGAAGAACATTCCCTTGCCACATGTGAACTTGGTAACCAAATGGTAATTAATTCCTGTCTAGTAGTTGATTGTCAGACTGCTATCATATGCCACAACATAAAATTGTAATTTTGAAATTTGTTTAGGTGGTACCCCTTTCTAGGGGCATGTAGAGAAATGCTCAAATACCTATTTCACATAGTCTTTGAAGGTAGACCATGTGAAAAAAATAGCTTTTTTTTTTTCCTTTTCAGTTTTGAAGTTGTCACTTAGCAGGTAAAGGTGATCAGTGTGTTAAGATATTTGTTGGTCCAATGCCAGCTCATGTTTCTGCTATTTTGTTTTTCCAGGAAAAAAGCTCATTTTTAAAAACTACAATATTGCAATTATTTATGCTATATTAAGGGTTTTGCAGTGGTAACTTTCCAGAGTGTTTACACTTACATAGTAATGGTTTCTTTGTATTTAGTTTTTCACTAATTAGTGGAAGTTTCTTGAAGTTATTCTGATGACATCATAAATCATAAGCCCACAATTATATTATTTGTAGATGTTATAGCTGCATGACGTTTCTCAATCAACTTTCTTCTAGAAAGTTTTGCAATTAGGTCTCATGAGGTCTGGGAATATGGCTAGTGACTGGGTAATGAAAATAATTTCATTTGTTAGATATATGCAGAGTGTGGTGTTGCCCTTTGAGTGGCTTGTCTGGTGTATCCATAGAGTTGAATCACATGGTTATTGTCTCAGAAATTAAATTACCGAGGAACTCAGTTATTCTCTCTGATATAACAAATATGTTGCTGAAAGAATGTAGTTTTTAACGAAGAACCAGTCTAGTAGTTTTTGATGGATTAAAATCCTATGTAGACTAAAACGGTACTAATTCTATTAAACTAATAATGCTACTTTATTTTTTAGGTGGTCTTAGGACTATTTCCTCCCCCATGGTAAGTTCTGGAGCTCCAACTTGTGACTTCAATTAGGGCTTTTATATGCTTTAGTTCCAGTCCAAACAATATTCTAGTATTCCTTTTATAACTCTACATCTCTTGGAGACACTGGGTAATAGATTCCCCCCTCTTCCCCAACATTTGAGCTCAGTGACGAGATAAAACTGTTTTTCTTATGAAAGGAAAACAGATATATTTAATATATATGTACTGTAGTCTTGATCTGTACATTCAGTTTTAAATTGTTTGATCAATTTAATATTTAAGCAAATTTGATTTTATTTTATAAAAATTACATTTTAAAGCAAAAAATTAGTGTTATTTAAATTCTAATCACATTGGAGCTCCAAAGCATATTATGGGGGAAAGGGGAGGAGTAGGCAGAAAATCCTCAAGTAGCTTTATTTTTGTTTAGCATTAAGGTGTAAAGAGTTCTGGTGCTCAGTACTTACACTGGCAGTATTATACCTTGGTTTTGCTGTCACCAGAGGACTTTATTATAGAGTGTGCTTGTACTGTATGCTATTTGTGTACCTATGGTTTAGAAATGCAACATATTTCTCTGAATGCTTTAAGTGAGTCTGAAATGGATGCATAGTGAACAAATGTTAATGGAAGCTATGAATGTCATTCACTGAGTGAATGAGTATGCACAACATGTAACGGAAAGAAACCAAACTCCAGCTCTGTGTGATTGAATGTGGAAGGTAATGGTCCTGTTTACAGTTTATCCTTAGAGTCATTAATGGGTAGTTATGTATTGTATTTACAGTGTGTTCTCAGTACCATCTTTTTCATGATTAACTGGGATAAATAACATGAAATGTTTACATTGTTCCAAATCCACATAAGGAGTCTAGCTCAATTAATTCTCAACACTTAAATTCTCAACATTTAAAGACATTTAGAAGAATAGGTTTTTATGTCTGTTACTTATATCTATTGTATTTGCTGATAATAGGCACTTTAGAAGAGAGGCTTCAGATTTATGAAGAAGTTAGTAAAAGACATCCCAGAGCAGTTTCACCTAGAAGATTACCTTTAAACTTTGTTTCAGGTAACAAGTTGCATATCTGTTCTGTAAGTTTTTTTTTCTTATTTTTTTCATCAGGCTGTTTAATGTGCATTTAATGCTTGTACATGTAGATAAATCAGATGTGTGCATTTCTCTTGGAATAGACAAAAATCTTTTATGTTTTAGGAGCTGATAGAAAAGCCTCATACTCTTGAATATGGTGATATGAGCTATGTAATATTTGTGTTGATAAAACTGCAGTACAGAATGATATGTAGATTGTAGGAATTCCTGTACATAATTTTTCTGCTTCATGCAAGTTAAGAATCATGAGTTAAAACGTAGGGTATAGGACACTTTAATTCAATATATGAGTGCATATATATTCATACCCCCTCCTGTATCTTTAATATACTTACTTTTGCTGTGAAAATGTACATCTACTTTCTTGTAGAGCCATTAGAACTTAATTTGACAAAAAAAACCCTGCCTTTGTGCTGCTCATTTGATAAGAAAAGGAACAAAAAAGTCTGCAGTACTATGTAGCACAAATTGTTTCATTTTTTAGCTAAATTCTTTGTGACTTTGCCCTTTCAAAATTTGTTTTGAAATACAGTGCACAAATACCTTCAGTTTTGGAAAGAAAATGTGTATATGTTTGTTAAATAAAAAGCTATGCTCTTGCAAAATAAAAGGAAGGAGACTAAATGAAATGGTAAATACCATAAAAATGTATAATTAGTATGTAGCTGTCTAACTGCTCAAACTCCAGTAGAAGACTTTTGGAAAGTACGTAAGCTAGACATAAAGCGTCAAGAAATTTGAAGTCAGGGGCAAATTCCCAACATACCCTCCTCATGCTTTTAAATTTATCAGGTTAGTTTTTGGTTCAGCTTATTTGCTGAGCACCACATTTGTTGGTACCTTGAAATGTTCCAGAGCATAGCCAGTCCACTCCCCTGTTTTTGCTCATGTGTCTGAATGTGCATACACATTGCCTGTGTTAAATCAAAAGATTTTAACTCCTTTGTAAGAAGTTGCCACTTGGGCCTTTTATCATTCTATGTACTTAAGTTTCTTTGAAGGTACAGCAGCAAATTTTAAGGCGTTTCAGCTAGATTTGAAAAGCTGGATGATGAGTAATTAGGGTTTTTTTCTGTAATAAGATTATGGTAACACAGCAAACAAGGATAAGCATGCAAAACGTTTTCCTTTATCTTTATTAATAGTGTGGTTTGCTGTTGACTTCATTTCCCTGTGTGTTTTGCTCTAGGTTGCCTTTTATCTGACAGTGTAGAAAAATCTCTTGGCTACTTTCTGTAGCATTTTGTAACAAATAAGAATTTTTCAAATTTAAAACTTGTTTCTGTTAAGTTATTTATTAGGCTTATCAGACATGAATGTGTAAGACTGTTTTTGATCCCATAGAGATTAATCTGTTTACTAAGTGATTCTCTGTATTTACAAGTACAGGAGACAAGAATTTCTACAGGTGAAATTTAATAGTGAGAAGGTGTAGAAAGGAACATCTTTGCAGAAAAATACTTGCAGATTAAGAGGATAGAATTTCTGGTTAAATGCAGCTACTGTTCCAATGTGGTCCCTGACCAGTTACATCTGTCACTGTTTGATTCAGAATTAAATTACTCTTAGGAATTAAAATGCTCTAAAATGCAGGCTTATAGTAAAAGGACAATTCCTGTCCAGACCTTGCCATGCATTGCATCCTGACCTTGTATTTGATACATATCAGCTCCTTAATCAAGCTGGAAATCATCTTTATAGAGGAAGGCTGTTACCATCAGTTTTACTGATAAAGTGTGTATGGCCATGCCATTTTAGATTTGTTAATGCTCCTGTGGTCGGGAGTGTGCCTCAGAGACTAAATTGCAACTTGTCTTCTTGTCATAGGTGGATGCCCAGCTGTGTCTTTTTTTTTTTTCAGACTTTATTTTAAAACTGTTTGGCTTTCTATAAGGAAATAGGTATTTAATGGAGACTTGAATCTTGCTTTCCTAAATTTTAAGTTGTGATTCTTCCAGCAAGATAATAAATTAGAATAATTCAACAGGAGAAACTGAGATGGATTTTTTTCTTTAGGAGAGTTTCTGTAGTGTGAGACAGCACATTTTAATTAATCCATCTGTAATAAAGCATGTGCTTACAGTCCAGTTATGGATCCCCATCCACAGGTAGTAGGAGTTTCTATATGGTTTAGTACAGCACGGTGAGAACATCAGTTACTTTCATTAGTCTCAGTGTTTATTAGCAACAGGGCTGGTAACAGTAAGTGTAGGATAATTGAGAATTGATATTGTATACAAAGCAGTAGTGTCTGCATTTTCTGAATATCTAAAAACAATTTGTTAATCAAAATTTTAATGTGTTCTTATTGGTTAGGTTTATTTCAAGTTTTGTGTCAGTTTGATGGGTGAATTTTAGTATTACATGAAGTGTACTACTTCCTTGTTGAGAAAGTCGGAGAACTCCTCAACAGAGGAGGCACTGAAGTGTGGAAAAAGTTCATCTCTATGCAAAGCAAACAAAGTCAATGAAAATAATAGAAAAACCCAAGCAACCAACAACAACCGCCCCCTCAAGCCCCACCCCCAACTGAAAGCAATCACTTTCATCATAGGAACAAAAACATGGAAACCAGCTATTTTCCTGGCTGGATATCTTCTCTTTGAAGTACTGCTTTTTCTTAAACAGCATTTCTCAGAAAGGTAGCACTTACTGAAAGTATTTTAATTTTTAACTGAAAATATATTCAGATCAGGTTTTTAGCTTTCTGCAGTAGATTTTGATAGAGATTATTCTGACATGGAGCTTATGTTTCTGAAACAATGATTCTTGTTTCTAATTCTAGAAACAATCATATTGCAAGTCATGTCCTACTAATAAAAATAGGACTAGAAGAGAGGCAAAGGGTTCATTTCATCCATCCTTCTTCCTCAAATCAGGATACTTTATATCTGCACTACTCCTAACACATATTTGTCTAACTTACTCATAAAAACCTCCAATGATGGAGATTTTTCAAGATCTCCACTGTTGTTCTTAATATTATAGGGTGTTTTCAGTGTTTGCTTAAATAGCTTTTGCTACATCTTCTGTAGTCAGCACTTAATATTTTTTCTTTTTAATAGACTTCTCAGGTTTGAGGACTGTTACCATGTCTGTCAGCAGGCTCCTAAACACTAGCAACTTAAGCATTTCACTCTGATTTTTTTATATTTCTTTTTAAATCTGGAGCGTATTTGTGTCTTATTAAATAACTGGAAAGATTAAAGTCCTTAATTGCAGTTTTTCAGTTCCTCTGTTATCCAGTGTTGCACAGCAGTTAGTGGATATATTTATATAACACTTGCAATCACTGACATATAACCAAACACACTTTTGTTCCTAGGTGAAAAATTTAGAGAACTAACGGATAAGTTCCTGAGGGTTAACTTCAGTAAAGGCTGCCCACCCTTGTTTACCACTTTGAAATCTTTATATTACAATCCAGAAAAGGTAAAATTTAGTATTTATTTGGTTTTAATGAAGTCTTCTGTATCGAATTTCTAATAGACGAGTTTTTATGTAGCTTTTCCTGTAACCTACCAATTACAGTTGTTGAACATATTTTTCCCTGATGTGATATTTTGTCATATGTGAATGATCACGATCACTTGATGTCAAAATGATTGAAGTCGGATTGGTGCAGAGTGTGCTGAAGTTCTTGAAAAATCAAAGATGATCATTACCTTCGTGTGCTTTGAGTGCAAGTGTTACAGGATTCTTTCAACTTATGGTTTATGATGTCACCAGAAGTAATGCTTTTAAAATAACAGGTGGCTATTGTTATATGTACATTTCTGAATTGCATGAATACATTAGTATTTACCACAAAGGCTTGTTTCCTATTTCAGTCTTTAGCTGAAAGTCCAGTGTATAATTTTTGTGCTTCTAAACTTAGTTTTGGTGTAATTGTCACATTAGAACTGTTGTTTCAAATGTAATTCTTCCTTACAAACTTGACCGTAACGTATAGCGAAAGTAAATTTTTTAACTAAAGCATGTGACTAAAGTGTGTAGAAAACAGAATAATTAAAATCAGTCTCTTCAGATATTATCTTTGCTACAAACACTATGGGTATTCTAATCCATCCATGACTAGGTAAAAAGAGGAATTTGTATCTGAAAAAACCCTGAATACATGATGCAGCTTTTCAACCAGCAGTGAATACTCCTTTATTTGGACTAAAATTTTTCTTCTAAGAGTTTTTCTAGTGTCCTAACATGAAATTTTCAGTACACTTCTGTAATCTCTTTTTTCATGGTTGACATAGTTTTATTAAAATCTGGTGTCATGTTATTGCAGTTTAACCTCAACTTGCAACTTAAGTACCATGGAGCTACTTGCTCACTCCATCCCTGCCTGATGGGGAGTAGAAGCAGAAACGCATAATGCTTTATGTGTTAAGGACACTTATGTTGAATCAAAATCAACTATAATAATACTAATAATTGTAATGAAAAGGGGAGAGGGAAGAATAAAAATCAAGAGAAACAAGTGATTCACAGAACAATTGCTCTCCGTTCACTGACCATATTTCAAGTAGTTTCCTTACCAAGGCAGGTTGTCTTTTACATTTTGCTTGGTTGGGTTAACCTACAGCTATAGTGTGACTGAAGAATTTTTGAAGCTAAGAGCAACTTTAATTTTAGTCCCTGACAGTTAATTTTAGAATTACTGAAATTTAGGGGTTGAGGGCAGAAGATTGTGCCAAACTAATGTGTCCTACATCTTTTAGGAAAATAATCTATTTTGGTATCTAATTTGTCTAAGTTTGAGCTTAGTACTAGTTTCTCACAGAAATTACTGGTATATTTTGACTGAAAGAGGATGGTAGTCAGTATTGTGTTACGCCTAGTAGAAAATACCTAGTAAATTTCTGATTTCTCTACCAGTTGGGAAGGAAGTTCCCCCTGTGTTTCTTTGGTGCAGTTTGGTATAGTCAACTGCAATTGGATTTGAAGTGGCATAGATATGAGGACTTGATGGCAAGAGTTGGTATTTAGGTTCCTTCTTTCTAGAGCTCCATGTGGGTCTGTGATCTTTCATGAACAGCAAGGAGAAAAGGGTGGTTGTAGAGAAGGTAAACACTTGTCAGATATGTTCAGGGAAATGTTGTTTATTATCTAATTGCAGTAAGTTGGTACTCAGCCTTCTGGCTGTGCTAGGTAGGTTTCTTCCCAAAGTATCTATTAATGATCACCTCATATCTATGAAACTAACATTGATGAAGCTTTCCCAGCTGCTTCTGGAAACAATGAATGCCCCACCAAAAATGAAACTGAAATCACTGCAGCGCTGACTGCGTGCATGGGGGTGTTATTTTTTCAGCTACCAAATTGTAATTTGTTTACATACTTGTGTGAATATTGGTGTGGTGAAGGGTGTGGAGTACAACTTCTTCTTCATCACTTCATAAAAGAATAAGCCTTGCTTTGATTAAGTAGGAAAGGTGTTTTTTATCTTCCTTCACAGTGTAAGTAGAATTGTTTAAGATCCTTTGGGTGAAGTATCAGAAGGGTGCCATAAGTGGAAAATGTAAAGCTGTTTGTTTCATGAAAAAAGTAATCTTAAGGTTATTGCTGGAAGAAACTTTCTTTCAGTAACCAAAGACATGAGATTCTGAAATCTGTTCAGTAAAGAAAGATTGCCAAAAAGCAATGAAGCTCTGTGTGTACTCAAAGACTTGTTTTGAGGTAAATAATTCCTTATTAAATAAATCTCTAATGAGTTAAAATATGCTTCATACTGCATTATACAATCTGTGTCCTTCTTATAATTCTGGAGCAGACAAAAATTGTATGTGTGTTGGCCTTGTGTTCAATTTGTGATGTGCAGAGGTTTATATTTGACTGCACAATTGGGTTGAAAAGGAAACTGTTCAAGATTTGGTGACTGAAACTTGGATGCTTGAGAAAGTAACAGAGACGGTGTGGTGTAACCTGGGACAAGCAGTGCTGGATTTCATCACTCCCAGCAATAGTGTTGCCTCCTAGGAGGGAATTGCTGACCCACTCATGATTATGTTAAAGTAGACTTTAAATGAACTACAGAACCTTATGGGTAGAAAGTGTTAAGCTGGCTTTGCTGTAAATTACTGTGCATGCTTCTGCAGCAAGATCCAGTTTAAGACTTTGTGGTCCATCACTCCTTGCAAGTCAGTGATCTGACTTATGTTTTTCTCCATAGTTTTAGAAGGGAGTTATACAGGACATGGTTTAATGTTTCAAAGCTCTTCAAATGAGGTTGTGATTTCTTCAGGTTTTGTACTGTTATACTACTGCGATAAAGTAGCATGTGAACTGGTTTGCTGTTTTACTGTTTCTTCTTTGTCACACCACCTAGACTGGTAGAGACATAAGTAGTTCAGGCTAAAGTGTGAGAAGCCGTAAGAAAAGAAGCTAACAATTGTCTTTTGCCTAGAAACTGTGCTGTCATTTTAACTTGATCAGTGTATTGCGCTGTAGATAGAACTTCTGATTATAAAAATACTGCATAGTTAAAAAAATGTCAGCTGTTCAGTATCCTGAGTGCACTTCTATACCATGCTGTAGCATAAAATTACTTTAATATTGGAATAAGGAGAGGGGCATTGAATTGCAGAATGAACAGTTGGGCAAAGGCCATTTGAGTCAATGTCTGTTTACTCTTTTTGTAATATTGGTAATTGATTTTGTACAGGTTATGTACATGAATAAGGAGTAAAAGGAGATAGGATGTAAAGGATGTAAAGAGTTCAAGTTATTTCTCAAGTGATAATTGTTACTGTGCTCCCTGTTTGCAGATACCAAAGTCATGCACTAATCACTTCCTAACTTGCTACACTGGTACAAAGCCAGATTCCACATCTTTCCAGCTGAAGACAAGGTCAATTGGAGGGTGGCAGAGACTGCCAGACTCAGTCTTACACTATTTTTCAGTGTTTCATTCAAAGGAAGTTTATAATACCATATAGACTGTGTTCAGTGGTACATCATTGCTGATACTCAGTCATAGGTCACTTTTTAGCTACAAAATATTAGAGAAATCATTTGATGAAACACTGTCTTGATGGCTTTGTACTTAAAAAAATACTTGAAGTATAATGCTCATCACTACCTGTCTGTTTCAGATGATTCTTGAAGTAATTACTGTATGTTGTGAAGAAATTGGCTATGCTTTCCTTCTATTTATTATGTGGCAGCCTGAGGCTTTTTAAATGGGAAAATCCTTGGCCATAATGAAGTAGGGTAAATGAGTCTGGTTACATAAAGGCAAAGTTCACAAATGTAAAAAGCATTGCACCAGATTCTACTCACCTGTGAGGTTTGAAGAAAGGAAATGGCTGATCTGAACAAGAGCTGAGAGCTTCCTTCCACAGGTTACTAGTGTTAAAGAATTTGCATTCTGTTCTTGATATGATTTTTTCTCACCTAATCTTGAGTTCAGTCACCTCAAATACCAGCATTCACCTTTTCTTACAATTCCTCGTGAAACACATTCTTGATTCTGGCTTTTGTTTAAGACATCTTGGCGGAAGCCTGTGAATATCTTACTGCTCTACAAAACTCTCTTAAGTTCATTCCATGGTTGTTTGTTTCTCAGACCTGTTTCCCCCATGGTAACTTTATTTGGATGGTTTCTGTCATAAAATGGAAGAATTCTGAGGTAAGAGTTACCTCTGAAGGAAAGGCACTCTGTGATAAACATCATGGTGGTGTTGACACTAAACCTGCAGTTTAAACTTTACTCTTCATGCATTGCATCCATGGCTTTAATTGGCAGATACAGCACATGCCTTGTCTTCCTGGGAGGAAGAGCTGTCCCAAGCAGGTACTTTAGTTTCTTCTCAACCTGTATCTTCATATCTGCTAGCACCAAGGCATACATTCAGTATGGTCATACTTGTCTTTTGATCTTCTAGGACTCCTTTGCTGCTCTGATAAGACACTTCTTAAATCAGGAGACTCAATGAAGGCACCTGCATATATTCTGTAATTGACTGAATACAACAGAACAGCAGTGAATTGCTCAACTGATGCCTACTTGGTGCCTGTAGTGCTGTCTTGATGATACTTGTGTTTATTCTTTTACATGTCCAAGAAGTGGATTCCTGTTACATATCAAGGAGAAGCAGAAGATCCCAATTGTCAGTGACTTCACGGACAACTTCACTGTTACACTAAAAAAAAAAGAAAACAAATGAAAATACAACTCCATACTTCTTCATGAGAAAGAATCCAGTAAATTTTAAAGCACCTTCCATGATACTGTTTTTTGTCATCTTTCCTAAGAGTCTCATTTCGAGCTCAACAGTTGTGGTAAACTTTCTGGTAGTCTTCTGAGAGTTGCTGATCAAGTATCAAGTTTGGTATATGAAGGCAGCAGAGCATGTACAACACTTTTGTGATTTTTGAGGGTATGTGGCTGTCACTTTAATTGCTTTTTTAAATACATGCATCTTGGCAGTGGAGGATAGAATGTCTAAGCATACTGGATGTGCACATCTGATCGGGATGCATCTCTAACTCTTATCAGAGCTAGACAGTGTAACTGCACTGCTACTCAGTCTTTGAAAGATCATCATGATGGATGGAGTTTCCTGAGGTCTGGAGGACAGTGAATGTCTATCCTGTTTTCAAGAAGTACAAAAAGGAGGATCTGAGGAGCTATGAGCCAGTCAGGTTGATCTCGATCTTTGTGAAGCTGATAAGGCAAATAATCTGGAAACCATTACCAAACACACAAAGAACAGTAGGTAGGATGGATTTATGAAGAGGAATTCATGCCTGATTATCTTAATAGCCTTCTATAACAAAATTACTATCTCAGCATACAAGGGGTCAGCAGCTGGTCCTGTGTATCAGCAAGGCTTTTGACACCATCTTTGATAACACAGACAACGTGTTGAAGTACACCTTAGTAGACAGTAATTTGTACTATAAACTGATAGAGCTGCCAGGCTTAGTGTTGTCATCTGCTGCATGCAGTCCAGCTGGTGCCCCCAAGTAGGTAACACTGGGGCCAGTAATGGGGAGCATTTTTGTGAGTGACTTAGTTGATGGGGCAGCATATCCTTGAAGAACCTTGCAGATGATACAAAACTGGGAGGAGTGGCTGATCCATGGGAGCGTTGTGCTGACGTTCAAAGGCCTTGATGGTCTATGGGATGAGCTGACAGGAAGTTTAACAGAGGGAAATAGCCGGGGCCTGCACCTTAGGAGAACTAAGCCCATGCTCTAGTATAGACTGGGGCCTGACCAGCTGGAAAGCAGCTTTGCAGAAAAGTCCTTGGGGATTCTGGTAGAGAGCAAACTGAGCATGAGTCATCGATGTACCCTGTGGCAAAGAACGTCAATGGCATCCTGGTCTGTGTTAGTAGAGGTACCGCTGTGAGGTCAGAGGAGGTGATCCTCTTTCTCTGAGCCCTGGTGAGACACACCTGGAGGGCTGAGTCTAGTTCTGGGCTCCCCAGAGCTGTATGTACTGGAAAGAGCCCAGAGAAAGGCGATGAAGTTGATGAAGGGACTGGAGTTTCTGGTGTACAAAGAAAGGCTGAGAATTAGGGTTTTTCAGCCTGGAGAAGAGAAGGCACAGATGGGATCTTGTGTATGTAGCTAACTGAAGGCAGGAGTGAAAAAAACAGGCAGATGCTTCTCATTGGTGCCCAGAGACAAGGTATTATAAGCACAAATTAAAATACAAGAGAATACTTGAGCAAAAGACTCTTTTGTCATAGATGTTGTCAAAGATGGGAACAGGTTATTGAGAGGTAGTGCAGCTGCCTTTTTGGAGATGGTCAAAATGTGACTGGACATGGCCAGGAATAATCTGCTTCAGCTGCCCCTGTTCTGTAACAAGGCATTGGACTGGGCAATCTGTAGAGGTCTCTTCAAACCTTCATGATTTTTCTGTTTCACCTTGAAGTTCAAGACCAGCCTGTAGCCATTTACTTGCCAACAGGCAAGCTCATCTGATCTGCTACTGCTGTGCCAGGGCAAGTGCATTTCATTTAAGTCTGGCAGCACTGAGACACTACAGCAAACAGTGCAGAAAGGCCCAATAAAGACTGACATGCTGATATACCTGAGTGCCTGCATACAGAAGCACTGAGAACCCTAATCCACATACTGTAATTTGGAATCTTCAGTTGTAATTTTTATATCCATTTGCCACCAGAGCCCTCCTAATCACTTCCCAGAATTGCTTGCTTCAGGCTTATCACAGAAGGAAAAACTTGTCACAGAATCTGCCTTTTAGAAATTAATTACCTTTAAAACACAGTTTAGTAGTTGCAGACTCACCTTAGGTTTATGTTAAATGTGGGTAAATGCATGGTTCACCATGTGTCGTGTGAAGCACGTGAAACTGCTGCTACAGGGTAGGCACTTGCCAAAGAATGGATTGTTCTTTGTAGGGGTGCAGTGGGGTTACGCTGAGGATGTGATCTACAGATCCCATATGATTGTTTCTGTACAGTCCTTCATCAGTTTTGATTTTGGAGCTCTCAAAGTGGCACATATGGCATCCGTCTTTATTTCTGCAAAATTTCACAGTGCAAATCCTAATAGAAAGTGTTGTGCACTTGGTATTTTGTCAGTGATCATCTGCTTGTAGTCTCAATTAAAAAAAAAGAGCTGTGTAAAGAATACTTCTAGCTTAGAAATCAGCAATCATTTGGCCAGGCTGTTGATATAAATTCTCACTGAAGATGAGTTTGCCCCCATCTAGATGGTGAAGGCAAAGTGGAGGACAAAATACAGATAAATTTCTGGTGAAGTCATAATTGCATCTGGATTAATTTCTCAGGTCGGATAGCTCATGTTCACTTTGAGTAGGTTTTAGCTGATGGAGTCAGTTTGTTCTAGCAAACCTGCTGGTGTTGGTAATATTATAGAGCAGGGACTATTGGTGTGACCCTGGGGGGTCAGGGTGCTGTTGCCCCTGCCCATGATGTGCTGTGTAAATGCACAGATGTTAGGAGGTGCACAGAGGCGCGGTTGTCTAAGGCTTGACAGATGCCATGTGCGAGGTTATAGATGAGGTGCTGTGCTTTGCAGATCAGGACTTCAGTTTTAACAACTGTTACCTGTATCTGCTGTTCCCAGTACCTGGTGCCTTGCTGTGATCTACAGTGACAACTACAATGGCACGTGTTTAAAGAGAAGATGGCCTTTAACCCAAAAATAGCTTGCTTTATTGGAGGTGATAACACAAGTCCCGTGAGCTGTCATACTCATCTTGGTGTTTTAATATATAGAAATTCTGCACCAGAAGAGTTCTTGCTCTTTCTGTACTGTGTATATTGAAGGGGAAAATAAAAGATACAGAATTTATAGGACTGCAGCAGATGATGTTCTTAAGGAACTGATTTATGAGTCTCTCATGCAATTCATAATGGATTATCTAAGAGCCCTGGTTTGTGGACAGAGTAGTTCACATTCCCAATTGTTGATTCCACCCTGTCTTTCCACCCTGCCATTTTCGCTGAAAGAACAGTGCAAGTGTTTGAGTACCAGTGCCTGAGTCTGTACAGCTTTAAATTTGTACTCAATTTTTTTTCTTTGTATGTTGTGCTATTAAGCTAAAAGTGGAGCTGATCAATATCATATCTGCAATGCCAAACTTGAAAAGATGCATGAACTAAACATGGGAAAATAAAAAAAGTACTGGCTGTCCTAATTTGGAAAGTCCACAGACATGACTTAAAAAAAAAAATCACATGCTACGAGAGGTGCTTGTGTGTAGTGGGGCCAGTGATGATAGTGTATTCTGAAGAACAGTAGTTATTTCTGAAAAAAAGTAGTTTCTTAAGAACATTTAAAACATGTAGTTCTCATATTGTCTTTGGAGATTTATTCACTTGATATTCTTGATCTTGCCCTAAAATACTAAGGCTTTTGCATCATCAGTTCATAAACATACTTGGAGTTAACATGTATTTTAAATTGGATTTTTGGTATTTGTGACTTTTAACCAAGGACTAAGTAATAAGAATTATAGATGGCTAATTGCAGTGAATTAATTCTAAGCAGGAGAGATATATGGGAGGATAGCAGGGAGACGATAATAGAAACACTTCATCCAACATAAAGAAACTTAGGTGGTTGTGTTTTAGCGGTTTTATTAGCAAGATAGCCTGCTCTCCTCTACAACTTTGAAATACTACTTAAAACACAGCTTTGAAAAATACAAATATAGTAGATTTTTTTACTTATGGTTGATATTTCTGTAATGATATGAACATTTTAGTTTTCATGATTTGTGGGGACTTTTTGGAATAATCACTTAAAGTACTGCTGTCTGAATGAAAGGTTTAGAAATGTGACTGTATACATGGGGTTTTTATATGCTAAGAAACATGGAGCATTTACAAGGAAAATGTCTTAACACATTATAGTCTGTGTCTAAATTTAAGTACTATGATATGGGTGTCTTAGTCTCCTGTGCAGGGAAAGAGATTTACAGTCTAGCTGCTGGGCTTTTCGTTTATGCTAAAGGTTTCATAGCTTTTATACCTTGCATAGTACTTTGGTATCTGAAGTTTGTTATTATTAAAATATTGGTATCAGCAAAGTATAGCCATTTTCCTCGGATTTCCTCAAGTGAAACCTTCAATTTAAAAAGCCTACTGTATAACATGGAGGATTATTAAATCTTTTTATGAGTCTTTTTTTTGCTTCTGATTACCAAGAGTACTTGACTATTTAAATGACATTTATCCTACTGCTATCTTTCTGCTTGAAAAAAATTTGCACAGTTGGTATAACTCTTATTATGTCAGGTGGAAGCTGTAGGCTTTGTATGTTTGGAAAGCAAAAACTAGCGTTTAGGAGTGCCACTTTAGTATTATGAGTTCTGTTGTTTATGCAACTTACTGCCCAGAGTCTGTGTTACTGTGGCTCTTGGCAGAATGTTTCTGCTGGAAGCTAATAACCTGAAGTATAAGGAATTACATGAGATAAGTAATTTTCACATTCTATAAGCTACAGTCCAGAGATATTAGAAATATCTGTGAACAGCCTAATTTGTTACTCTTCCTCACAAGAAATGGATCTCGAAATGCTACCCTCACCTCCTTCCCAGAAAATTCTCTTTGTACTTGATCAATGCTCAGAAATCCTCTTTGGTTCCCCATACATGCTGGTCTCTGTATCCATGAGATAAAAAATCCAAAGAGTGAAGATCTTCAATTAGTCAACATCAAGGTTTACGTCGATTGTGTTGCAGGTGCATTGGTTGATTCCATTGAAGCTCGACATTAGTGCACATGTGCCCTTTTTCTGAGTATCTAAAATCATGGAGACTGTGAGGAAATACTGGATGAGACAATGTCTGGCTGGAAGAAGCGTCAAAAACAACAGTCTCAAAAAAAGGTGTAAGACTGTCTACACAGGAAGGTAGGCTGTCTTCAGTGAAGATCTTTCTTTAACCTTTCTGGAAAGAAGGCATATTTCTTCCTTAATGTGGAAAACTAAAGGAATATAAAGCAAGTTGCCACTGTTGGTTGATTTTTTTTTTTTNNNTTTTTAGTTAGATGTTCTCTGCAGATTATTGGTGGATTACATAAGGAAGTAAAAAACATTAGTTCTATTTGCAAACTCTAAGTAGCTCTTAAGATTAACCAAAGACAGCTCTTTGTTCATACTGGCTCCATCACTTCAAGTGTTAGGAAGTAGTGTCTTTGAGTTAAAATTCCAGGAGGGGTGATCTGGTAAGTAGACTTACCCAGGATCTGGCTAACAACTGGTACATTCATAGTGAAAGATAGCATTTGTACTGTGCAGCTGGATAATAAGGAGGAGTTAGGAAATACTTTAAAATAAGTAGTAGAAGGAGAAGGCTTGGAAATGTCATTGTAGGTACAGCAAGGATATGATGCATCTACTCTGTAGAGTGAATGGGGAGTGTAAAACATGCTGATGGCTGACCATTTAGGTCTGTGAGGTAACATGTAAGCCAAGAGCTGACAGGTGTAGCAGCTGGTTTATGAACTGCTTCATCAAGAGAGCTTTTTTAGTTTGAATGATCTATATTGGGATTAAATGCTCCAAATAACCTGTTTGGAGACCCACAAGCAATGTTCTAGATATCTCTGCTTGTAGTTGCTCCTACTGATATTTTGCTCATGTGAAATTATTTGCTTTCTTTGGTGCAGTCCCCAGACTTGTCCAAAAGCTTTCAGAAAACCAGTTTCTCATTAAATTAGTTGTGTGATGACCACAGTATCATCTTAGATGGAGTATTGATTTGCTCTGAATTTGTATTTGGTTTGTACTACAGCTGCTATAAACTTTCCAATTTATTATTGCTTTTGTACATAGTGGTATTTTTAAGGGCATGTTGCTTCAGCAGAGCAAGCACACAGAATAGCTACTTTTTCAATGACAAATGCAAACTAGACTCATTTAGATAAATGGAGAAAGTTTTTTCTTCTGGAGTTTAGTGTTTTAGATAGCTTGTGTGTTCTTTTGTGCTATTGTCACTAGAAAAAGTGTCACTTGTTTTATTTCAAGATTAGTTGTTAGCAGTGGTATCAACAATGGACATTGGAGTTTTAAATATGGTAGGGCAAAATGACTGCTTTGTGGTTAGCCAGTCCTTACAAGCTGGTAGCTCTGTGGCAAAATTCCTGTGAGTAAATGTCTGCTTAACCACCACACACTGAGAAATGCTAAAGTTGGTGACTAACCATGATACCATAAGATGTATGTGTGTTCTTCTGCAGGTTACAGATTTTTGTCTTTCCCTGTGTAACATGAGCATATGCAAACATTTAAAATGGTTTTCTCAGGGAAGCAGAAGGGAGTATTGATGGCTCAGTGGAATAAATTTAAAAGTAGGGGTGAACTCCATGTGAATTGCTGTTAGTTTAAAAGCAACTCTTTCATTGGATGTAACACAAAGCAGTAATGCTACGTCCATGATATCTGTATATGAAATTTAAGGTGGCTTGTGTTAAGTAAAAGGCTGTTTGTCCTGTTTTCCTGGTTTTATTTTCATGGTTTGAAGGCTGTAGAATATTTTTTGATTGGGACTTTTTTATTGCATTCAAATGTTAGCCATATAGTAATATGTAAGCAATGGAAGTTGTCTGTACGGGGCTGACTAGGCTTTCACAATCAGAGTAATTTATTTGAATATTTTCAATGGGCTTGTTCATACCTCATTGTGTGAGGGAAATCTGTATCTGCAATATAAAAAGTTGTGGAGCAGAAACTTTTCTAGTGAGACAAAGGAAGCAGTTGCAAATAAATTAGTGTATAGCTGCCATGACTAAAAATGGAAATATTCAGTCATTTGCATACTTTTCACCTTTTACTTTTTACACTGATAAATCTGAATGTTAATGTCTTATGTTTCAAAGCAGGTAGATGGGACATTTTTTAAATAATGGAGAAATATTGCTTTAAAAAAAAATCAATAACAACCAGTCTGAGACTTGCTGCAGAGTTTTTTTTGGTTCTTCCCTGAACTGTCTAAGCTTGTAGATGCTGTGATCTTAGATATTTTTACATAGAATTATAGTAAGTAATAGGAAATGCAACTTTTTAGGTGGCTGCCCATAAACACCTTCCTGTGTGGATTACATTGGAAGAGCCTGTACTCAGACCTTTTGTGCAGTGCAAGTGTGCCAGCTAGCTCATGTGTTTGGCATGTTTTGTTCTTTGGCTGGATAAAAAGTAGATCTCAATTCATGCCAATCACCTCTTGGCTAGAGATGAAGATGCTTCTTGTCTTCATTAGGCTGTAGTAAAACACTTTTCCAATGTTTATCTGCCCTTTCCTCCTGCCCTTTTCCCCCCCACGTATTTAATTGAATTTATGAGCTTTTTTCTTTTTGAGTCTGTTGGCAGCTGCTTTGTTTGAAACTTCCTTCCCTTTTCCATCCAGAAAGGTATGATCAAAATGCCCTGGACTGAAATACCATTAATTATGTGATGGGGCTGGGCTTGATAGAAGGGATTATCAGAAGTGTGCCTCTGCTACTATTCTTAAATATTTTTGCAGGCCTGAAGGTTCACATCTAAGCATCAGCATTTGTAGGGATGGGAACTTCACATTGCAGATTCACCACATGGGCAGAGCTTAACTGGGTCTGAACCTAGGATCCTCCATCACAGTGTGTCTAGAGACCCTTTTCAAGAAGGGAGTACAAGTTCCTTGCCAGTCTGTGTGTCTGGCTCATCCATCACAAGCCATCAAGTAACCCTTTTCAGGGAGGCTATGAAAGTGTCTCTGTGAGAAATGGGAGACATTCTTGTTTGTGCTGTCTAGCGCTAAGCTGTTTCTGGGGAAGGTTCTGTTTATGGAGATCATAGAATTGAAAGAAAAACAAGGAACCAGCTTACTACAGTGGGAATCTTCATTGTTTTGTGGGTTTAGCTTTCAGCTCTGTTGTGTTGGCTGGCTTTGCGTGTGTGTGAATGATTTCCACTGTCTCAGAAATGGACTGATATTGGAGACAGCTCAAGAAAGGCTTGATTTGGTGTTAACTGTGTGCCACAGACCAGCTGCAAACCCTGTTCAAACCCTGTTCATCAAAGGCCTTCTCCAGAACTCCGAGCTGGCAACTGTGTTATATTTTTTCAGTCTTAATTTTTTTGGTACTAGGCTCATAGGTGTTATTCAGGGTGTATTGATACCACTTCTGCATTATGTGATACTGTTACTGCTTCATGCACCTTCTTATCACTGTCTTAGATAAAATCTTATAGCAAAGACTTCAAGTATTGACACAGTACTCTCGTGGACTGTTTTTAGTGTTGCTTCTCCATTTCCCTTGAGGCATTTAGAATATTGATTCAGGGCATGTACTAGATGTTTCTTTGTGTTGTAAAAGATGTTCCTAATTTGGTCACAAGGACTTTGTGTTAATGTCAACACGGTTTTCTGGCACAAGGACAACACTCAGCTGCTGTTGAAAGGCAGTTTGTCATTCAGTCTCTAGGTATTCCATTTTTTCTAGATGATGATGACTGCCTATTTTGAAGTTGCATAACAGCAGTTTCCTTTGGGTCATATGTAGCAAAGCCATTTGTAAATGGTTTTTTAAAGTCTCAATCTGTCGATATGGAGACATCTAGATGTAAGGGGTTTAGGTATTTTGAAAAGTACAGCTATTTTTCAATTTCTCGAATAGACATAAGGGTGACAAGTCTAATGGATGCTACTTCTGCTGTGCTGCAAAAGTAGAGTCACAAAACCAACAAAATCCCATATTCCTGAATAGAGAATACTATTCTTATGGAACTAGAATGCTTTATTCAGCACCACTACTTGCAAACCTGGTGAAGGGAGATACCGTTAAAATTCAGTTGTACTTTGAGATGAAAACCAAGGGATTGATTTATTCAGCTTTGAAATGTACTTTCATGCTATTAAACTGGAATTTTTGCATCTTTAGGAGTTGATTTTTCAAAAAAGTACTCATCTGATTCAGAGACGTTTGATTTGCTGATAATAAAACCAGTGCTGCTTTGGGATCAGTTTCTGTGACCAGCAGGGCCAGTGTTGTCAGCACCATGCATTATGTGCAAGAGGCAAGTTTTGTTCAGGAAAGATACTTCTGTGGAGAATTCTCTATTTAAGGAGAAGGGTTGCTCAATCCCTTTGATATAAACGTAGCCTTTCCTTGTAGGGCAAGAACACTTGCTCTTTTTTCCCCTGTATGCATCATTGTACCTTAAGAGAAAATGCAACATGCAGAAACACTGCTTTTGCATGTTGGCTTTTGCAGTCCTTCTTCTGCTCTAGATCTTCAGAACCAGCTAACAAATCCAGCTTCCCAGTGGTGAAGACCATCCATATCAACACTTTGAATCTTAGGAAGCTGCCTGACAGCTGAGTCAGATTGTCAGATTCTAGATTAGGAACATCTGTTTTAAGAATCATCCTGTTTTGTTTCCAGCAAAGAAGGTCTTCAACCTGTGGAGGATGAGCAAGTTCATGAGAGTATCCCTCTCTCCCAGCTGTTTTCTCTCTCTTTTTCAGGCTCTTCTGCACTAGATGTCCTTTTGCTAGAGCAGTAGAAGTGCTTTATCAATATAAGATGCTCTTGTGAAATTACTCCCTTATTTTGAAGGAGGAAGAAAAGTTTGGCAGTAAACCATTGCCCTCCTCAGGGAGGGCTACAGTTGTCTTTAAAATTGTCTGTATATTGAAGTTCAGAAAGGTAATGCTCCATGTAACACTGCCTCTGAAGTGAAGGGCCTGCCCATAGGAATATATCTGATTCTTGTGCCAAAATACAGTTAGTGTTTGAACTTTCACGCTGATTATTATTTGGAAGATACCTGCTCAGTTATACCAAGGCAGTTTTGATTCCTAAATGTTACAGGTCTTTTTCCTGCAACTGAAGGTTTTTTGTACTTCAGGATTGGGTTTCTCAAATGAGGTCTGTTGTGTAGGTGGGGAATAAGAAGCACCCAAACCTTCACTCTTATTTTTCCCGTCTGATACTAGATAGAAGAATCATTCTGTATTCAAAAGCTATGTCATCCTTCTCTTACATTTTTGTTCAGGAGCTTTCTGAGA
This sequence comes from Drymodes brunneopygia, assembly GCA_013400955.1. Classification (NCBI taxonomy): domain Eukaryota; kingdom Metazoa; phylum Chordata; class Aves; order Passeriformes; family Petroicidae; genus Drymodes; species Drymodes brunneopygia. Next base: position 233,436 of record VZTZ01033111.1, read on the forward strand.
CAGAGGAATCTGAGGAGGTGAGATTCTTGTGAAATTTCTATTTTTCTAGTACCTACCTGCTCTAATTACTGCCAAATAAGTACCCAGAAGTTTCTTAAGAGAAGCCTTGTTAGGTCACCTGCTGAAAAACGGTTGTCTAGTTTTTTTCCTCTAGCCCTTTGGAGGAAGTTATGAAAAGGATTAGCCAAAGTTCTCCCACATGGAAGAGTCTCCAGCTCAGGGGGGTTTCAAACTTAGAGAACCCATTGAATTCTGTTTGAAGAACAAGGTACAATATGAGATGCTGATATTTTAGTAATTTGTAGGCTTGACACTGAGGTGAGACTGTTTTCTGGGACAGCAGCATTATCTTAGAGACACTGTTTGCTGTTTAGGAATAGGCTGCAGTGGGCTGTATTGAAAGAGAATGAAGTGATTTCCATTAAAGGAACTGAACAATTAAAACTACTCTGGATGCAGTACAGAACTGTGAATAGCTGGTCTTCAGGAAGTTTCAGTTCTCTTAAAAAATCCCAAAACAGTCCAGAGCATGCAAATGTTTAGCTTTTGGTATTTATTACTATCTATGATTATTAGATATTCTGTAAGGAGGAAACATTCAAAGTGGTTTTCTAAAGCATCAGCCTCCTACTGTGTGGTTATATCCAGAAGTGATCCATTTGAAGCATGATGATGGACCATTTCAGTGTTTTAAGTGTCACTCACTGTTTTTTGTCCTTTTCACTGCTGATGGTGTTCAAGGCACAATAATGTGCCCCTTGCCTGAATCGGTAGTGCAGCTGTGTATGAATTTTGCAAGAGTAAAATCTTTTTATAAAAGCACATACTAGAACCCATATCTTAAAGCATTTTTGGGATTTGCCTGAAGATTTGCCAGTACTAATGCGTAACTAATTTTTCTAAGCTTAAGATTACTGTTGCATCCATATCTATAGATCAATAGCATGTTTTCTTGTTTCGGCAGCTTTATGGGCGCGCCTTGAAACTTCACATCTCAGTACCAGTATTAAAAGTTTCCCTTTTGGTCATTTGGCTTTGAAAATGGAGAAGATCATACTAAATGTGTCCTCAGGAAATCAAAAGGCAGGGACTCAAACCTGTGCCAGATGTTAACACGTGGATTGCTTCCCAAACTGCCTTCGTACTGTAGCTTTTGACTTTGTGTTTGTGCTGGAAGTGCTGGTAACTTCTTATTGAATTCTAATAGGAGCAACTGAAAACAAAAATACTTAAAATGTAGCATTTGTAACTGAAGCTGAAGTCTTAAAAAAAAAAGGCTATTGACCCAGCTTAAGTCTAGCCATGTTAGAGTACATTACCATAATTCAGTTTCTTTTCTTGCAATTGTTTCATTGAAGGAAATACTGTGTTGATGTTTGGAAGGCTGTCATTGAAACACAAGTCTATTATAAAATATTTTACCCAACTGGTGTAGTAATAGGGTATGGAATCAATGTAGTCATTTAGGTTCCATAAATAAACCAGAGAATTTAAGCCTTTTACTTGAAAAATTTACATCCTTGCTTTGTGGTAGTGGGCTGTTGAGTCTGTCTTCCATTATGTATTTCACATCACGTTTGTTAGAGATATTTCTTAACCTTTCTGTGTTGCTGTTCCTTTTGTCACTTCATTCAGCTTACTTTGCATGTAGTAACATGCATGTACATGGAATATAGAAAAAAAATCTAAAATTTAGGCTACTGTAGTTCTTACCTATTGTTCTTACCTTTGATAGGCCTCTTTTTGTCTAAAGAAAAGTTTTTATAGCAGGAGTCACTTGGTGTATGACATAGCATGCAGCACAGATTTCCTTTTCATGATGGGCCCATAGGTGCCACTGTGATAGCTACAAAAGATAGTAGAAGAATTCTAGTCATCAACTATTTACCTGGAAAACAGTCATTTTCCCTTAGATTGTCCCTTACAAAAGAGGACATAAAACATATCTTGGTGTAATCAGATAATTACAAACTAATGCTCACAGAAAAAAGTATTTCAGATTTGAGCTTCAAGGGAATTGGGTTCTTCGTACTTATAATTTAAAAAGAAATTAAGGTGTGTGTGCATTATATTTATTCCAGTCTGTTTGTATTTCTTAATTATTCATTTTAAGGCATTTACTCAGAGTTCGCTTACAAAATTATGCTTTCTAATGGAAGTAAACTGCACAGGAATGGAAGAGCATTGTGACCTTTGTGGAGTCTTCGCTGGAAGTAGCACCAAGTGTGGAAGATGCTTTTTTAGCTTTCAGGATTACTACACTTGACAAGAATATATAATGGTTTGTGAGCATGTACAATTTTAATCTTTAGGGTATAAGAGAAAAATGAGTGCTTTGCTTGTTCATGCAAATGAGGAAGGCTAAAGCCCATTTCCTCCTTTCTAGATTCTTGCTGCCCAGCTCATTGTTCTTCTGTAATGAAACAAAAGGAGTAGGTAGTGACCTATGAAAAGGTTTGAGGCTTGAATTCTGATTAAGAGGCCTCTGAAACTGGTGACCCCAGGAAATAATTCAGTCTTTTTGTAATGAAATGAGAGATTTGTCAATGACTCCAGCTACACTTTTGTGATACCTTAAGCTTTCTCAACTTAACGGCAAGAGAACAAACACACTCTTTGCCTAGAATAATTGTTTGAAGCTTGTGTTCGATATCATGGTATTTCCAGATACCTCAGCTCTGTTTTTGGAAATTGTGAAATTATGAAGAATGCTGTAACTTTTAGAAATAATAAAATATTATTGCCTTTAAGATGGCAGTGATAACTATAGAATACAGATAATAGCAAATTCAAGAGTCAGATTTCACAACTAAATTTGCAGTTAATAAGGACACAGAAATTACTGTTAATATTTCCAGATCATTCGCTCCCTGAAGCAGCACACAAACCTGGAATTATTTTCCTAAATTACTAGCAAGAGACTGAAGCATAAGCATAAAAAGTAAGGGAAAAATACTGCCATTTTCATTAAGTATGTCTGCAATAATCCAGTTACCTCATATGCATTTTCTTAGCTGTTGCTTTCACTGAATACTTGTTTCTGAATGTATTGTTCATAGTAGCTTCCAGGATGACAATTATGGTGTATTTTCTTGAGCTGCAAAAGCCAAAACCACTGCAGGCTTCTGAATTTGGAAGAACTTGTCATCTTTTACAGTAGAATACATCTTGGTATTCTTGATCTCCTCGAGATTCAGATTATTTGATTTCACTATGCATGTCACCTGTCTGAAGACTCTCATACGAGGCTGTCCCAGGTCTGTCCACTGCCAGTGCCCGCTGCTGATGGAATGAATAATCGGGCATCGGTGCACCGAGGTGAAGCAGGGAGGAAATCACTCGTAGCCCTGGATTCGGTCACTTGCGCTCAGCCAAACCAGGAACCAGGCCCGTGTGGCTCAGGGATGGTGATGCCATTCTTTTTGGTGGTAGCATGGTCTTTGTCCGGATGTGAAGCCATACTCCTGAGCGTGCAGTAATGAAAACATTTATATGTAGAGTTTGGTGGTGGGGTATGCTTACTCAAGAAATGAGGCAGTCTTTCTCCCTTTACTCACAGTTCACTGATTATGAGGTTAGTAGCAGCCAGATGAGGATAACTTTGGGAAAACTTGGAAATTGCAGTGAAAATCAGCAAGGAAAGAACACTTACGCTGTTGAAATACACACTGCAACCCTGCTACCTGAAGTAGATGCTTCTGCTTTTAAACTTTTTTTTAGAGAGAAGAATCCTCAAATCTGGGGGTGTTGATTTCTTTCAGTGAACAGATGTCTGAGGCAGGCCAAAGAACAACTTAATGCATTTATTTACCTTCATCCATTTACTTGTGACTTCCTCACATTCCTTTATCACTTTCTAGTTATTTCAAGTCCAATAAGATTTTATTATATTTTATGAGATTTTGCTGCCAAAACTCATTTCTTATGAGATTTGCCCAGAGCTTTCCAGAACGTGTATTTATAAATTTTATTACACTTTTGAGATATTTACAGTGGCTGTGTGTGACTTGGGTGTGTCACTTTCTCTGCTCTTTTTGAAACCATTTTTGCCTATTGTGCTGAATTAGGTTAAATAAAGTGGTATCCTTCAAATTGTATACTTTGATTTTCTAGAACAAGGTTTATTCCCTTTTCTCCCAAAGTATATCTTGAAGTGGATGCATGCATTGTCAATTTGTTCTTTTTTTAAACTGTCTCCCTACAATTCTATTTTACTCTTGCAACCAGCATTTTAAATGTAGGATCATCTTACTTTTATCCATTGAAGTTTTAGGTTTTTACCATCTAGAGATTTCACCTAATGGTAAATGTAGCCATAATCCTGCTTTGCTTACAGTCAGGTTTTATTTTTTCAAGTCCCTTCTGTGTTTTGGGTGTATATCCATAGATCATATTTTTACTGTAATATTGCTCTTGTTACTTAAAGAGGCTCACTGGTTACTTGCTGGATATGGCAGGCATGTTTACAATGAAGCTACAAAACAGGTTGAGCACTTTGTAAAATGTTTAGAAATAAATACTAAGTGGCATTTGTGAGCCATGGACCTGGAATTGGACTAGTTGTCATGAAATGCACAGATCCTAACGTTTGTACTTGCTGTAATGTCAGACTTGCATAGTGTGAGTTGAAAATTGTATTGATGAATTTCGAGTCTTAAATCTAGGAATGAAAACCAATATTGTTGGTGAGGTCTGATTTCAGGAAGTATTAACCTTCAGTCAATATATAGATTTTTGTCAAAAGATGGAATCAGCATTCTAGGCAACAATACCTTTCAAACAAAACAGATATCTTTAATAGTACAGATCAACCTGCCAAAAAACACAGAAGTCTCTGCTGTTTCTTCACTGTTATGGGAAGTTCATACATGGATTTTTCAAAGCACCTTTTTTTTTAATTGGCTCAGTTTCAGTGCTTAAAAGTCAATAGCATAAATTATGTTTTGGAATTTTTACATAAGATACTAATCATATGCACTTGAATACCTTTTGCTGTAAGCTGCCTGACATTAACCCGTTTCCCTGCCACGTCACTAGTTAAAATGGGTGATCAAAAATACCTGTGAAAGGTGAAATAAACTATAAGATACATCTAATTTTTTTCCAAATTAAATGGTTATTTTTGTATAGATTCTCTAATTTGCTCAAGTGTTCTTTTCAGTGTATTAGTTTCTGTTAAAATGATAGTAAAGCAAAACTTAAGTATGTACTATTTTTTATATGTAGGTTTCTACAATCCAGGAACTTGTTACTGGTTATGAAGCCTCTTTGAAAACTTGTGACCTTTTTAGTACATATGGTAAGTTTCTATGGTCTTATGTTAATTACCCTGTAACTACTAATACTGTTCATGGAAGTTACCAAGAACTGTTGAAGAGCTGATACTTTTTGCAAAAAAATAGTTACTATATTTTTTAGTAAAAGAATTCATTACAAGAAATATTTGCTGAATTCGCCAAGCTTTATTTTTGTGTTCATTTTTCAAATGCAGTCTTCAGCTTTACTGTTTATTGTAACCTTTCCCATTTTGTTGCAGAAAATGGAGAGAAAGAGCCCCCAACAACACTGCTTTGGGTTCGGTATTTCCTGGCACAGCACTTTGACAAACTTGGCCAGTGTTCTTTGGCCTTGGATTACATTAATGCTGCAATTGCAAGCACTCCAACATTAATAGAACTATTCTATTTAAAAGCCAAAATTTACAAGGTAAAAGGGGAATTTGGACATGTGGAGTACCTAGTGTATGAAAAAAATCAACTCATCAAACTGGTGTGAATGTGTGGGTTATATTTCAGTTAGCAGTGGTTATGGGCATCAGTTTTCATGTGGGTTTCTTTTTGGGCACTGTTTTGTCAGGAAGAAAATGAAAACATTTTTGTTTGGGTTTTGCAAAGCCAGTCACAACTTACAGTAAATTGTAATTCTGAAAAAAAAATCTGGGAGTGGGAGGAGTGAGAATAACACCGGCTTTTGGTTCTGATGGAGGAATACCAGTAACAAATACAGATTTCAGGAGATGGTCAATACCAGGCCTCTGCTGAAAGTTAACTATTTAATTTCTCCCTAACAGCATGTAGGTAACATCAAGGAAGCTGCCAAATGGATGGATGAAGCACAGTCTTTGGATACTGCAGACAGGTTTATCAATTCTAAATGTGCTAAATACATGCTGCGAGCAAATATGGTGAAGGACGCAGAGGAGATGTGCTCTAAATTCACAAGGGCAAGTATATTGCTTTAATTAGGAGGTGTTTTGCTTGCCTCTGGTGGTTTTTCAATCATAACTTTTGATCAGATATCTTTTATTAATATCTATTTTTATTACAATACTCTTGCACCTGGTGGTAAGGAAGTACATAGAATCATAGAACAGTTTGAATTGGAAAGGGCCCTTTAAAGATGGAATAGTCCAATTCCACTGCCATGGGTATGGACATCTTTGGCTAACTCAGGTTGCTCAAAGCTGCATCCATCCCAGTCTTGAACACTTCCAGGGACAAGGCATCCACAACTTTCTGGGCAACTAAAATCCAGTGTATTGCCACATCCTCACATTAAAGATTTTTTCCTTACATCCAGTTTAAAGCTGCTCTCTTTTACTTTAAAACTTTTGCTCCTGTTGCTGTTGCTACTGATCCTGGTGAAAAGTCTCTTCCTGTCTGTCTTATGAACTTCTTTATATACTGGCAGTCTGCTGTAAGGTCTCCCTGGAGCCTGCCTGCTCTTCTCCTGGGTGAACTACAGCTCTCTCAGCCTTTTGTCACAGGACAGGTGTTCCAGCTTTTTGATTTTTCATGGCCTTTCTCTGAATCTGTTCTAACAGTCCTATGTCCTTCTTGTGCTGGGGGCCCCAGAAAGAGAAGCAGTACTCCAGCTGTCTAGACCCAGTACATACTAGAAAAAATGGTTGTTCAGAGGTAGTTGTCCTGGAGTATTTTTATTGCCATACTTCAAAATACCACTTCTGAAATGCATCTGATGGATACCTTGTTGTTTCCCTTTAGTACCATATGATCTAACTGCACAGGAGTGTGTACTATATTAATTATGTTTTAGTATTAACATAAATTAATTCAGACTTGAACATTTCATTCCTTTAAGGTAGTATTATGCACAAAAATTTTGTTAAAGCAGAGTCTGTCCTTGAAAGATGGGATAAGCATGTTAAATTCTATTTTTTTGACATTGAACAAAATTTGGATTCATAAATACCAGATGTTCATGTAATTCATGGAACTAAACATGAAAACTACTTCGTGGGCTACCCTGGAGCACATAAACAAATTAGGCTCCTTCATTCTTTTTATTTTTAGGTGTGGTAACACTTCATATTGGATTCAAGCTTGCTAGATATTTCTAGGAATGACTGAAAATTTGTTTACTAAAACTCACCATGTTTGTTTGTCAGAAGTGTTAAAGTAAGAAAGATAGAACTTTATCATAGGTATCTGGAAAGACAGGATAAATATCATCCTGAGTAATTAAACGTTGAGTGTAACTGCATCTTTTTTCTGCTATAAAGAGTGAAAATCTGATGACTAATATCTATGATATATGGGATGTTTTTCCAGTTCACTTAGTCTAGAGCATTAAAACTATTATGAAGTCTCAATCCTAGGTTTTTTTTGCTTGTCAAAATATCAAGTATAAACCTAACTTGGCTTATTTAGACAAGTTCTAAGTAATGTGTAATTACTCATACAGCGTGATAAAGCAGTGAATATATTGGTGGATTTTTAAACTATGGATGCCACTTATTTCATGGGGAAAAAACAGCTGCAATTGTTTGCTGACCTTAGGGATTTTTTTTTAAAATCATGTTGTTTTCTGTCCCCAAACTGTGTAAGTGAGACTGTGTGTACAAGCATGAGTTAATCTTAAAAGCCTGTTGAGACATTAATCCTTAGATAATTAGAGTTTTTTAATAATTTCAATCTATTCCTTTCTATCTGGGGGAGCATAGACTATCACAAGTATTATTCTCAGTCACTGTGTGTTCATCATTTCCTGTTGTATTCCGAGTAAGTTGAAGGATTGATTGTTTGCTCCTAATGGCCTGGAACCAGCTACAGTTGAAAGATGCAGCTGGTAAATTACAGTAGCAAAACCTGATAATGCTGCTTATTTCAGGAAGGAACTTCTGCTATGGAGAACCTTAATGAGATGCAGTGCATGTGGTTCCAGACAGAATGTGCTGCAGCTTATCAAAGGCTCGGGAAGTATGGTGACGCCTTGAAAAAGTGTCATGAAGTAGAAAGGGTGAGTAGGTGCAAACACCACCCACTGTTTCCCCTGTGTTTCTCACACACAAATGAAGATACTTGTTATAATCAGCACAGTTTTATATGCTAGAAGCATATAAAACTTGTAGTATAATGGCTTTTAACAACAGGTTAATATTTGATGATTTATTATAACAAGAGATGTCTTCTCTAGTTATTCTGTGAAAAACTATTATTGAAGTGAAAAGGATGTCTCCTAACTATGCAGCTATTCATACATTAACTTTATGCTGACTTTTGACAGTTGTGTTTCTAATCAGAACAGTCACATTTCAGTTGGATTTTAGAGTGCCTAAGTCTTTGAATAATCACATTATAGGCTTTGTTAACTGAGATTTTTCCCTACCTCTTGAACAGTCAGTATTATAACAATATTTCTATACCTGTTAAATATTGTCTGTAAATAGTATCAATTGTAACTTTATTCACCTCTATTTAATAAAAAGTAGACTAAGTAAAGGATGAGTATATGAGTGTGGTTTTTTTTTTTAAAGCATTTTTTTGAGATAACAGATGATCAATTTGATTTCCACACGTACTGCATGAGAAAGATGACTCTTCGTGCTTATGTAGACCTTCTGAGATTAGAAGATGTGCTCAGGAAACATGCCTTCTACTTCAAGGCTGCCCGATCTGCCATTGAAATTTACTTGAAGCTCCATGATAATCCTCTTACCAATGAAAGCAAAGAGCAAGAAGTGAATTCAGGTATCTACACTTTAATGAAGGCTCATATGTTTATGACACATGTAAAAGCTTAAGCTAAGTAAGTTATGTGTTAGAGAGTAAATAGAACACAAGTTTTTCCTCTTTTCTGTCACAATAACTGAAAAGAGATCATAGATAACATGCTACAGCTCTCTCTGTTCACATCTCATTACTGTGTAGAACTAGAATATGAAGGAACCTCTAGCTGTAGTTTTGTAGTACTTGGGGAGGAGTGACATTTCAGAACATTAAAATCAGATTCAGTTTAGCCATTAGATAAATATTGACTAATGAATTATGAAGCAATGGATAGATTTTGTGGAAAAGCAGTCTGAATTGTAAGAATTTAATTTTGATTTAGGGTATTTAATTTATTACATGGTAATACTAGTTACTACTGCATTAAGTTTTATCACTTTTCACATAACTTGAGGACCAAAGAGTAAATGGGTGAATGTATTAGCAATATTAATACATTTAGAAAGTTATTTAGAACTAGCATTAAATGGAAAACAGCCTTTCTTGGGAAGCCAGTGGAGTGTGGTTTGGAAATCTGAGGATTCAATGGCAGATTCTTTAAGATATTTTCTTACTTTAAGATAAATAGTTGCTTCTCCTTTAGTAGAATTGCAGTCAGCCTTGCAGTGGCTATTGACTAAAGCAGTGAAATTCATGTCTAACTTTTTGCAAAGGGAAAAATATTTAACATGGGGAAAAAGGGAAGCTAAACCAAAAATGCCACTTAATATTGCAAGTAAAATCTTACCTTTTACTTAGAGATGAATAAGTTTTTCTAAACCTGCCTATGTATAATGAAGTACATATAAAAAGAGGCATATTTGAACAATTGAACTTGCACCTTTTTTCCCCTCCAACTTTAATTTGTTTCTGTATACAATGTAAGATCAGTGTGTGACAGTGAATCAGTCCCAGAGGATAGCAATATTTCATAAAGGTGGGTGGTTTCTAAGAAGCCATGTTAGTTCATTTCCCTGCTGCTGTGGGAGAAGGCAGCACTGTGTGGATGGGCTAAAAAGAACACTTGCTTCCCTGTGTCAGAATAGGAATGACCCAAGCAGAGAGGTCATGGTGCCACAGCCACAAAAAAGATGGGTTAGTCACTTGGGAGCCCGTTTTTCTGTGCCTTGCCACATTTAGCAAAAATCCTATTCTCACTGAAACACCACAGCAAACAGACTGGAAGCTGCAGTGTTTTTCTGGCTAAACTGATAATTTCCATTCAGTTATCCCATGGCATTTGCATGAAAGCAGTGCAATTATCATGGCTGTCTCTTGGTCAGACACTTTAAAGAAAAATATCAAGTTCAGCATGTTTTCAGATGGAGTGTAAATATATCTGGATGTTTCTAGATGGCATTAGAAGCAAGCTGAGCTACAGTGAATATGAGACCTTAGTATTACCATTGTTCATTTTCTAAGGTAAAACCTGTGACAGATCTAACACCTTTATGTAGCTAGCCTTTGAAATCATTGAGGTTTCTGCAATAGCCACATAAGACAAAATATGCAAGATCAAGTGTTGTTAGGCTGTAAATAGTAATCCAGCAGCAGTGCTGGCCAGTGTAGTATTGGTAATTATGGAAATTACTGTAAAAGTTTGCAATTTTGACAAAGCAAAATTGAGAAGCATCATGACATGTTTGAGTTGTTCGAGAGAAATAAGATTCTGATTCAAATACATTAATATGTTGTCTGTTACCTTAATCTATAGAAAATCTCTCAGCCAAAGAATTGAAGAAAATGCTTAGTAAGCAAAGAAGAGCACAGAAGAAAGCAAAACTTGAAGAAGAAAGAAAGCATGCAGAAAGAGAACGACAGCAAAAAAATCAAAAGAAAAAGAGAGATGAAGAGGAGGAGGAAACTAGTGGACCCAGGGAAGAGCTGGTTCCTGAAAAACTGGAAAGGGTTAGCATGGTCTTTCATGTCAAAGTCATGTGATTATCATAAAAAGCCTATAATATCTGTTTGCTGTCAGGTTCTCCTAAAATAATCTAGGTGTTTTTATAAAATCATTTTTGCATGCAGAGGTACCTTTTTGTAGCCTACCTCTTTTTACACTAAACCTACCTCTTTTTACACTAAACAAAAGTATTTTTCCTCAATAAATTCAAGTTCTACATTAATATTGTTACTTTCCTTAAATCTCAGGGATTTTTTTTCCAAACAGTAGGCCATACTTCATTAAAATAGATACTGAACAAAAAGATACGTTTTGCCTGAAGAAATCTGGTTTTCATACAATGAATAGAGGAAAAAGTAACAAAAAATATTGGAATTTACAAAGTTTGAAAGCATGAGCCACTATTCCACTATGCATAAAGAGCTACCTCCTTTATCACAGTAACTTCAAGCTTGTTGTCTAAAGAGGTTGTTTTTAATGGTTTCCTAAACGCTAAATTACAACACTGAGTCAAGCCAGCAATGATACTGGCTTTGTCAACATGAAATGATGAGTAAACACTTTCAAAAATCTTGCTGTTTAAATAAAAATGTTGTGGTGCATTTTGATTCAGAAAGCTAGCTTCAGTTCACCTTTGACCTCTGATTATTTAAATGCTCTGAAAAACAGAAACTATTGCTGGGTTTTATTTGACATTTATTTTAAGCTGTAAATTTCACTGTTCTTTTATTAAAACAGGTAGAAAATCCATTAGAAGAAGCCATTAAGTTCCTTATACCACTTAAGAATCTTATTGGAGATGATATAGAAACACATTTATTAGCATTTGAAATATACTTTAGAAAAGGTAAAGTATTACTTAGTTTTGTTTTTGTTCTACAAAATTTTAATCCTTCAGCAGCTGTGTTATCCAATCCTGTGTTATCCAAGTGTAGTGGAAAATGATCTGGAATAAATACTTACCTGACTGAAGCTGAGGTGTGCATCATATCCAATAATAATAGGGTAAATAGTGTCTTTGTTTAGTCACCCTTAAACAAAAAAACCCCTAACAGCAGACTACTTAAGGTATATATTCATAAATACTGTGGAATCGTATTTGTGGTGTGATCTTTAATTATCTAGAGGAAACCGGAGGTGGATAGGTGGTAACATCTGTGCAGTGTTGCCAGAGTTTGAGCAATAAGAACTTCTTACTAAGCAATTTGAATGGGAAAAGAAACTTCCTTTCTAAATCTGGGTAGAAACTGATGTTTCTAATATTTGTACTAGATTTACTAAAGAAAACAGTAATTGATAATGAAGAGAAAAAGTTCTGTATTCTTAATCTTGGTTTCCTAATATTTGTTTTTTCTCCTTCCCACAGGAAAGTTTCTCCTAATGTTACAGTCTGTCAAAAGAGCTTTTGCTATCAACAGTAATAACCCCTGGCTACATGAGTGCTTGATTAAATTCTCTAAAGCTGGTACGTGTGTAGGAAATGTGTAATTATAAAGATACAAGAAGTTACTTTCTTCAAGGACATAATTACATATTTTTGTGATGTATACTCCTGAAACACAAACTGATACAAAAAAAAATAAAAACAAATGTTTTTTTTCCATGGCAACACCAAAGAAAACACAGACTGTGCTACCCACTGTACTGTGTATGTATTATATTATGCTCCTTCCTTCATTAATCCACCAGGTGGACCCAATAACTCATTTTGGCTAGATTTCACAGAGAAGTGAGTGTTCTAAGGATCCTGGAAAACTTTAAGTTCTAAGAAAGTAAGTGGCAGATACAGGAGAGAGATTCTGACTGAAACAGTTTTGTGTGGTGAACTTTTAATAGAAAGTTTACATGACAGAGCACCCTTTATGAATGTTTCCTCTGTAAATGCATCAGCAGTGTTTGTGTTGACACATTTTGATCTGAGATTCGTGTTTCTGTGCACAAATTTTAAGACTGGGACTTTTAGCAATGATGTGTGTGGTTTCAGTGTTTTCTACAGTTGTGGCTTTTTTTTTTTCTTCTCTCCCCCTTGCCCTTCCCTCTTCTAGTGTCTGACCATAGTAACCTCCCAGAAATTGTGAGCAAGGTCCTAACTCAAGAAATGCAGAAAATCTTTGTTAATAAAAACTTGGAGAGTTTTAATGAAGAATTTCTCAAACACAATGCTACCTCCATTCAGCACCAACTGTCAGGTTTGTTTAACTTCTTCATACTCTTGAAAAGGAGATGATTTAAGTGATGTAAATCCAGAATCTTTATATGCAGTCTGCAAGGCCAGGTTGGATGGGGCTTTGGGCAACCTGGTCCAGTGTAAGCTGTCCCTGCCAATGGCAGGGCATGTGGAACTAGATGACCTTTAAGGTTCCTTCCAAACCATTCTATGAATTCATACATAAATTCCAGTGAGCCATTAAATTGCATGTTGGGGTGGGGGGGTCTTTACCATTTTTTAAATGTACCTCAGTTTTTTATTAGATGCATAAGGAATTTGCTCCTTACCTTCAAAAAGTGCAATCAAACCACCATAGATATTCAAGTGTTGAAGCACTGTCATCCTTCCTGTTACAGTGTCTTCTTTTTGAAGTATTAGAAAATATAAAGCAAAATCCCATTTCTATTAGCAAGTGCTTTTCCCTGTTTTCTTTTCAGCTGGGATGTCTCTGTTCCTACTCATAACTTTGTCACATAGCAGCAGCATCAATAAAAGTACCATGATGAACTTGTTATGCAGCCTTTGCTTTTCTGCTTCATGGTCAGCAGTGAAAATGTTGAAATATGGCACTCAGACACTGTTTATATAGAAGAGCCACAAGTAGCTGCTGGAACTAGGTCAAAGGAAGTTGGAATTGAATGAGTACAGAAAGTTTTGGAATAAATATTGATGTGACTTGATAAGCTGGTAGAGAAAACAAAATGCATTTCCAGCAGTTAAGAAACAAAAGTAAGTGTAGTTTTATCAGGCACCTAAAGTGCTTAGTGCTAACCTCACTGGGTCTTTAAAAGTTACCCAGAGTGTGTCCAGAATAACCGGAAGAAGTTAGCTTGAGAGGATTGCTCATCTCTCCTAAAGGAAGATTAGGTAGAATGCTGCTACCTTCCATTGGCTTTTGTAAGGTCTGAGTTTCAAGGCAGCATTTTGAAAAAAATACTTGCACCCCTTTCCTGCAAGTAGGCTCAATGTTTGAGAAGTCAAGTACAAATACCTCAGCAGTCAATTGCTCCCAATTTTTAGAGATGTGTTCTTCCACTATAATAATTGTTGAGCCTCTCACTGGCTGCTTTACAGGTCTTTTCTGGTCCTCCAGTGTTATGGAAAACAGTACTCTGTCACTGGCTAGGTTCTTGATAGCTTTAGGACTCCAGCTGTGTGTCAGTCTTGTGTTTATGCTGGAACAGGTTTGAGGTGATTGACTTACCTACTGTACAATTTTTAAGTTTCTTGAACAGTTGTCTCTAATTAAAGTTTGCAAATGTGAAAGTCTGAAAGACCTAAACCGTAAGTCTGAGAGTACAAATGAGTGTTTTCTCAGTTTACAATTACTAGTTACAAATGATAAGCAGACTTCTAACCTCTTTCCAGTTTCTGTACCATAGCCTCTCTAGCTTTAACCAAAAGTAACTAAGATAAGTGTTTTGGGCAATAATGGGTCTACATTGAGTCTAGCAATTTATTTTCTGAAACCTACAAAAAGCAGTAAGAGCTAAAAAACTTTATTTTATTGGGGAAATTAGTTGAGCAAAAACAAAACACAGACAAAACATCCAGAATGAGGGGTTTTAACTTTCCCAGTAAAATGATTAAGCTTTTTGGGTTTAGATTACATGGTGGAGTGGGTCTGGACTTTCTGTTTGGGCAAAAGATAGTAGGAAAGGAAAGTACAAGAAATGCCAACACATTCATTAAGATGAGATTTTAAATTAAGGCAGCTATGATACGAGGAGCAGAATTTTGCAGAAATGGTGAACAGTTTTGAAGTGTGGTCCAAGAAGCTGTATAGTTCCATAATGCAGTGTTTTCCTTTTCACCAGTGCATTCTGGTCCAGTCGAGGCACAAAACCTATGCTTCACTTCCCTTGTACCCGAGCTGTGTTCTCAGCTCTGGGTGAGTACATTCGGCCCTGTGTTCTGCTGTACAAACCAGCCTGAACTTTTACTGGGCCCTGTTCCACAGTTGTTTAGTAACTGTTGTTCTCTTACCTCCAGTGCTTCTGAAGAGAATTCAGTGTGTCTCTTAGAATTACTTGCTTCTACATTTCTTAGATGGATTTCATTTAGCCTGCTGATTTGAAGGGTTTGTCACCAGTGTACTCCATGATATATTTCTCTACTGAAGACCTGTCAGTCAAGTGAGGCATGTTACTTTTGCAGGAACAGGTCTCCTGTATTATTCAATCCTTATGCTTCTAATAAATTTCAAAATGGCTTTAGTTTCATTACTTTTCAGTTACAAATAAGGGAGGAAGAGATGGTTTATTACAACTTGTAAGAAATCTAATTCACATTTATAAGTTTTCAGGTTCTGTGTCTCTGTATACGTGGTATGGCATTTAGAAAAACTAAACATTGTGGGTTTTGTCTTGTGATAAGGTGCGAAGATGATGTATTTCCTGGACAAATCAAGACAAGAAAAAGCAATTGCTGTTGCAACTAGATTGGATAAAAACATGAGAGACAAAAATGTGAAGGTAAAAGATACAGTGTATAAAGCCACCAAATGTGTGGGATGTCAGATAGTGTATAATTTAATGCAGGATGATGTGCATGCTTCATTTATCACAATAAATTAATACTTGAAGAACAAGGTTTCAAATTTTTCCTCTAAGTAAAAGATACGTGAATACCAGTAGAGAAACCTGTTTGCTCAGACTAGTATTGTTTAACAGTATGTGCCTTTAGTTGTAAAACAATCTTAAATTGCATTTATTAACTGTTGCTTTTGTTTCTTTAGACATTAACAAAGGTTTTTGAGGCATTGCTTGATGGCAGTTTTGGAAGCTGCCACGCTCAATGTGAAGAATATCAAGCAGCATGTCATAAACTGTTTCCTTTTACGTCTGCCTTCATGCCTGCCACAAACGAGGACAACAGCAGCATTGCATCTGTGAATCACACGGCCATTAACCATGATTTGCTGTCCAATGAAATCTGAAGTAGTGTGTGCAAGCCCCTGTGTGTGTGTATACCTACATACACACATGTACATGAAACTCTGACTCTCATTATATGCTGGCTGGATACAGATCAGGGTTACTTTTCCAGGTTATATTTTAATATCCTTAACAGGTATCTAAAACAAAGTATTGGGTAGTTAAATGGAGTATGCTATTAGGGTTTTTTTTCCTCCCAGTGAAAACTGCCAATATTTATGTAAACATCTTTAATCAGCATTTTTCATGTTTATACTTGTACAGGTTTAAGTCTTTTAATAATTCATCAGCCCTCCCTCACAATAATATGGATATTAAAGACTGCTTTCACTTAAGTGTTGTTACATATGCAGATATATGTGAACATATCTTGTTAATAAATTATCATTTGAGAGTTTTTAGCAGATTAAGACTGAAGTGCTGCTTGGATTGCCCTCTTTGTCTTTACTGTTCTTTAGGGTTTTTTCTGGGTTGTTTTGGTTGGATTTCTTTTTTATCTTTGCTTAGTTTGGTTTCTTTTGAAGCACAGCAACGATGAAAGCATTTGGGGGGGTTGCATGTTTTTGTCAGGTGTGTGTCTTATATGGAACCAGTGTTGACAGATAGGAAGATTAGGTTTGTGTAAAAAAACCCAAGACAACAAATATCTAAGGCTTTTTGAAAACTATTCCATCGACCTTGTGTTCCATAGCTATTGTTTAATTAATTTTATGGTCAGTTTAACATTTTAAAGTTTTAATATCCTGAAGCAATTCCCTGAAGACATAAGGAACTTGAATACTGTTGTTTGTCCTTTTTTATCTCCCCTTTCCTCTCCTTCCGTCTGGTTTCTCCCCTTATGTTCACCTACTGATACTCTGGATGAAAAAAGCTGCTCCAATTTTGGGCAAATGCAGAAGATACAGTAATGGGAAATACAGTTTTTTCTCTACATCATAAAAACTCTCTGGTGGGTGTGCCGTATTCCCTCCATTAAAAGTCTTAGTTGTCTCCTTAAGGCCAATACTCCAGAACTTCTGCCTAAATGGTATTGCTGTAGGTGCTGCAAGGCAAAACAGTGTGTGAGAAATATGATTTACATTTTAAAGCTGCTTAAGGGAGCACAGAGAGGCTGACTACAAATCATAATGAACTTTTTTCTTACTTTGTATTCTGGTGCATTAACTGTTAAATATACAACACATCAAAATGGAAGTTTAAATCTAATATACCTATTTAAAGCATAGCATTGCTAGACAAAATGGCTACATATCACATGACAGCTTTACATTCTGTAAGAACTGCTATCAGAACATAATTATACTGTGGCTTGTACAGAAAATCTGTTTTCTGGAAACTGTAATGGAATTATTCAATCTTGGTTTGTTTTTATTTCACTGCAATGTAAATAATTTCAGTAATATTAACTAGCCCCTCAAAGGCAAATACCAGTTCATGAAGAGGGGATTTTATTAAGACAAATAAACTGTTCTAATTAAAATTCTCCTTTCTGTGTCATCTGTTTAGATTAAAAAATTGTTGAATGGAAAATTCACTGTAAAATATTGCCAACATATGTTATGCTGTAATAAATTATTTTGTACACACTTGCCTTTGGTTTGGAATTTTTGCATATTTGTGGCATCAAACTTTAGCCCATCGTTCTAATTTTTTTCTATTGAGTTGCAACATTCATTGGTTTAATGTTTACTCTGTAAGTAGTTAAGAAAAAAAATTACTATTTAGCAGATTGAGATGTACATCTATAAGTAGTAATAGCTTCAGACTGCAATCAGGTAGATTTAGCTCAGATAACAGGGAGAAATTCTTTCCTGTGAGGGTGGTGAGGCCCTTGAACAGGTTGTCCAGAGAAGCTCTGGGTGCCCCAGCTGGAAGTGTTCAAGGCCAGGTTGAATGGAGATCTGAGCAATGTGGTCTAGTGGAATGTGTCCCTGCCCATGGCTGGGGGTTGGAACCAGGTGCTCTTTAAGGTCCCTTCCAGCCCAAACCATTCTGTGATAGTAACTCACTGCCTTGTGAGAAATGGTGATGTGTTTTTGTCTTGCATATTCACCATGTGCCATTTGCCTTGCTCAAGGATGTCTCGGGCAGGGAAAGGTAGTGGGCCATAATGGGATTGTTTTGGCTCAGCAGCACCTGAGAACCACTTTAATGGTTGTATATAGTGAAGACATATGGTGATACAGTGTCTTCTGTCTTTTTTTAGTGATGATACTTCCATTGCTAGAGATTTAATTCTGGCCTTAAAAAGAAGGCTGTGGCACTCTAGGTAGGACTGCTTATCCAGTCCTGTGCTGTTTAGCTTGGCACTTGAAGTCAGACTTCAGCAAAGCACCTAGGGTACCTTTTCAGCATTGGATTCCTTGATAATGTAGATTAATAGTTTGGATTATCTTGGCTAACATTTGTAGGAGTCTACAAGAATTTCTAAAAATTGAGTCTTCTGTCACTCAGTGCGTGGTTTGGTTTTCTCTTAGAACTGCTGGAGGCATGCAGCTTGCTGAGTTTTCCAGCGCTGTGAGCTATCATGGCTCAGGATTTTATTCATGCTGATTAGCAGGGTGTCAAAAATGTTGCACCTCTGGTGCAAGAAGCTGCTTATCTGACATAGCATTTCAGTGTGCATCTGCTGTGGCTGTGCCCTTATCCAGGGTCTGTGAAACCACCTAAGGAGGAGCTGAGAATGATGGTAGTAGCAGCAGTGCTTCCTAAATGCATGATGAATGTTGGCCTAGCACCACTGGGAATATGTGTGCAGCAAGGCTTGGGCACAACTCTGACTTGATCTTGTGTTTGCTGCCCACCCCCAGCAGATGTTCTGCAGCCCTTGCATTCATACAGTAGCCCTGTGATTGTGTGAAGTATTCTGTGATCTCTTGGTATATGGGTTAATTAGGCTCCATTTGCTCTTTACCAGTCTTAGCAGCACCTTCAAATTTTCTTCACAGTCTGGATGTTAAGCTATAGATGCCTTGCTTATGATTGCTATTAATTACAGTACATTTATTTGCTTACCTCTCTTGTTTTCTGGATCTTTGAAAACTTTTTGTTTTGAGCTGGTTTGTTGTGGCTTTTCTAAAATCTCTATTGCTGATCCCTGCACCAATCAAGTAATTGTGTTAACAGCATAAATGCCAAGAGAACTCACTGACCCAGCATCTAATCTCACATAGGGTCCTGCCATCTCACACA
Organism: Drymodes brunneopygia; assembly: GCA_013400955.1. Lineage (NCBI taxonomy): Eukaryota > Metazoa > Chordata > Aves > Passeriformes > Petroicidae > Drymodes > Drymodes brunneopygia. Next base: position 252,684 of record VZTZ01033111.1, read on the forward strand.
GTACGCCCTCTTTCCTTCTCCTGTTCCCGCAGGTGGACAGGCAGGCATACCCCAAGACTGACAAACTTCTCATCATAGGAAATAAGCTTGTTCCAAAACCCAGGCCCTAATGGAAAATCCTGACCTGACGTGTATGGATAGCAAACATTTAGTCCTGAACTGGTAATTACGGTGAAAGGGGCAATTTCTCACATCGCTGTAGCATGTAGGAAGAGGTCAAGCGTTAAGTGTGACAGAAGGTTCAAGCATAATCCTCTTGTCATGTGTGAATGCACTTGCCACTGCTGTTTCAACAGCAACATTATGTGCGCTTTTGGCATTTGTTTTTCCATGCCTTAACTGTAGCTCCTAATGAAAAGTTCGTTGATCTTCCACTAGAGGGAAGCCTTGCATCTGGAATATTTTCATAGTAACAAATTGCTAAAGTCTTGTGGATGTTGTTTTTGTAAGAGTGTTGGAAAATGCTTATTTTCCTCTTTTCAAAAGTTGGAGAGAGGTCATTGTTTTGTATGTGCTTAAATGTCTGAATTAACTTGTGTTTGTGTAACCCAGCTGTCTGTAGGCATTGATGTGGGGATCTCAAGTTGAGAGCGCAATTGGTTGGACTTCTTTCATACCACTGGAGAACAGACACACTGGGAAAAGATGTTTGAGCCCACAGATGATCAGATTGGCTTTTTTGGGAAGTCCCACGTCTTGTGCAAAAAGTTTCGCTCAACCCCATTCCTGCTTTCAGGCTGTTGAAGAGAGGCAGAATGTGTTGGCCTTGAAGATTAGCTTCACTCCAGTTAATTTATCAGGAACTAAATATGTTGTCTGTTCCCCACTTAGACTTTGCTGCTTGAACATATTTCAAGTCTAGACAAAGTATTTGAGAATGTGCTGTTAACACTCAGGAGGAGGCCCAGGTTTTGAGAGGTTCCTAGATGTATTTTAGGTATGCAGAAAGAAGGAAGAAGTAAATACATGGTAGTTTTAGGACTGATTTCATATAATAAATGCTCATATTTAAAGCAACATCAAAGGGAGGAAGCAAGGACCAGAGCAGGAGCTGTTTTCCTCTTCCCCTACAGTACCTAGCACAGAGAACTCCTTGTTTGAGACGAGGGTTTATTCCAGTGGTAGTAAACTGTCATAAAGCCTATCTGTAAATGTTAGCAAACTACACCTGCTTGAGGCCAGGCTCTGTAAACAGTAGTGCAAGCGACATCCAGGAATCCACAAAAGGCATCAAGCACCACAGGAGTCTGTGAACTGTCACTGGAGACATTTAATCAAATTTTAGCTAATCCATGCATTTGAATGTATTTAAAATGAGAGTTCCTGGAGTTGGAGGAACTTTCCTTTCTATTAGTAACGCATTCCCTGCATGTCTAAATACCTGTCCAGGGAAATTCAAACCACTGGGATGAAGCCGTTAGATTTGCCATGGATAATTTTTTTGGGATCTGTAAGAGAGAGCGTGATTCATTTGCTCAGGGGTTGGAGGGCTGCTCCAGATGGTGAGCTGTGCACTGGTGATTAGCTCGGGCACGCACTGCAGAGCATCCATCTCCAAAGTGGTGTAGAAATGTCAGTGGTCCCTTTCTCTTCCTATATCCAGTGCAAAGCTGTGGGCACCTCAGCATGCCAGGCATCTAAAAATAGTTATTGCAGTACTGAGATCTGCAAGGCTGATTTTCTTTTTGCTTCTGATGTGCCACCTAGACTATAAGAAGTTGTGCTGAAAGATGTATATCCATGTGATTTCCTGAGCTTATCTGACCATGTGTTGCTAAAAGCTTTTTATCTTCTTCCCACTGTATTTCTCCAGTCTCTCTCCACTTCAGGCTCTGGCAACTTGCTGTTTGCTTCTGTGAACAGATTCAAGCCAACAGCTTAGCATGAGCCTTATCTGGCAAATGTGGGTTTGTTGTCTACCAATTACAGATGGATAGACAGTGAAAAGGCAGCAATGGCTAATCAAGTATTTGATGAGCAGTCCACACATTGGTGTATCAGGCTATTTTGTACATGGCCTTCCATTCAGGGAAGGTACAAATTCCTCTTGATCACCTTCCATCATAGGAAGTATGTTTTTTCTAGAAGAAATTGTGATCCTTCTGGGTTTGCTATGACCCTGCCTGGCTCTTCCTACCATGTTTCACAGGCAATCTCTCACAATCCTGGCCATCTCAGAGGAGCCAGGCTGGGGGCAGAGGCATTGTGGAACTGGCAACAAATAACTAACCAGAAGAAAGTTGTCGCTGAATTTGGCTCTTTAATATTAGACACCCTCTCATGAGAAGTGACTATGTGGAGAGAAGCCCTGGCCTTCCTGAGGAGCGAGGACCACAGTGGCCAGTGGCTGTGCTGGTCTGACCAGCTACGTGGCCTACCATGATATAAATTGGATGCAAAGATCCTCCAAAAAACATAAGCTATTTCTGTCTCTGGTGACCACCTCTTTTCCTCTGTTGTCTCTTCCTACTCGCTGAGGGTTTGTAATCTTGCTCTAATAACAGGTAACTTGTCTGTGTCAAGTGCCAGGCCTGGCACCCTGCTATGTAAGCATTGAGTGGGTTTGTGCTCCTTGAATTTGCTTTCAGGAGGACCCGATGGCCCAAGTAACCCTGGATACAATGGCACAATACAAATGTTTCTCAGTGCCATGCCAGGGTAAATCTGGATGTGCAGAGCTGTGTTTTTTAAGTGTCTGCAGTGGCAAAACCTGTGTTTTTCAGTGGTATTTCATGTTCTTTTATTTTTTTTAACTGCGTCCCTCTTGTGTAAATGCCCTGGCTCTAGTTTTGGATGCAAGTCCTCTGATGTAGACACGCAACTAGTCAAGTTGGGCAGTATGGAGTGAACAATTCTGAAAGCCTGTTATTTATGAAATAAGAGTTGAAAATAGAAAATGAGCATATGGAAGAAGTTGCTATCACAGATCCTCCCTCTGGCTGGGAGAATTAGAGCATGGTTTACTTAACTTTCGTTTGTGACAAAAACAGGATTCTGCTACGGCTTGTCACAAAAATTATTTGAAGCTGAGAAAAATGGGGAAAAAACCCAGGGCTGAATAATTATTCCTAAAATGAAGTGCAGTTGCCTCACTCAGAGGGAAAGGGCTGGATGCAGTATGTGATCACTGGCTGTAACACTGATTCTTTTCTTCCCATCTACACAATCCCCTGTGCACTTGTAACAGGAGAGGCTCCAGTGGCCTCAAACATGGTTATTTCCCAACCATAAACATGCAAATCCCCATCCCTTAAAGGGGGGTGAATTGCTGGCTAACCAAAGCTGAAGGATTACTGCTTTTGTTCCATGTTTGTATGGTGACTGACTCAATGGGGTCCTGGTCTATGACTGGCACTACTGCAACACAAATAATTGAAGAGCTCCTCTCCTGTTCTAACCTCTGCAGCCACATGCCTTCAGCAAACAAGCAGTCTTGGCTTCTCCCTTTGCCTCCTACTGCCTTTCAGCCAACAGAGCATGGGAGGGAGAGTAAGGCTTGATTTTTTCTGCCTGTTGTGGTAGCTTGCTTCAGTGGGATGGATGGGAACAACACCCAGCACACTCTGCCATTCCTGACTTCCGCCGTTCTTGTGGCTATACTGGTCTAAGTTTCCTTGAGATTGGTGCAATACACAATGGAAAACCCAAAATATTGGTTTAGTAACACAAGGACAAGTAGAAACAACAAAATGGAAACCTATGTACATTTTTAAAAACAAACCAAAAAAGCACCACAAAACCCGGAGGGTATTCCATGTTCCCAGGAAAATCTAATTAGAATTCTTGGGCAAGAAACATTTTTATTCTTTTAGATGAGGTCAGTATCTTTTTGGCCAGGTATTTTGACCACAAGTTTTTATTATCATTGTAGTTATTAATTACATCTATTTAGAATCTCTATTTCCTGGCCAGATTTAAGGCTCTGGAAACACAGAGTGTGCAAACAGTGTTGGATAGGAAGTACCAGGCAACTGAGCCAAACAGGCTCTGTGTACGTGAGTATGTGAAATAGAATTAAAAAAACCCACAAAATGTGTAATTTTTAGTCCCAGCAAATAGCAGTGATGTGAAATATATCTATCAGAAAAATTCGCTATCTTTTATTTTACTAATGGAGGAGATGAATTAGGAGAGATGTCTTATTGTTTTAATCCATAAGATCTCCCTTATATGTTTTGCTTCACAAAGCTTTAAATTTGCTTCCGATGTGGTTTGTGTGTCAGATACTTTTCATGAAATACAAGCCTCGCAAGCCTCAAATTCCCATTTTTTTTCTTGTATGTAATCACCCACTGTTGAGCGAACATTCCTTCTCCTTTGGACAAAATTACCATTTTTTTCTAAAGTAGCACAGTATCCAGCAATCTTAACTCCTCAATTTATCAATAATTCAGAGCCAAAGTAGGTGGAAAACAACAACTTTTTTTCGTTTGCATTTGAAATAATACAAGTTTCTTGATGGAGTGGTAGTCATGAAAGGTTTTGAAGTAAAACTGGCAGAAAAGTAAAGAATTCAGCATCTCCAGTTGTTGATCCAGCACATTAATATATATGGACTTTGGTATGGTGGCAGCAACATCAGGTAGAGGTAGAAATAGTGGTTTGCCCTGAGCTTGAGCCCACGATCTAACACAAGAAATAAATTTCTTATATTGCATTCACATGTATGCTTTTTCCTTTTTTTTTCCCCTCCACATTACCCTTTAAAATGGATATTTACTGCTACTGGACTTTTTTGGATGACTTCTGCAGAGGGAGGACTTAATGGAAGGAGAACAAACCCTTTCCTCCACTCAGTCTTGTGCAGAGTCTCGTGTGCAATCTCCCCATGCAAAGGATATATTCACAGCCTTGTTTTCTTGAGAACAGAGCCAGAATGGAGGCGATTTCTTCACCTCTAATTGCCACACAGCATTCCAAAGGCCAGGCTCTCTCCCCCTCCTGGCTTACTGCCATGGTCCCTTTGCTTACATTTTCTTGGCTTTTTGTCCACTTCTCTCTGCTTGTTCTCTGGTTGCTCCTTTGCAGTGCAGGGAAAAGACTACCAGACAACATCCATCTCCTTGCACTGAGACCCAGAAACACTGGTACAGCTTTCAAGCAGTGTTTTGGTTGGTTTCTCCTACATCTGAAGCAGTCTCGCTCTGAAAAGGAACTTCTTGCCTCTCTCCATTGCCACTACTGTATTATCTACTGCCTACATACTTTGCAGTCAGTGCATGCTCTGTGCAGTGGGATTTTGAGGATTTTCTGATGGACATGAAGTTTTACTGTGACTTTCAGTGATTTCAAGATTGATGCTTCCCTCAAACCTGGCTGTAATATCTATTACAGCCCAGTAGCTCTTGTAACTCTAATTTTATAATGCAATCCATTCAGTTTGCTTTGCTCCTATACATTCTATTTTCAGTATTTGGCTGATGTTTTGTACTAGCTAAACAAATACAGGCATCATTGGAAAAAACTAGTGACCAATGAGGAAAAGAGGAAAAGTCTTGTCATGCAGCTCAATATAAGAAGGAGTTTCTGCAAATGTGACCAGGAATTAGGTTGTCAGCAGTTGTTTTTTTTGACCCTAACTGTTAAAATCTAGGTTTAAGTTACACTAATGTGAAGAACAACACAGATTCAAGGAGTATTTTCCTGAGTACAGAAGAAAAAACCTCATGTTTTCAGGTCCAAGACTTTGGTTGGGACCTACGTATCTCTTGTGGAGTTGAGATATATTTGAGCTGGTCTTTCGGTTCAGTTTACTCTGAAAGAAGTCAGCTCATGCACAAGACAAATGCTTAGAAACTGAAATCACCAGAAGACAGCTGGAGACAAAGCTATTATGGTCTCTAGTCAAATTTGTAATATGAACATATTTTTCATTATGAGATACTAATCCTTTAATTTTCTCTCAAAAAGGCAGCAAACAATTATTTTTGAAACTTCTTTATCAGAGATTTACTCACTAACATCCCTCTCCTTACCTGAACTTTTCTCCCTTTCCCATGCAGTGCTCAGCCAAAGTCCCTTGACCCAGAACATTCAATATCTTGAGTGGTTTTGCATCTCTCTTTATTGTGGACAGAAGATCAACACTGAACTCTATATTCCAGTGATGTCGATATAGGTTACAATTCCACTGTATTAGTTTAAATGACTTTTAATCCAGCTACAACAATAGTGATTAAATCCAAATTGCCCTAAATACGTTTTGGCATCATTAACTTATTTAAAAGACATCCATTCAAAACTCCAAGAGATTCTGCCTCTAGTTACTGAAAGACAGAGGAAGAGACACAGACCATCTTGTGTTCACATTTAGGAGGTTAACCTGACAAGCAGAAAATTTAGAAGGATAATGGGCCAGAGAAAGTGGGTTTAGGTTTTGGCAGAATTCAGCAGGAAGGTGTATGGTTTGCTCACAAGGCCATAGCTGTGAACGGCTGTGAGCGGGTCCGTGGGTTTGCATCCACTGTGCATCAGTCAAGGGCAGTGAGAAAACCAAAAGGAAATGCATCAGTCTGTAGTAACTACAGGTTTCAGTTCAAGGTCTACAGAACGTGTTGGGAGAAGAGGAAGTAAAGTCCTGTGAAAGACCTCTGGTAAAAGATTTTTTACTTGACAGTCTTTCAAGATTAATATATTGCTGTAAGTCACTCACTCTTCCCATTGGTGGTGTGGATTGAGCTACAGATCAATTTTATTTATTTATTTATCAAGACTTGTATTTAGCCCAGCTGGCAGCAAAAGCAGCGAAACACCTTGGATGGTAGTTAGGCAGCCTATATAGAATGCACGGCTCATCTCTGACAAGGTTTAATTAGGCAGCTCTCCTCATTACAAAACAAGTTTAGCAATTAAGTCACAGAGGCAATTCCACTTGCAGTGTGAAGGATAAAATAGGCTGGAGTGTCAACCACTGCCTCCCTTCAAACAAGCATCCCGAGGGCAGGGTTGTGATGTGCTGCACAGGGAGACAAGTTATGCTGGTGATGTTTGGTCTATTCCTGCTCTGCAGCCCAAGGAGTTGGGTTTCCCTGTGTGTCAGTCTGGCTGGCACCTGTGCTTTTTCATCCTCTGGCTGTTTTCGTTTTTCTCTTTGACAGCTGTCTTAATTTTGGGTTCCCTTGCCTCCTTCAGCTAGAAGTTTGGCAATGATGGGCTGCTGTTTGTCATTCACAGGTTTTAAATTATCTGCTTTAACAACTTGGTATTGTTACTTATGTAAATAATTGTTACATTCACAGACTAATAAATATTAAAAGACTTGTGGAAATTAAATGTTCAAAACTCCAGGCTGCTTCCATGGGCAGGGACCTGGCACTCTGGCTTTTCTCTAGTATCAATACCAAAGAGAAGACAGGTGTAGGTTTCACAAAGCATGTTTTTAACTGTGGGAATATGGTACTTACTCAACAGAATTGATATTTTGGGTTATTCTTGATCTTTGAAGTAGTGAAAAGAAATGATTCATTACACAAAAACTTTTCTGTCATTTCAGATTTGCAAATTCCCCCTTCTGCAATTCCAGTTTCGGTGTATGTGCATATGGTGCTGCACATGTACTGTGAATTTTAACATAATGACAGTAAATTTCTCATTCTGGTTTTTTTCCCCCCCTGTTTTATATGAATGCCTCAGAAGTTCATCATGGATCTACAGGCATCTCTGGGCCATGCTTTGAAAGCAACTAGGTTATTCAACCTGCAGCCTTTTTAAGCTCATCCTAGGAGTCTCTTTGGTGCAGCAACACAATGTGTTGTGTCCCAAATTACTCCATGTTTTGTTTAGAAAACTAGTACTACATGACCCTTGCAGCTTGGCTGTATCAAAGTGCCTGTTTTAAAAGCCTTCCCCTGAAGCATATTTACAGGCAGGATTTGTTGATTTAAATAGCTGTGTGGCTCACAAGTTTGTGAGGTTAAAAATGCAGTAGGAAACCACTGTAAACATCACGTCACCAGCTGAGGAGGATCTGGAGACACTGTGGCGAATGGTCAAGAAGGAACTCACTTTAAATACAGCTTGGATGGCTGCCTAGAAAATGGGAGGGATTCAGTAGCTGAGGTTTACATTAGGAGTTGTGTTGGATATTTCTCCCCATAAACATGAGCAGCCAGGCGTGTCAGCCCGCAGCGTTTCAGGGCACTGCACTTAAAAGCAACTTCTTCATTTTGCCAGATGTGGGCTGCTGCTCCTGTTGGCATCTGTGGCAAAAGTGCAGCCAGTTCAGCTGGAGCGTGCTGGGGCCTTTCAAGAATATTTATGGATGTGCAGGGCTACATGGTCTATGACATAGAACCAATAAGCATAAAAGTCAATCTTTGTTTCCTCTTGTATAAGCTAATGGCTTATGTGGAAAACTGAAATTCACCAGCTGTCTCGGCTGCATTCAGCAGAATCCAGGCTGCTTAGGAGAAAACATGAGTATTTACTGAAAGAAATATTAAGAGATTAGTCTGTGGAGCAGTAAACACAACTAAGTAGCTTTAAATCCAGGTTGTCTTAAGGAAAGATTTCCCAAACACATGGCTGTAAAGAAGGGAAATTTATGGAATAACTTCTTCAGCATGCCTGGAAATCATTCTGAAAACAGTAAATTTGAGTGTAAAATAATAATTTAAAGAGAATGCCAGGGATAATTTCTTATATCATTACAGGGAAGCAGTTGTTTTTTTCCCCCTACCCATCCATACCCTCCTTTTATTAGCTCCCTGAGCTGAGCCTGTTCAACTCAGTTTGGCAGAAAATCACTCACTTTCTTGCTGGATTTAGTTTTCTGCTGTTCTAATGTGTTGAATTGGCTCAGCAGCAGATGAGAAAAATCAGCCCAAAAGACATGCAGAAGAACTAGGCCAGGAGGACAAGAGGGAAGTAGGCAGGTCATTCCCCTTTTTGTGGCAGCAAGGCCCCAAGCAACTCAAGCCTTCTTGTACAGCTTCATCCCCCTCTGTGCTCTTTCTTTGTGACATCTCAAACCCTGTCCCAAAAAGCTGTGAGATTGCTTGACCATCTTTACATGAAACAACAGGAAGAGCACAGGAAGACTTTTAGCCTTTGGTTACTTTGCCTGTATTCCTCAGAAAATGGACTGATCCAAGCCCAACCTCAAACACCTTTTGCCCCCAAGCCAGGTTGTGCTATAGACCAAGCACCAGTGCTTGGTGGGGGTGTGTGTGCTACAGGTAGGGTTGATCATATGGGATTGAGCATAAGAGATTTGACATCAGTTGCAGGGCCAGGTCCTTGTCTTTTGGGCTGTGAGCTGTGGCTCGTCACATCCTCAACAGTTCCCCTTTCTGCCTTGCATCCATTGTCTTTCGTCCTGCTCGTGCTATTGACGTCACGCGCTTGCATCTCATTGTCCCCTACTTTTTAACCTCGCTTTCCATCTGTGTCTCTATGGTCTTTAAAAAGGATTGTTTGTAGACACTTTTATTGGCAGCAAGAAAAACAGAGGAAGACCACAGAGAGGAGGAAGCCACAGAATAAATAACAATTGAACTTTGCCATGAGAACTTCTTTTGATTCACTGCAAAAATAAATAAATGTCTCCATATCAGCTGGTAAGGAGAGGCAGACAAACCTATTTTATTGTCTAGAACATTGTTTTTTCTCATTTTGTATCTTGCAGGAGCAATGACAGCATGTCTGAAAATGCCAAAAAGTTTCAGAGATGTTTTTTCTTACTTGTCCCTGACTCTTCTAATTCTAAATATTTTCATCAGCACACAAACACAATCACAGCTCCTGACGCATTCTCATGGAATAGCACCTGATGTCTGTTTTCAGTCTTTCTGGCCGTAACTAAATAGGAGAGAGTCTTCCCCAATGAGTACTTAATAGAACTGGTATTTTAGCTGCTCAGACAGTTTACATTTAAAACGAGCAAGAGACAGCACAAGAGCAACACTCTGTAGCTACGGCATGCATAAACATCAGGTTTACCTGACTTCAGGACAAGTGCTAGAATATTCCTCCTAAGAACAAGGAAAGCACTCCACTGGAGAACACCCTGGCTGATGCACCTGGGGCCGTGGTTCCCTATGCCTGAGCATTCCCTGAATTTCCCTTGCCAGCTGCTCTTCTCCTCGGGTCATCCTCTGGAATTAACTGGCCCAGATGCCCCCATGGCCGTGTCCACTGCTCACCAATGTACGGAACAGGGCAGTAACTACAGACAGATGCCAGCACAATACCATGGGGATGGGCAAGGAAGGGGATACCGGGTGTGGCCGAGCAGCACTGCTGTTGCACGCAAAGCCACGGGCTCAGTGCAAGGGAGCTGCTGCCTCCTCGTCGCGCTGTGTGCCCTGTCCTGTGGGCACTCATGGGGCTGGGTAAGGCTGATCCGGTCCTGTGTTCCCGTGACAGCCCCTCCTTGCCGCCCGCTGTGTCCTCCCTCCGCAGCAGCCCGGCAAACGCCCGGTGTCAGGGCAGCGCGATCCTCCCGAGGGAGCCGCAATCCCGGTGGCGGGCGGAGGGCGACAGGCGACACTTCCCGCTAGCGGTGGCCTTGTCGGCGGAACCGCGGCTGCGGGGACACCGTCGCGGGGCACCTGCACAGCCCGGGGCCGCCCCCGCTGCCGCCNCTGTCGCCGCCCGGCAGCCCCGGGGGAGGACGGCGGGGGCCTGGCGGAGGCGCTGGGCGAGTTCGACGCGGTGCTGGCCGAGTTCTCCTGCCCCGCTGGCCGGCGCCGCTTCTTCTACAGCGAGCACCTGGAGCGCATGAAGCGGCGGAGCAGCGCCAGCGTCAGCGACGGCAGCGGCCTCAGCGACTCCGAGAGTGAGTGTCCGTCCGTCTGTCCGTCCGGGCCGCCGGGGGCGGGGGTGCCGGGAAGCGACGCTCCAGAGCGGGTGTTAAACCAGCACATCACCCTCTTTGAGAGAAGGGACCCGGGAGCGGGAACCCGTCTGTTTCCGTAAAGGCAAAGCCTTCTCGTTTACCTTCTGGGTTGAGATGCGGAGTCTGGCCCCGCTGGTTTTACTCTTTGGTGTTGAACGGCGGGGGGAGTTGCTAGAGGGGAGCCTAAAAAGCTGTCTCTGGGAGAAGGTCGGGCTGCCAGCCGGCTGCAGGACACAGGGACGTCCCGGCATCTGCAGTGAAAGATGTCTCTTGGGTTCACAGGGGCTGTCCGCGGTGTGTCGGTAACCAAAATTATCTGTGTAGAGAGAGTGAGCCAAAATGTGCTTTCCACAACAGGTGGAAACTCACCCAGATTTCCCGTTATAAGAATGATCATCTATCCATCCATCTGCATGAAGGACAGTGTTATCACTGTTTCAGAGGTGCTGATTTTAAGCTACCTTGCACCCAAGTACACTAGATATATATGAATGGTGTGTGCAGGCTGGAAAGCTGCTTGGAATAAGAAAATGTAGAATTGGAACTAAATTTTTTTCTTGCTTGCTTGGAAAAAAGTTCAACCCCTCTTACTAGCTTTACTAATCAGGAAGAGAAAACATCTTTTCTCTTCCAGACAGTGAGGCTGGAAACTGCTGTCCTCTTTGGGAGCAGTAGGTTACTTTCTCAGAAGTAAGTTATTCTAAAAGCAAACCATAACCAGTTTTGTTAGTTTGGGTTTTGTGTTTGGTTTGTTTGGCTTTTTTTTGTTAAACTCCTAACTGTATGGGAAGCTTGATGAAACTTACCTGTTTTGCAGCTATTTATTATAAGACTGCTCCTCTAATTTCTGTTCTGTCCCTTTATCAGTTCAGGGACTCAAGGTGCAGTTCTGTTGATTTAGTGCTAAAACATTAGTGCTATCTCCCTAGTACTTGAGCTTCTTCTAGTACTTGAGCATAGCTTCTCCAGATTACCAGAGCCCTTTATTTCATCATCATGGATACGATTCATTCCATGGACAGGTATTGTTTTACCTGCCCTGAACTTGGATACCTTGCCTAGCACTGCCTTTGGGTTTTTTCTGTGGAAGTACATGGCTCAAGATGCTATTTTTCTGTTTCATAATGTAGTGAGTGTAGTACTTCTTCTAAGAATCTCTTTACCTCCAAGGAGGATTTAGAACTGTGTGCCCAATTTAGAATGGACATTTTTCTTTTGGATGGCTGAGGGGTGTGTAAGGTGAAATCTGCCTTCACTGAGTCAAGCTGGCAGCCCTGGTGTTACTATTTCTTGTGCAGTCTTCATTGTTGTGATTCATTAACCTCTCATGTACACTTTTTGTGTCTCACTATTGAGACACTTCTAATGACAGAGTGAAAAAATCTACTGTTGAGAAAATCATAAAAACCCCAACCCAGTGTCAAAAACTACTTCTTCTTGTATGAAGAAATGCTAAGTAACTACAGATAGCTGTCTCCTATGGTTTGAAAAACTTAAATCTTGAAAACTGCTTAAATTTGCTCTGTTAGAATTGACAAGAAGGGTCTTTGGAGGAAAATGACAATGTTCTCTGGCAAGGCAGAAGGCCTGGTGAGAAAACAGCATGCTCATGTAAACAGGCAGATCAGATCTTCAGGATGATCTGGAAAATAAAAATCCATGTTGCAAATCTACACTGATTTAGGCTGAAGACAGTAGTGGGGTAGTAGGACAGACAAGGTTTGATGGCTCTGTACAAAGTTCTCAAAGCTCTTGTATGAGAAACTTGTCAAGTTTTTAAATCCCATCCCATGCCTGAGTTCCTCCCTTGGTGATGCACCACGTGAAAGGTGGCTCTGGAGAAATTAAAATCACTGTCTCCTGGACACAGGCATATAAGGGACCAGGAGGGTGCACCAGAGTCTGAGGATATGTTTAAGGGAAGGGAAACAAAACCAGCCAGGTCTGCTCATGGCACAGGAGAGGCCTGGTGAAACACTTCTTAAAGGAGTCAGTCAGTGCAATCAACTTTTTATTTTGATGTTAGAGTAGGGTTGGAGAGGAATTGTGGATTTATGAAGAGCTCCTTTTATAAAATAGGCTCTAGTGTCTGATGTAATCCAACTACACTCCCTACATCTATTTTAAGAATAAATGCGGGGAGGTGCCTACTTACCCAGGTTCTTTCTGTTCAGACTCAAGTATTTATTTTCCCCCAGGTTTATTTTCCCTTTGATTTCTGTAGTTTAGTGTTAGCCAGCATAGTGCTGAATTCATGACCTTGCTTTTCCTGTGATAAGACTTAGGTTAAAATACCACTGCAGAATCAAGGGGTAACTGGGCTGAAAGAGCAAATTCTGATAACATGAGTCTCTAAAACCGTATTATCTGCAGATATTTGAATGATCATCTTGTTCATGAAGATCCTTTACATCTTTGCAAAATATTGTTATCTGGTGCCAAGACTATTGCAAGCACACTTTGTCATGTGCGTATAGAACAGTTCAGATTATTGTGTTTTAGTGCTATCTGTTGTTTGTTGTTTAATCTAATCCTCCTAACTGATGTGGTGTGGCTGAAGGTTAGGCATATGTATCTTTTGGCCGCTCCTGCAATGATATCTTTCCAGTCAGGGATGTTACTGTAAGGGGAGGAAACATTTTAAACTGTTACAACTGTTTGTTTCAGTGCTCCCGAATCAGCCTTAAATTCAGTTTCATGAGAAGCTGCTAACAGATGTCAAGTGGTCATACTTGAAAAATATTGTTTAGTAGGGTAAGGAAAGCTTTCTTCTCCTGGGGTTTCTGCCATGAGGATGAGCCCATTTAATTTAACAGAAAAAATTTACAGAAGATCATCGTCAGTGTAGTTAATCCTGAAAATATTCTTTTATCCTTAAAATCCTCTGAGGGACCTAGCTCCAAAAAGATTACTTCAAATTCTTATATTACATGTTTCTGGCTCTTGAGAAATAGCAGGGTTTTGAAGACACTGCTGTGGAAAATGGTTGTACCCAGTACTTTGTTCTCCCACATCTTGTCCTGTCCTTTGACTGCTCGATCTTTGGCCGAGGTCTGGCTTGGCTGTGGCTGAGCTCTGTACGTAGCACAGTGGACTCTGGACCTTGCAGTAACAGAGAGGCTTGGGTGTGCAGATGTGTGTGATGATCTCGGCCCACAAGTATTACATTAACCACCACAGCTGGCTGGGTCAGTGCTGGAAATCGGGATGCAGCTGCTGAGTTACTGCAGCATTGCAGAGCTGCTGGGCTGTGAGTGAGCGCCAGCTTCAGCCCGATGTGCTCAAACGAATCGGAGCCTGGCAGCTTCGTTCTTTGCGTTATTAATAGTGCTGGAACTTCTAAGCTACTTTATAACTCTTTGCTATTCACAGCATATCTTGGCTGTGATAAAAGAGGATTTGTGCTAGAGAGTGCTGTGCTGGCAGAAGCCACCAGGGTAGATGCAGCTGCATTAATGAACTTACAGATACCTTTGTCTTCTTGTGTTGGATGAAGCTTGCAAAGAAGAGTGCAGGCTTGCCTGTGTAAATTGCATGCCCAGTCAGTGTCAGTACAGTATATGGCAGTGTCAGGACAATCTTCCACATTTAGGCTTAGGATAATGAATGGGAAGTTGGACTTGGAGAGGTTGAGAAGGGAAGTGTTTTAGTGTTTCTTGGGCCAAAATTACAATAACACTGAAAAGCTACATCATAATCGGTTGTCAAGCTCTCAGAAATGTTTGACACTTGTGGCTCCATGTTTTCTTGAGGCAGGCTCAGCTTCCAGCCTCTCTGTTAAAAGCATTGCAAAATAAATGCATCAATTCAATTCTTGTGCTCATACAGCCAGTAGTATTTCTTTGTAGTTATTTTTTAGGGATAAGTAAATGGTTTCTGAGCAATGCCTCCTGGCTTTTAAACACAACAAAGAAATCCTGAGTGCATCCAGAGCTCTTAATTTTATGATTTTAAAATCAAGTAGGTGCAGGGATCTGTTAACACTCAGTGCCTGGTGTAGTGCCAGCACTTGTGTTTACATGGATGTGGCTGTGGATGTCTCCATGTGCTTGTGCTAATGCCTAGGCTATCCAGAGATGAAGCATCAGCCACTGTTGTTGCTGCAGCACTCACTCTGAAAAATCTGTTTACATTGACAGTCTTGTAGTATTTAACTGTAAAGAAAAAGGCAACAGAGACGATTGAAGACATAAAATATTTTCCAAATGCTTAAATAATCTGAGACTGTCAGGCAAAAAAAGAGATGTTTTAGGTGGGGACAAGACAGTCTTCCAGAAAATCCTAAATGACATTAAGAAACTGAGTGCTACCTCATCAGTATGAGGAAATCAAATTAAACTAGCATGTTTCAAAGAAATTAGCTGTTACTTCTATCATGAACAGTTAAAAATATTGCCTCAAGGTATTATGGATATTAAAAGTTCACATACTCAAAAACAAATTGCTAAAATCCCAGCAAGAGGGTTGGGGCCATTGAGGGCTGCTTGGGCTGATGCCACTGCTGTCTCAGGAAAGAGGCTGGTGTGTGCATTGTGAGAACTGGGTAGAGCTCAACTTGCAACTCTCAGTGTGTGGCTGCACCACTCTCAAGCTCTTCTGCAGGTATCTGCCGTGAGCTGTTGTGAGAGACAGGATGTGAAGGAGATGAGCCTTTGGTCTCTGCAGGAAATGCCACTCTTGTAACATAAAAAAGAGGTGGATTGTGTCTGTGAACTTCCAATGGCTTGTCTCAAACAAGAGGACACTAAAATGTTTATAATCAAAAAAGTAAAGCAAGACTCTTCTGGAGAAAGTCCCTTTTATTAAATGACCCGAGAAATAAATTTTTATTACATTACTGATATGTTCAAGGAGAAGAAAAATTGGAAGTTTCAGGTGGTAGCCTTCTCTACAGGTATTTCAGTGTGCTGAGAAATGCACTTTTCTGTAAGATTTCCTGTTCTTTCCCACTCCAGCATACCCATTGCTCTTACTCATTAGAAAGGAAAATTAGTAAGGGGGAAAGCTGGAGTTGGAAACTACCTCATGGACTGTAAGCATGGAGGGGAGTGGAAAAGTAAGCTTTGTATATAATGAGAAAACATGCTTGTGCATCTGGATTTCAGGCTTCCTAGATCACTTTTTTGTAGCCATGTGATTTGAAATCCTTTTTTAATAATGATGCTCAGATGTGTCAGTAAAGAAAAGGTGTCATTTTTTGGTCACTATTGGAACAGAGTTTATTTGCTAGGCAAAATCCACACAAAAATAAACAATGCAGCCAAGTGATGATGATGATGATAAAAATAAACACTGCCCTTGGGGGCTGAAACATACGCATTGTGAAACAGGCTTTTTGTATCATTAATATTTCTCACTTCTACTGGTGACATTATGGTTTCCAGATTATTTTTTTCTGATATTTTAGCAAATAGGCTGTTTTCTGTTAGGAAATAGTTGTGCAGTCTGCTCATTAAGTGCTTAGTTACTATTTTATGATCAATTGATGATTTGCAGCCACTTGAGTGGACTTGTGAATCTTCTTTCTGAAAGCTTCAGGGATGTGCTTTAATTTTTTTCCCCTAAAACTTTCCCCACTAAAAACTGCAATAAAAATTTTACCGATTTTAGTGCTCTTCAAAATTGTATCTTGAGCCATGGTACTAGAAAGAGCATGGTATTAAAGACACTAGACAGCTGAACTTTTCCGTTGTCTGTTTTAAAATGAAAAGTTTGAGGTTTTCCTCCTTCAGTCAATTACTGCCGAGAACCTTTCAATTGCTCATTTTGTGGGGACATTTCTATATTTACATGGTGTTGCCATGGTTTATTTGTGGTTTAACCATATACTGGAACAGCAAAGTTATACTAACTACAGATTACTTTGCCAAAGTAAAATACGCCCATATTCATTCCTACGCCCTAATTTTGCAGTGTGGCTTGACTGATGTAAATCAAGTCACTAACAAAACTCTCAAATTTTAAGGTCTTTTTTTTAAAGGCAATTTGAGTTTTGTTGTTTTTTAAATAGCTGAAGTATCATAGTATATATGTAAGCAAAGGGACTAGAATCAATGTACAAAGAGAAAAATAAGTAATGAATTATAAACTTGCTGTGGGAGAGAAGGAGCTGGATGAGGAAAGACAGCAGCAATGAGATCCCTGGCATCAGCCTCTGGGTACTGGGTTGCAGAGGATGTTGTATTTATCTGGCAGTGGAACTCTTCCAAGGGCCATTATTGGAGGTGAATGAGCAAATCCTGGCTGTGGCAGCTGGTAGAGAGCAAAGACTGGAGTGTCCTTTTCCCAGAGCTTTCTGCCCTACAGCCACACTTTGCCAAAGAGGATATTTTTTTGTGGTGGATGTCATAAGTATTTTTTAACAGTACATTGTTTTCAGTAGTTATGGTGACCTTGCTGGTGGAGTCAATGCATTCCTCCTTACATCACTAGAATTTCTGATGCTTGGTGGCATGAATAAGCCACAGTCAGTAGCTAAAGTATATTTTTGCTTTGAGAAAGATAAATGTTGATATTTTCCTGAAACTATTACAACCCATCAGAATATAACACTGCTATGTGAAGACATTTCACCTTTTGAAACTGGAAGAAAAACATTCAGAGATTTAAAGCAACAGTTTTGTCGTATTTTACCTTTGCCCAATTGTAAATATTTCCCAGTATGAGGTTTGTGGAAGCCAGTATGAAATAACATTTTCTGGTGTCAACCCAGCATTGCTACATTTGGTGTCTGGATGCTAGTAGCATAGATTTAAAAGTAGACTCAGATTTATAACCATAGTTCTCTGTATTTTTTATTAATTCAATGAGCTGTAAAACCTTTAAAATATGAATTAGTTTGGAAATTCTTGTTCTCCTCTTTTCAAGTAAATAGCCTGGAAAGTGTTTTATCTTTGGTCTCTTCTGTCAGTGTTTCAGTGAATTACAGTCTTGGCTTGTTTTGTGTGAGCTATTACAAGTTACTTGGCTTTTTGGTGATGGTAGGGGTTTTGTCCTGAACAGCTAGAATTTTCCATTCTGTGTTTCTTAGTCACTGGGGTTTGGATCTTGGCTGAAAAAAAAGTGGCCTTTGTAGGCAACTGTTCTGTAAGCTGATTTCAGGAGGAAATTTGCCATCATTTTAGTGGAGAGAAAGTATCAGCTGATGTACAGGGTTCATGTGGTGTAGTACAGCATTGGTGACACACATAATTGCAGAGCACTATCAGATTTATTTTACCCTTAGGTTATTTTTAATTTTTTTTTCTGTTTTCAGGAGCTACTTTTAAAATGGCATGCCTTTTCCCCCATTTTTCTGTCTAAAATTATCGCAGTTCTGCATTGTATTCATGAAGTCTTTCTTGTATTTAAAGTTTCAAGTAGCTTGGTTTTGATCTGCTGAAGTTTAGAGAGAACAGCACTTCTTAAGAGTGAAGGTAAAGAAATTGCAATTAGAGGGTAGCCTGAAGAAGCACACCCATCTCTGTGAAGCAGAAATAGCAGGTGGTGGCTGGCCAGGTGGCAAGAGCCCCAGGTCACAGGTGTCAGTCACTCAGGTGTCAGTCATTGCTCATGTTTGTGTGGTGCTGTGGGTAGTGTGTGTTTGCCAGAACAGCATCTGAGCTGATGGCAGAGCAAACTGAAAGATACAGCACAGTGGTGGGCCAAACTGCATGGGAAATAGGAAAATATTCCAGGCTGAAGCTTTTCCCCCAAGCCTTTTCAGTGTGTGTTGTAACAGAAGTGAGCTTGGAAGCCAGCACAGAACAAATAAATCAGATTTTATGGCTGAGGAAAGATCTGAGGGACTTTGTAGGTGCAGTTGTCTGGTCTGACTTGTCGCTGTGCCTGTGTGCTCCTGAAAGGTGCTTTGGTGCTGGAAAGGACAGCAGGCTAAGGAGGTGGGGAGTGGGCACACTCTTCTTCCCAAAGACGGCTGCACTTGAGGCACTGGAGTCTGCAGGAGCGTGGTCTCAGTGTCTGCTGTCTGGAGACATCCTGGCAACGTTCAGTGGAGCTGTAGATGTGCAGATCTTGGCAGGGCAAGCTGTGCTCCTGCCCCTTTTGCCAATTCATTCAGGCACCCTTAATTTAACTAAGGCAGTCCTCTCCTGGCACAGCCAATGGGACAGGCGTCCAAGGAAGTGTGACAGTCCTCTCTGGGATGGACTTGGTGCTGCAGCGTAGCCACCTCCCAGGCTGTGGCTCTGGGGAAGCAGAGTTGCTGGCCTCAATGGCAAGCAGTGGTAATAAATAAAATATACATTTGTGTCCTAGGCAATGTGCTGAGTAAATGGAGATTATGGGCATGTTTGTATCAAAATGGTGTCTTTTTGAGGAACTACAGTTTTCCAGGTCACTGGCTTGAAAGTGCAGCACCAGCAGTTTTAGTGTCTCTAGCACAATGACAATGCCTCCTTACAGTGGAGCCAGGACTAATACTTGGGGTGCCCAGTACATTGTGCAACTTGTTATATGAAGAAAGACAATTTAAAGATACTTTTTGATACTTTTAGAGCTTAAGGCCTCCTGTAAAATACAAGAACATCTAAATCGTATTGGAACCTTTTCTGTTCCTTTCCAGGGCATATAAGGCTTTCTTTGAAAGCTCACCTAAAATAAGATTGCAGGATATCTTGTGTACCAGTATACTGCTTCATAAACTCCAGAGAGTCACAGAATAAAAGAATGTAAAAGGTCATACCTAAAGCAGCAGAGTAATGTGTGGAGGAAGTGGGGTGTTTGCTTTGGGGATAAAGAACAACACTAAATGTGTTCTTTATTCTGGGGGGCAGCTCCTGTCCTGGAGCTCTCTATTCAGGGTTTTTTTGTAGCTTTTGAAAAATTTACATGACAGAATTTTCCAGAATATTGTGAATTAGGCAGTCCTACCAGCTCTGATTTTGCTGATGTGGGATAATGGACATTTCTGTATAATTTTTCAAATTGTGTTGACTTCAGGGAAAGCTAACACTTTCCTTACTGGGGATGAGGATTGAGCCTAGGGCTGCTTTCTTTTAAACAGTAGGAGTGGGAGCAACAACCTTCACACAATAGAGGGTTTATTCATTTATTTCTCTGGTTTTGAAGAGAAATTTGTAAATTTGAATTCTGTATAGGAAAGGCTGCATTTTGGGTTTCAATTGTATTGCAAACTTGCAGAAGGTGTCAAGTTTACTTTATAATGTTGCTTTTTTACAGGTGCAGACTCCCTCTACAGAAATAGTTTCAGTCTCAGTGATGAAAAGCTCAACTCTTCAACTGCATCTACTCCAAGCTTGCCATCCCCTTCAGTGACTCCTTGTAAAGGTATCTTAATTTTAACTACTGGCATTTCTTTGTAATCCTCAATTATATGGGCTTCTTCCTGGAAGAATGCTTGCATGGACTTTCTTTTTCTTCTTTTGGTGGTTTTTTGATGGTTTTTTTTGTTGTTGTTTTTGTTTTGTTTTTTAATGACAACAAAACTAAGGATTAGTGTTGAGCACACTACAGATCCAAATGTTATTGTCTTGTTATAAATGGATAATAGCAAGCTGTATCTGCACTTTGCAGGTGGCCTGGCAACTCTTTTGGTTTTGAAACACTGAGCTAAAATAACTATAGTTTTCTGGCAGATAAGAATTAAGCATTAACTCATGTATTAAGTATTAACTCATGTTACTTCTTCACTGAAGCAACTAAGTGGCCTAAGTGTCACATCTGTCTATAAAAACACTGAGCCTGAATGCAAGGATGGAGGGACTCCTCTGAAGCCAAGTGCTGCCATTTAGGTTAACATCATTGCTCAGATCCATCTAGACCTTACACAGGGCTTACACAAGCCCTATATTAGCAATTCCTTCCTCCTTTGAAGCTGTGCTGTTTCAAAGTGGCTTCTGCCTTGCAGCTGACCTGACTTCCCAGGACATTCAGGTTAACTTGGATTAACTCTGGAGCAGACACATCAATAAGTGGATACTCAAACATACGTACTACATGGTGCTTTTGTTGCAACTACTCTCCTCAGGTGCATGTTCAGTAGCCTTTTATGCTTTCGTATCTTTTCCACACTGACCAGTCACAAAAAACCAATTTAAATTCTTTCTTTTCAATTAGTGTGGTAATAGGGAGAAATGATGAGTAACAGTTTCTATGAAGTAGCAAAAAAAGAGCTCAGTTAAACTGACAGGAGATATTTGGCAAAGAATTACACTGATGCTCTTCCTGATGAGAAGACAGAAAGAGTTGGAACTGGCTTGGAAAAGACCACAGAAATGAGATAAGGAGGTACCTTGCAGTAAAACTAGATTGAATGGAACCAGTGGTGTTGCCAGGAGTGGAAACTTTGGTGGATGTTTGGTTCCAAATTTATTGTGGCTGGACAAACATCAAAGAACCTGGCAGCACAGCAAACCAGGGATACTGACAGGATTTTAAGGGGCTGAGATTTGAGTAGGACTGGGAGCTCTTTGGATGGGATTGATTAGGGCCATGCATGCAATATCTGAGTAGATGAAACAGGAAAGATGGCTGCAGTAGCAAAGACCTGGATTATTTGATTTGTATCTTTTATTCTTCACTTCAGCCCCTTCTTGTTAAGGAGACTAAATATAGTATTGTTTTGTGTTGTTTCTGTCAAACAGAAAACTATAAAAGCTAGAATTTCAGTTCCATCTCCCATGTTCTCTAAGTGCTTTTGGGCATTGCAGCAACCAAACTGAACTTTGCTGACAATAACTCCAGCATGTTTGGTACCACTGAAAATGATTTGGAGGCTCGTGTGTTTCTAGTGTTTCTTCTAGCCAGAGAAGCATGTCATGTCTAAGCAATGTTGGCCCTTATTTTGCAGCAAAGCTTGGAGACACAAAAGAACTGGAGGACTTCATTGCTGATCTTGACAGGACACTAGCAAGTGAGTATGTTTTTATTAGTAGTTTGCATCTCACTTGGTACGTGTTACAAAGTGTTGAAAGCCAATGTATGGGGAGAGAGGGAAGGGAAAAATAGAAATAGTTTATATAATGTGTCTTCCTCTTAGTTTGCTAGTCCTGGATCATTATATGGATAAGAACGTAAAACAGACTAAATTCTGATCTTTGCCTGAATGTTCAAGGCATGCAGTTTAGCCTGTGTGACAAAGGCTGAACTCAATGAACCTCTGTTCCCACCTCAGAGTCAGCTGCAATTCACCCCTCTGTGACAGTGGATCAATAAATAAAAATCAGTTTCTTAAACACTCAAAATTCAGCTTAGAAACTGGTCATCTATTTCTTCATTATAAAGCTAAGTAACTGGAGGAGTATCCATAGGTGAGGAAAAACCTTTTTGTTCTAGCCTTTGCTTTATGAAAGAATTAAGGAGCAGATATTTGTATCTGTTGACTTAAACTGAATGTCAAAATCCTGTTTGTGCTTGTCTTTACAAGGAATGGAATTCAGATCATTTTTTCTGCCACTATCTACAAATTGTATCTTTCAGCCACAGTAATGAATTCTTCATTATGGTTTTTAAAGAAAAACAACCAAAAAGCTGGCCACCTATTGCCAACCATGTACTCTGCCTATACCTTTTGCTTCTTCCTCTTCCGTTGTGGACATGATACCATTTCTTTTGTGTTTCAGTTTGGGGTGTTTTCTTTGTGTGGAACTAAGCTATAGAGCCCAAACCAACAAGTTGTAGGACTAGACCTAAATAGCAGCATAAGCAAAGCCCTCTCAAACTATGAACTGAGAGTTTCATGTATTCATTGGGTATTTTCCCTTCCCCGTATTTCTTGAAGATATGGGCTCAGTTCAAGACAGCTTCCCCCTATAAGCTTCCTGCTTCCCTGCTGTCTTGCTTGTATCTTAATCCTGGTTTCACTTCTCATACTTAAAATACATTTTCTAGTTTCCTGTCTTCTGTCATGGATGTAAGCTTCAGCTAACTCAGTCTTTACCATTGAAATTTAATTGGCCACTCTTCTGAAAAGATTCCAAGTTTTTGAAGGTTTGTGTAGGACAATGAAAGCCCAAACTGGTAAATATTTCCATTGCTGTATCTTTCACAGCCATGTTGCAGCTGAGTCTAAAG
Organism: Drymodes brunneopygia; assembly: GCA_013400955.1. Lineage (NCBI taxonomy): Eukaryota > Metazoa > Chordata > Aves > Passeriformes > Petroicidae > Drymodes > Drymodes brunneopygia. The sequence goes on from VZTZ01033111.1 coordinate 275,554, forward strand.
GGGCTGCCTGTGAAACATAGGTTTCATTTTTCCCTTGCAAGGTACATCAAAGGTGAAGGCAGGAACTACCACCTGCTCTAGTGGTTTTGTGCTCTTTTTTTGGTGTGATTTTTTTTTTTATCCCAACTAGACAAATCTCCAGTGATCTCAGCAGTCTCATTTGTACAGCATCCCTGTACAGTGAGGAAGAAGTCCAACTTTCATTTGGTATTTATCATCACATTTTTGATGAGTTGTATTTATAAGCTTGAGATTACACAGAACTTTGTACAGATACCTTTTCAAGTCTGATACACTTGTTAGAACAGTACTCGCCTTGTGTTTTCTGCACACCAGCATTTCAGCTTTCATGTTAACTCAAAAAAAGACATAATTTGGCTTGTCAGGCAGTCTAGCAAGCTGGGTGTAGGCAAGTGTCTGATTTGTCAACAACATGCAATCTTATTTAATAGAGAGCTTAATGATCTTTCTTGTTCTGTATTTTCAGGTATGTGAAACGAATTTTCAGCATTGTGCTTGCAGGTGAATGTCCTCTGCAGGATAAGTGACATCAATCCATGAGAACTGCTGCCCTTGTCTGATAACTTCACTCCCCAAGATACCCTCTGAACATAACCTTTGTGAACTCCTACAAGTATTTAACTGGCAACATTGGTTGTTTTTTTTTTTCACTTTGCAGCAGATGGAATAAGATAACTTAAATGTTAGAGCTGTATTTTGCTTTAAAATATAGCTTGAATTTTAATTTTAATTTAAAGTTGCTTTTATGCAAATATATTTGTAATTTTATATAGTTGAAAACTTTAATGCTTTTTTCCATTATAATATATTTTTGTATGCAAATAAATCCTGAACTGAAATCCAGATGTCTGGAAGCTTCCTATGAACATGCAAACTCTGAAATATAAGTACAAATTAAACTCTTATTGAAAACAACATGCTTTAAAATATCTTGATAATGGTGTATTTCCTGTTAGGCTAGTTTAGTGTGATTGCTTAAATAAGAGAACTTTGTACTGTGTAAAATTAATACAATCAGGAAAATAATAAATTTGGTCAAACTGTTACTTCAGATTTGTGTTAATACAAATGAAATTACACTGACTTATTAGACATCTGAACAATAACACCTATGGAAAAGCTGGTTTTAAACTCTCAGACCATTTGACAGGAGGCACTCACTATTTGGGAGGTCAGACATTTAGGCCCATCAGTTTAAAGGTATGGAGGTCCTGCACCACTGAGAAAATACTTGTGTCTGGATGTTTCTAACACCAGGCTCTTGGGTCTGGAACAGCCAGCCACTCTGTTTCAAGGTTCCTGGCCATCAGTGTGGTGCTGAAAGAGGGAAGGTGACCCTGTACTTTTACAAGGAACCTGATTCTTTCCATATGCATTAGGCACTGGGAATGTCATTATGTGAGCTCTCCTCCAGCTGCTGCAGGCATTACACCTGGCTCTGCTGTCTGAGCTGTGCTCTCCAGTCTGTTCAGACCAAGTGAGCTGGGGCTGGGCTGGTTGGAACTCCTGCTTAATTTTGACCAAAGCTGTCTTATCAGCAGTTGTTTGAGTGGTTCAGTTGTGCCCCCTTGATCTGTCGTTTGAGTGTGCCTGGGGTGTGTGTGCCTGTGACACAGCTGCCTGCTTTGGGGACCTTAAAGGACAGATTGGGACCTGCCTTCTACAGCTTGGGGAAAACCTGCTGTGTATTTCCTAACAGGAACACCATAAGAATGGTGTAGATCCATCTCCCTGGCTTTTAGATTTTCAAGAAATTGACCAAAACTTTTGGGTGTAATTAAACACCATATGATTTTTTCCCCCCCCCAGTTTTATTCATTAGTAAGGAAAAGAAATTCTGAACTGGGTACCCTTTTTATCAGTCTGAAATAGTCTTGAGGTTGTTGTGTGGGGTTTTTTTTTTCCTTCTTTCAGGCAGGAGGGCAATGTAAAGTGGAGTAGTGTGTGGTGGAGTGCTCCTGAAGAGGAAACATTCCTTTTAGCATTTCCTGCTGCAGATTCTGCTGGTAAATTATCCCTTAGAATAGAAAGGGACTAGAATGATTTAGGAGGGTAAAGTTTCTTGCTTGCAGTAGGTTAACTTTCAGATCTGTGAAGGAAGTAGTTATGATTCAGGTTTGAGACAGTGATGTGCTTCTCCTTGCTCTGGGACCTTCTCAGAAGCTCCTGCATCACAGGAACCCCATTACTAGCAGTGTAAAATTCACTGCTACTATACTGTAAACATACAGGAGCAATTATTCCTTTTTTGTTGCCTCTGTGGAATTTGAGATGGGGGTCTGCCTCTCCTCCCCAGTCCCAGATGTGAAGGGGGATTCCTTTGGCTGGTGTAGGACTTCTGTTAAATGTAGAGACACTCTGCCTTCCAGCAGGAGCTGAGGGAAGTGGAACCAGGACAGCAGAGACAAGTTTGTGCTTCCCTTTTAAGAAACATCCTTAGTATAAGGCATGCTTTTAAACCTGCTGGAATAGCAGCAGCAGCAATTTTGGCTGTTTTTCTCTTATTTTAATGCTAGTTGATAGTGTGAACAAGGGGGTGGCTGCTTCAAGTGATCATAAGGTGGTGGGAGATGGACAGCTCTTTGTTCCTCTGTTCCTCAAGTTGGATTGTTTGAGGCATGAGTTTTCCACTTCACTTCGGCATGTTCAGTTGTTGCTTGATTCTGTTGAATACTCTGTGCCTGTAATAGGTATTTAAAGTCAGATGTCTCCCTTTACAGAGTGAAATCACCACATTAGTGCAGTACTTTGGAATTGCAATACTTTGTCCTTACAGACACGCAGTTTTGAAGATTCTTCCAGTGTAAGCAAAGGTTTTAGTGAGGCGTGTTCCTCAGTTTGTCTAACGTCAGTGGTGATAGAGTTGGAGATTAAGTCACCATCTGTTTGGGGTTTTTTGTCTTGTTTATGCATGAACAGGTGGAGACTTCTTGCTTATACAGCAGATCTGGAGATCGTCAGCTGCACAATCTGGGAGTATCTTCTGTGGAGCTGTTTATCTGAATTCCTGCCAGTTTATGTTCAATTTTGAATGTGTCAGAAGGATGTCATTTCACTGGAGAATGCTTATGACTTCAGTTCATCATCTGATTACATATGGCACTGAAAAATGCATTGCTGGAAAAAGTTCTGTCATACTTTAGCCCCAAGGAACATTGCTGGAGACTGCACTGTCCTTATAGGCCTGGCTGGCTTTTCAATCCTTGTTTTAACCTCCCTCTTGTGCTGCAATGCTGAATTTGAATTCTGAAGAGTCTCAGTACTGTTGTGCCAGCACCATGCATCCAGAACTGGAAACAAGCAGCTTAGACTGAGCAGATGTATTGCCACAGCTTAACCTGTGTAAGGCGAGGTGAAACAATTATCTGCACATGTGCTCTTTACCTACTGCAAATTCAAGGTTAAACGGATTAGTTTAAACCTCCATCACCAAGGCTTGAGCTGATGTGTCTTATCTTGGGTTTGCTGTTGACTCTGTGTGTCCTTGGTGCACTGCCCAGGCCCAGCTGACACCAGGTAACTCATTATGCTTGGTAGCCTTAACAGGGGAGAGAGACCAGACAAAGAAGGGATTTATGTTTTTCCTGGGCTGTGTGTGCATTTGTAGCCACTACTGATGCACTAACAGCCAGATGAGCTTTTGGGAGAGAGGAAAACAGTTGCATTGGCAGTGATGGAACTTGGTTATAGGGAAGGGCTCAACCCCTGCTGGCTCCCATCACCGTTGTCCTGGTGCCTTCTCCCCTTCTTTGTTACTGTTATGGGCTTTTTGGTACATGATGGGTGTACCAGCATGTACCCAGCAGCATTGCCTAATCTGAAGGGTCAAAGAGGGCAGGAGAATCCATATTCAGAGCTTCACAGATTCGTTTAAGCCTTTGTTGCAATAGTGGATGCCTGCAAAGAAAACCGACACAGAAAGTTTCTGTCTGGAGCGAAACATTTGGAATTCGCCAGTGGGAAAGGTCTGCCCTGGATGGGTCTCTACAGAGGAACTCTGGAGCTTATCTCTGATGGCTCAGTTGTACTCATCTCACCATATTTGTGGTGTTTGCACCACACTAGAGTCCATCATGGGAGATTTTATCTGAAGGTGCCTAAATCTGAAGGTGCTAGACATGACATCTGCTAGACTGTTGGAGAGAAACTTCCAGTGTTGCAATGTTTGGAAGCAAAGCCAATATGACTGCAGCAGCTCTTGAGCTAAATCCAGATCTGCGTACTGACAGCATGAAATCCATATTCTCAATGGGGAAATCTCCTGTTGTCTATGTTACTTGCTACATTACTGATTTTTTTGCAGCCTGGCCGACAGCTTTAGCTCTCTAGATAACTTTACAATAATGTAAGATGATCCTGACTGCTATTTCTCAGTTTAGATTCTAAACTGTAAATCAGATTTGTAAACCAGATCTTTTCAAGGTTCTTTTTGTTCTTACAGGTTAAAAGAGCTATCAGTTAAATGCTGTATGTTGACCTGTGGGATTAAAATAGGCCAGTCTTTACAAAGGCATCCCAGTGCTTTGGTTGCTTTTGCTCTTTCACACCTATGTTTGGAAAGCTAAAATATTTATTAGTTTAGCTTTTAAAAGCTACAGACTGGAGGCCTGTGCCTTCATTCTCCCAAGGCATCACAGCTCACCATCTTCTCTGGGAGGCCTGAGGATGCTTAAATGGACTTCAGACTGGAGGTGAATTTTGCCTTTTCCGTAGCTGATGGCTGTAGCACGGATTGCCATCCTTTGGTTCTGTTGATAATATATTTCAGATCATTAGTTTTAATTAAAACTGTTGCCCTTGTCTCAAAAAAAACCCCAAACAATTAAAGTATTATGGTATATATGAAGTCTTCACATTAAAAAAAACCCAAAACTTGCTACTCTATCAAATCAGGTCAGGACCAATTTAGCCTGAATTAAACACTTACATAAACCACTGAGGTTAGGATGTTGCCCTTGGCTCCTTCAATAGCCATTACAGAAAGGAGAGGAAGGCTGAATTATCCCCTAATGATGGTCCTTTGCTACAGCAAATATTGTAAAACACTGCAGTTAAGCAGACTTTTCACCTGGGCTTCTTAATCCACTGACTAAAGAAAAGTGTAGGTGTCAAAATAAACCTGCCTACAAGTGGCCTTAGAGTGTAACAGCTGGTGGGGCTGGCAGGTGCTGGGAGCACAGCCTGGCACTAAGCCCACGTGGGATGTCACAGGATGAGCCCTCGGGAGCTCTGTGCTATGAAGCAGAGTTGCCAGAACAAGCTACAGGAGAGCTGCACTCCTCATCCTCACCACGGTGTCAGGCAGGGGGGGAAGCTCCACTGCCTCCTTGGGCAGGACCCAGGAACAACAGGGAATCTCAGACTGGTGCTTGGGTGTCACAGTGCTGACCCTCAGGCTTTCTGCACCCTCAGAGCACACCTCTCTTGTCTTTTGCTGCTCCCCACCCCAGCCCAGCTCCAGTCCCTTACCTGCCCACCCCAGGCTCACAGTCAGGCCAGCCCTGCTGCTGTAGCAGGATATCTGGAGCCATGGGGTTCTTTGTTTGGTTTTTTTGTTTTGTTTTGTTTTTGTTTTGTTGGGTTTTTTTAAAGAATTCTAGAACTATACCAGGGGCTATCTCAGCTGCAGACAGTTTCTAGGTTAATTATCTGCAGTGTGTGGGTTAATGGCTGAGGACTGAATGGACGCCTCTGAAGTCCACGGTAAAATTTGCAGGTGGGCTGGGATTTAACTCTGTGTCAGTGTATAGCTGGGCTGATATGGCTCCCTCAGAGCTCCAGAAAGTTGGCAAATTTGGGGTGTCTCAGCTTCCTTGTACAACACGAGTAGGGGTTTCTGAGCACTGTTTAGAACATCTCAGGAGACATTTAGCCTAGTATCTAGGTTAAAACTGAGTGAGTGATTGTGCTGTCTCCTGTTTTTTCTCTGTCTCTGAGAAGCAGAGTGATTCATGAGGGTGGATGGGACTTGTCGCTCTTCCCCCCATGGGATTTGGTAACAGGGTGGTGCTAAGAGTTTATACCCACAGACATTTTATGCTTTCAAGCTGTGACTTCAGTGGACTCTCATGCAACACTGAACTCTGATGCTGGCAATCGGTCTCCATAGGCTGGTTCTCAAGGCTGTGTATAGTTCAGTAGTTTTATGCTCTTGATTTATGAACAGTAGCTTTATTTTTGTTTATGTGTAGAGTTTATGATGTGAAACCAAATACATGTTTTTCTCAGAGGCCAAACAGAGCAGCTCAAGCTCTCCAAATAGCATCCCAGATAATTTATTTTGTTGACAGCTGGTACAATGTGCTGCTAATACAACAGTAGTTCCTACACATTAGCAGCCATACATCAGCTGCCTCAAAGCACTTCGGCATGCTCCAGTAAATAAATTCCACTATAAAGCTCAGGGCAGATCTCTCCAGCATGCAGCAGCCCCAGTTTGGAGGGAGAGGTGAAAGTTTGATGCTTGGCCAGAGGAGGCTGGCCGTGTCCATCAGTGATCCAAAGACTGCATTAATGCTGAGTTTAGGACTAGGGCTTCTTGCTCACAGCACTTCATCTTTAAATAATCTTGTAGGAAATGTCTTGCCATAGCCAGTGTGTCTGACATTCCTGAGTCCTCATTGAATGAAATTAAGAGAACCAGCTTGGTGGGTTTTTCCTGAGCTTGCTGCCAGGCAACTCCAGCCCAGATGATTGCAGAGGAAAGTTACAGAGTTTTGAGGAACTTGTCTGAAATCCATTAGTATCCTTGTTTGGTGTTTTCAGCACTGCATTTCATCAGGGACCATGTGTTTCTTTACACCTCCACCGACCATGAAGATATAAAGGAACACATGATCCCCGATGAAATGCATTACTGAGATGCACCTCCACCAGCTGTGAAGGTTCCTCTTAACACAAAACACTTCCCATGAACTGTTCTCTTCCTGCTACATTTTTCATAACTAGCAAAACCCCTTCTTACAATGATCCCTCCCCAAATAGGGCCAAAAGATGGGCATCACAGCCTGTCTGACAGCTAGTCCATCCACAGAAAGGCAAAAGGAAGGAAGAGAGACACAGTTAGAGGTTGCAGACTTCCTCTATCATCTTCTTTTGTGGCTCAAAATTCACATGGTCTTCACATGGGAAAGAATTGTGAGATACATGAGCCCCTTGCCTGTAACCTTAGAGGGAGAAAACAGAGAGAGCCAGAGCTGTGCCAAGTGAGACCCTGCTCATCTCTGCAGGTTTTAAAAACTCCTGCATCCCAGGCCCCATCCCCCTGATTTGGGGGGCCATAGGAAAAGTGTAGAAGCACTTAGACTATTGTGTCCTGGGCTCTGGCCTTCCCCAGCATCTTCAGTGCCTTGTGGTGCATGGAGGGGCAGCAGCTCCCTCGTCACATCCCTTCTCAGTGGCCAAGTGGGGCTGTGGTGTGACTCTGCTCCTGTCCCCTCCTGCCTGCTTGGCTCAGCTGCAGCCTTGCACATGCCTTGGCTGTGCTAGAGCAACAGCAAGCCACAAAACACAGCTTATTGGAATCTGACATCTGTTGTTGTTTTTTTTTTTAATTTTATTTATTTTCTTTGTTATTAAATGGTTCAACTTCAGAGAATGGGCCCTGGTGTACAGGCTACTTTATTTATCCCTATCAGGGATAGGGATGGAGGAGAAGAAAACAAGCACCCAAACAACGGGCAATCTGGATTGAAAAACATTTAAATATTTAATATGTCAGATCTGCTTTAGTGTTTCCTTAATAGGACACATCCACAATGGCTCACAATAATTTCCAGAGTCTATGGACTCATGTTTAAGACTAAAACGAGCATTTCTCACAGTGATGGCTGGGCCATCTGCCACTCTTCCCTGGTCCTCATGACTGAGTGGTTAAATAAGAAGGAGCCATTCAGCATCTGCCAATTGTGCTTTTCCAGTGACCTTTCAAAAAATTGGCTTCTTTTTGACTAAAAATAAATTTTACATTACCAAGCCAATAAGGCAGACTTCCCTATGTATTTTGAATAACATCGTTGTTTTGAAATGTCTCTTGGCTCCCATGTAACAAAAGCCAGATGCTAAAAAAGAGATGGTTTAAATTGGTTCTGATTATTGGCTGATATTCAAAATACATAAGACAGTTGAGCTTCTGTGCTATCCTGTGTCATGCCATCATTAGCACCTCATGAAATGAAGGGAAGAGAGAATAAAAACACCCAAACATTTCTGGAAAACTTCTTTGAGCCACTTTTTTTATTCAGGAGTTTTTTACTTTCGGAGCACCTCTGTTGCAGACCATTTCCCTGTAATGACACGTCTAGACCTTGATGGAAAAATTTTCAGGCAGCTCTTATTTCTCAGTCCTCTTTTCTCTTTCCATCCAGGGGTGAGTGGTTGGTGTGGTGATGATGATGTCCAAAATGGGAAACAGACTCTGAACTGAGCCAGTTCCTCGAGGAAAGCCTTTCCTTTTGGGGTTTGACGTGCACAGTTATGCGTATACATAAAAGCCTGGCCTGAAGTAGGATGGTGTTGGTTCTTAAAAGAAGAACTTGGTAGCAGAGGTGAAGTTGCAGAAGCACGGAAAAGGCAAGGTAGAGTTTTAGGGGTGCCAGGCTGTGATGATTTGCTTTCTCAGTTTCTGGCACACAAAAAAGTTCTCTGAAGAGCTTTCAAAGGCAGAATTTTATGAGCTGGTGTGTCTGCATGCAGTACCATGCTAACAGACTGGAAACTGGGATCCCAAAAGTGTAATTCCTACTTTATATCTGCACATAAAAATGCATTTGCAGTATGTGTCTGTTAAATCACTGATATAACTTCAGATGTTTCCTCTACAATTTAAAGACCATTTCTTAAAGTCAACCCAGTTCTGTTGTATCTTTTGAAAGTTATAAATACCTTCAAGGTAAAGAAATTTTCCTGGCATTTGTGAGAACCAAATGGCAGGATGACAGACCTGCCAGCCTTGCAAACACAGATTTTTTTATCAAGAAGGAACACTACTACATGGTAGCAATGTGTGGTTGCAAACTGACCATGCTAAAGGGAGAAGGCAGGAAAAGTGACCTCTCTCAGCTTTGCTCAGTTAAGAGCTCAGCCTCTCATTTTCCTATTCTTTGGCTTTTCTCCAAGTCCTGTGTTTTTGAACATTCATTTTCCCCCATAATCAGACTGATATCATAGGGATTTGCATGGAAACTGATGCCCTCAACTCAACGCAGTGCCAGAATTACAACAGTCTCTTGTTCCTAATGGAAAAAAAGATGTAAAATGTCCAGAAACCCCCAATTCATGTGGTGAGTGATTTGCTAGCCTATATGCAGAGCCTAGTGTGATGCCTCCATCTAATTTCGTGAAACCAGATGAGAAATAGAAAAAAAGTATATGTTAATGTGGTGTGTGCATGTGTAAGTGTTAACCAGGTCAGTGTTTCTCTGCTGCCCCAAGAGGCCTTGCCTCTGTCACCTTGGCTGTGTGAAGAAAAGACCCCAAGATGCTGGGTTTTCCCCAAAGGGAGAAAAACCACTGTTGATTTGGGGCCCTACAGTGACCTTCTGCTGTGTCCAGCTCCCTGCAGACACAAGCAAGTGTCAGCAATGGTTTCTAAGTTTTGCTGAAGTTGTTTGGTACACTATCCAGTCCTTTTGGGGGTTAGCTTGTTGGTTTAAAGGAAGGCTGACCCCAAATTATACTGTCTGATGTGAACCATTCCTCCTCCATCTAGCAGCAGCTGAGGGGAGGTTCAGGAGATGGTAGGACTGGTAGAATGAGGCCCCCCCTAAAAGCCTTGTTCCCTCTGGCTTGGATACACTCATTTGGAACCATCAAAGGAGAGCTGACAGAAATGGATTCTGAATCATGTTCAGATATGCCAGATGAATGGATTATAGTGTTAATGTCATTCATCCAGAGGGAAGAAGCTGATGGATAGGCCATGTGTGTCTTGGCCCTTTCAGCATATTTACTTCCTTGCCAAAGCTTTGGGGAAAATAAACTGCTTTTAATGGAAGCTTGCCCAAACAACACCCAAACACTGACACAAGTCTCTGCGTGGCAAGTTTGAATCTACCTGGCTTGTTGGCTCACTGCTTCAGAAACCAAGCTGCAGTGCAAGCTGTGAACAAGAGGCAGTGTGACCTCCTGCCTGATGCAATGCGAAGCAGCCGATGCAGGAATGTGCTCCAGAGAGCCAGCTCAATAGAAATCAAGACCTACTTTAGCATCAAATTATGTATTCTCAGCTTTTGGAAGCTTGGCTTCAGGCCGTTTTTTCATATTTAGCTCACTCAGTGGTTTAACTGGAGCTGAGCAAGCTGCTGACTCTGTTCTGTGAAACCTCAGCCGCCCAGACGAGGAGCTGGCCTGACTCACTGCCAGCGTCAGGCTCAGACCTCCTGCCTGTTCTAGAGACACCGAGCTCCTGTGCCTGACCCCGTGTGAGAGCCTCTCCCCATCTGCAAGCCAGATCAACCCAAGTCCCTACCAGTTCTAGGAGAATTACATTGGCCTGAAATAATGGGCTTGACGTGGGTCCTTTTCCTGGGTGCCTAAGCTTGAGCTTAGGTTTGATGAGTTTTTTGAGCTTAGCTTGATGGTTTTCCCTCCTACGTGCACACAGGTGTTCTCTCTTTGGAAAACACGCTGAAAGAGCAGATCATATTTATGTTTTTTTGTTCAGCTTCCAGCCTTGAGGGGTACAAGTTGCTTCAGTGAAAGGAAATAGAGTTTTGAGGTGTGTGTGGGCAGGAATCCTGCCTTGTCCTTGGGGGTGCTAAAGCTGCCCAATATCTGGGGCTTTTTGTCTGTTGGGTGTGCAGGAGCTGAGGGAAGGAGCAGTGGGTGGATGTCTGCAGGTCTCTCCTTGCTCCATCCTGACGTGAAAGGAGTGTCTGAGGAGTGTGTGCTCCTCTTGCAGCTGCTGAGATCCACCCCCAGATCCATCAGCATGCACAGCAAAAAGGTCAATTTCCACATGTGTCAAAATCAGGGACAGGAAAGTATTTATTTATATACTATGTATAGGTGCTTTCTGGCTTCCTTTGGAGACATCCTCTCTACCCTCAATTCTTTTTCTCCTCTCTTACCTCCCATGCTCCCCCTTGCTTCCCCTAGCACCCCCCTCTCCCCCCTGCCCCTGATGAATTCCTCCTGTTCCCAGGAATCGGGGCTGGCAGGCTCTTCTGAGGCTGGAGGGATTGGCCTTGGCAGCTGCACAAGAGCTGGGCTGGTGCAACTTGGGTGCTCTCCAGGCTCCTGACTCACTGCAAGGGGGCAACCACAGCCCTCCTGGGGAGCTGAACTGATCCAGTGTGAACTCCAGGCCTCTCTCCACCTCTTTCCCATCCACTTATGGGTTTTGGGATTCAGAGAGGAGGAAGGGTTCTCTGAAAGGGACCAGGGATGCAGATGGACATCATCACTCTGCAGTATGGCATTTGCCACCTGCTCTCCTTGGGAAAGGCGATGTGGATATTTTTCTCTGCCTGATCATCTGAGTGGTGTTGCTTTGACATGACTCAGGAGTGACTGACTTTGCCCAAAATAAATATTCCTTGCAAGCATGCATCCCTCTTCCAGAAGAATGTGACTCACTGGAGGTTTGCCTCCACCCTCTTTGGTTCAGTCTGCAGCTGTGATTCACTTTGGAGCCTTTTTTGGGTTTCTTTCACCCCAAAACACAGGTTGACTTTGAGAAGTGAATTTGTGTATCCTGGGCCAAATTCTTCTCCCATGCAGCATGTGTGGACCAAGTTGCTCAAATCCACATGTCAGATGGGTTAAAAGGCACTGTCACAGGCATTTACTCTGATTTTCCGTGCTTGGCATACACCTCGGAGGTTCCTCCAGTGTTCTGCTCCAAGCCCTTGGTCTGTGGCTGGTCGGGAACACAGGTCTGTATCCAACACATGAGGTGGAGACCTGTCTCTGTGACTGAATATTGGCAGCAGCTGATCAGAAAAGCTTTCCAGTGCATGGAAAGGCTTCCAAGGAGACTCCAGCTGACTCCACCTGGTCATCTCCAATGCACCACATAGAGGGGATCTAAAACTGTAGCTTATTTTGCTGTCCTGGTTTCTGCATGCTTATTTGACTTTTAGTAATTGCATCTCATTGAATTGTGTTTTTCTGGATAGTTGATCTGATTATTAATTTATGGCATACCTGGTTGCCTTTGCTGGGTTTTTGGTGCTGTGTCTCCTCATTTTTATCTTTTGATGCTCACTCTCCAAGGACCTGTGCTTCTGCCTGAATAACATGCTAACCTTGGACACCAGATGCTTATTCTTATACCCCAAGATCCCAAATCACCTCTGGCAAAAGCTAACATTGTCTTAAAACCTCTGAGTCCAATATAAATGATATTCTGGACTTGGAAACATAAGGCTGCCTGCAGATTTGGCCCCAAGCTTCTCCTCTCCCCCACTTGTGACCAGAAATGCTCTGATACCTTCTCCAGCCCCCTCATCAGCTGTCTCGCATTTCAATGCATCACAAAGGGAGGAAAAAAAGCTCTCCAGACCATCCCAGCAGCCCAGCTATAATGTGTTCCAGCCAGAACCAGTTTGTACTGATTTAGCAAAGCTTTTGAAAACCTTAGGAACTGCTGGTCCAAGGCTTGCCCCTCCATGCTAAGGAGATTTGTGCAACCAGGAGCCTTTGAGGACGTGCCCAGCAAAGAAGGTGCAAACACTTGATGGTGAATATTGTGAAATCTGGAGAGTATTTTAAAAGGACATTTAGATATTTAATAATGACGGAGCGGCCCAAAGAATTGCCTGGGGAGTAGCTCCCAGCCCCACCACTGAAATGCTGTTGGCTAAGAGAGGTCAAATAGCAAACTGCTGAGGACACACACACTGAGCCAAAAGTCGTGCTCTCTTCCAGGACGGTGTATCTGATCTGCTCAGGTCAAACAGTCAGCCATGTGTTTGTCTGCCTTGCTGAGACAAGAACATTTTAGGAAGCTAAAGCTAAAGCTATGACAAGTATTCAAAACACATCAAGGAGACTCCGAACTGTCTCAAACCTGATTTCAGGGCAGACATCAGAAATTATCACAGCATTTTAATCCTTTGTTTGACCTGTGTCGTATTTTTAAAACTTTTCCTGAAACCAGAATGGCTGAAAGCTTTGCTTAAAAAGAAGGGGGAAATTTCACCTAATGTGATCTCAAAGCAGACCTCTGAATAAAAAGTGAGGCCTCCAAAATTGATGTTTGAGCTCAGAAGTGGGGAAAAAAAGAGTTTCTTCAGTTATAACCAGGTTCAGCATGGTGAGTCTGACTTTGCCAGGTGTTCTCTTCGTTGGTGTTCACTGTCTAGACAGGTTCCTTTCTGAAATGCTGTAGGAACTTCTCAGTTTCCTCTCTTTTAGCCTGACATTTAAGGAACTGGACAGTAGGTCATTCTGGACTTCAAATAAGCCTTTGATTTCACCTTAGGCTTCTCAAGCAGACATTCTGACAGGTATGTAGGTCCATGGTAAGCAATGACAGTCATACAGGTATTTCCAGCTATTTTTGTAGCCCCTTTGTAGCTCTTCCACAGCATTATAAGCTAATTCTCACTTTCCCCTCAAATATTCCCCAATGATGAGACACTAATTTTGGATTCATGATTTAGATCAGGTAACAGGAAGAAATTCTTCACTATGAGGGTGGTGAAGCACTGCACAGGTTGCCCAGAGAAGGATGCCCCATTCCTGGCAGTGCTCAAGGCCAGGCTGGATGGGGCTTTGAGCAACTTGGTGTTGTGGCAGGTGTCCCTGAACATGGCAGGGGGTTAGTGTCTTCCAACCCAAAATCTTCTGTGGTTCCATGCTGCAAATCACATGCAGCCCCCCTCCTTGCATTCCCCGTAAATACAAACCAAAGCCTCTCACAAGCTTCCCAGAAGGTCAGGAGCTGCACTGCCATCTCACAGGAGCCCCCTGATCTATGAATCTGTTAATGAGGCTTCACAGCTTTTTCCAAGCCCAGGAATGTAAAGTGACCTTCTGTGAGTCCTGCCCTGTGCATTCCTTCACAGTGTTACCATTGCCTTGATGAAGTGCTTTGTGAAAGGCCAGGTACTTGTCCACCTGCAAAGGCAGAGGCTGAAAAAGCTCTTGGTAGGAGAGAGTATCGGGGAAGGGGAGGAAAGAGTCTGGTGAAGGAAGACTTAGTAGTAAAATAATTATTTTTTTACAGGCAGGAGCAGCTGACAAATCCATCCTGCCTGTGCTTTTTGTGTGGCATTACAAAATTAGAAAGTTGTTTTTCAATGAACATGAAACTGCTCAAGAACAGAAAGCGAAGTGCTGTAAATAGTGCTGGGCCCTTTGAAGGCACAAAGAGGAGCCTGTTCTGCTGGGAGATGCCAGGCCTGGGAACACGGCTTTCCTTTGTCCCTGCATCATTATGCAGCAGCTGGCGTGCGCTGAGCACGACTCCCAGACCTGCTGTGCTGCTAGCTCAGGACAAAGAAGAGATAGCGGCTGCCTGGGACTGGTGGCCAAGAGAATTCTAAGCTCTCCAACCCACCTGGCTCAGTGGGGCAGTGGTCTTCTATGGATACACGTGGTAGAGTAAAGAACCGGTCTGCAAGTAAAATTTGCTCAAATTATCTGAGATAATTGTTTCTGTTTTGTCTTAGGAGGGATAAAGAAATCCCAGTTCTTTCTTTTAGGAGATAACGTCCTTGCCACCAATGCCAGGGGGTTTTGCCCTGGGGATGGTGGCAGCTGGCATGAGCACTCCTGTGGGTTGTCCATGACTCCTGAAAACAGCATTCCAGTGGCCTCTTTGAGCAGTTGGGCTTAAAATGCAGCTGAGGAAGCAACAGGCACTGATGGGGTTAGTCCTGAATCTGGCTGAAACCTCTCCATGGATATATCCCAAGGGCAAAGCACAGAGTATTTTGACTGGACACAACTCCCCAAAAATATCACCTAGGAAGAGATGGTTGAACTGAGCCCAAACACATGAGACAGCTGCAGAAGCCCATTAGGTTTTGCCTGGTGCAAATACATGTCTTCGGGGAATCCTACATCCCCGTCTGATTTCTGGATGGATGGTGTCTCGCCTTGAAACATGGAACTATTTTCTTCCACCAGCTGTCTGTGGCTGTGCCTCATCTTTGCACAACCCCAGCTCAGCTTTTGGTGTTGAAAGCAAGGATGGTCATTAAATCCCACTGACCTTCAAAAGAGACCCAAATGAAACTGTAACATTGTTTTTAATAAAGGTGCTGGCTCTGAAGGGTTTTGTCTCATGTACCTCATGCCAGATAATGGCACAAGAGCTGCTTGTAAATGCAACTTTATTAAATTTTATTAAAGTAGTTGCAGGAGAGAGGGCTGCACCTTTCAGCCTTGCCATGGGAGAACCACTGCAATAAAGCTTAGTTTTAAATTAAGCTATGGAAAACAGGTTTAAACACTCTCAGTGATTTTATCACATGTGTATGCATGGAAACATTTTCTTAACTAATGAATATATGGTGAAGTCGTTAATTGATTGTAGGTACCTGAGAGCCTCCGTGCATTTCCCTGATTAATTGCCTGCTCAGCTTTTAGTCTGTAAATGGCTACAGGAATGAATGGCCCGTGGAGTCAAGCCTGAGGACAGACAACCACAAAACAAGAGGGTTAGACACAGTTTCACCAAGGAACAGTAGCCAAGATCTGGGGGAAAAACCTGCCAAGATCGTCAGCTGAAGTAAGTAACTCAAGAAGGAGCTGGGCAGGTTTCCAGAGCTGCAGAGTATGAGGTAAAGCCATTAACAGGATTTTTGGTTTTAAGATAATGAGAGATTGGTTAGTGATTGGGATTTCCTGGACTCCTGAGGCTTAGGAAATACTAGAAACACGGATGTGGAAGGCTGGCCTTGGGGAAGTGGGCTCAGGGGCTGCTCTGTGCCAACAACCAGCCTCCCCTGGCCCAGTGCCCTGCAGAAGGAGGTGCCTGGCAGGATCTGCATTGTGTTGGTGTTCCCAAAGCCAAGGGAAGGGTGAGCTGCCCCATTTGGCCTGGCACTTAGCCATGGGGTGGCAGCTGGTGGTCTGCACCCAGAGGAGGACAGAATTACCTCCAAGGCAGGGGGGTCTTTCAGCTATTTTTATTATATTCCTCCTTCTTCCTGTTGTTTGGACAAAGGAGTTTGTGCTTTTCAGGGACAAAACTGACAAAACTCAGACAGTGACCACAAAAGCACAATGGGGTGCCTGCTTATAAATTGAATCTTCTGTGGGTTTAATGACAAACTCTGTCCTTGCATTTGGAAAAGCTGTAGAGAATTCTTTTCATTGTAAGAGTTTTCTGACAGTGTTGTGGCAAAAAGAAGGAGAATTGCATAAAAATGGATCGACCACTGACTGTGGGTTCTAAGTCCAAGCAGAAATGGTCAGGGTGTGCTGGCACCCTGCTGAACAGCCAGCAGGAGCTTGGATGATGATGGATTAGCCATTTTATTGAGCTTCTTACTTGTCTGTGCCTTTAGATTCCTTCTGTGTATCTGCAGGCTGGGGGCTGGAGCTGACCCTCTCAGATCCCACCAGAAGTCTGGCATTCTGTTGCCATTTGGAGCGTGGTGGCCCCTGAGTCTGGAAGCCAACATGTTTTCCATGCTCACTAGGAGAGGGAAGACAGCCCCCAAAATCCTCTGATAGCGCTCTTCTTGTTATTTTTTAAAAAATACACATGAGATACAAATAGCATAAATCAACAAAGCCCATCAGCCTAAACAAAGAGATTTATCTTCAGGTGGGCCTGCAAGATGGATCTGGACTTTTCCTAAAGCACTTTGTTGAAAGCATTGTGTCAAACCTGGCACAAACTTGTACCATTGCCTCTGGCTGTGCAAGGGTTAATGTGACTCATAGGATGTCTCGTGCCTTTAAATTTTTCCATAAGCAAATGATCATTGCAAATCTCTTGGCATGCTTTACAGTAATCACCAGCAGATCAAATCAATATTAATAAAATAACTAGCTTTTCAGAAAAGGGTTAAACCACACTACCAGCTGTGTCTTCACAAGCAGCATCTGAACTGAAAAAGTAATGTTCAAACCCCAACTGTGTGTAATGGAATGAGTTACTTTTATGCCTATGCATAGAATTTCTGTCTTTGACTCCCTGAGGAGTTTGCTTCATCTTGGCGTTTTTCAGTGTTAACCACAGCTCCATGAGTGATGGATACTTGGCAGTTTCAGTTACTAGAAAGGGATACTCAAACACTTAAATATTTGTATGCATTAGCCCTAGTTAAATTAAAACTGTTTTAATCATGGGTTTGTTGCAAGAATCTTAATTCCTGTCTTGACCTAATGTAATCGTGTACCATAATATTTTAATGCTGAGAAAGCCTCTGCCTGCTCCATTTCCCCCCACCCTTTCCCGTAGGAGGCATGCCTGCCTTACAGGACTTGGGAGCACTCTGGCACAACCTCCTTGGTGTGGACAAGGCTGGCTGATCAGCACCCACGTGAAAACAACCCAAACGATAAGGTTAAAACCAGCTAATTGGTCCCACCTGCAGTGATCCTGCTGAAGCAGGAGACGAGAAAGGGGAAGGAATGGTGTATGATGGGAGCTGTTACCCTGAGGCAGGGAAGGACAATGGCTACATTACTCATTCCACTCATGGTGCAAAGCCAGCAGCAGTGAGTACTGCAGCCTGGAAGGAACTGGAGATTCAGGCCTGGAGACTGGTCCCTCATGGTTTGGGTCCAGATCTACCCAAAACTCTGGAGATTAAAAAAAACTTTAAGGGCTGAACAAACTACACTTAACTAAGTTTTGGACAGAGTGTGAAACTTGAGCGATTCAAAGGGGGTTGGTTAGGTTTTTTTTAAGCCATGAAGTATTGAATTCCTGTTTTGAGGAAAAATGACTAAACTTTGACCTTCATTGCCTTGCCAGTCCAAGTTTCCCACATTCACACACATGCTTTTCCTAGAAGAAGTCATCTAGAGGAACAACATGCCTTTTGTTAGGAGCAGCCAGCTGAGTTAAATGCTGCTTTCAGACCCCTCCGTGGCACGGAAAGAGCTCAGTGCCCTTTTGGTTTGCTGTCTCCCATTATCTCAAGTTAGGCTGGGCTTTGCAGGCTGTGAGCTGACAGACAGGAGGCCTCAAGGCCTCAGAAGAGGTGTGTTTGTTTTCTGAAGCGTGCACTGAGCAGGTCTCAGCTGAAAGCCCAGGGAGATGCTGCCCTGCAAAGCCTGGGCCTCTAAAGGGTGGCTGGGGAAGAGCTGCTGGGTGGGATGAGGAGGCACCAAGTCTGGAGTCTGACACCTACTCAGAGCCACTCTCCACAGCACTTGAGAGGAATAGAGATAGAAAAGTGCTCTTTTTAGGGTCTCTTCTGTCTCAGTCTGTGCCCGGGCACACTTATTCTTGGCCATTTGTTTTTGTTTGTCTCAGTTTGGCTTTGACTTGTTTCCTGCCTCTTTCTAGCCAGCCTTCTCTCATCTATTTCTGCTCTCATTTTTGAAAAGTAACTTCTCTCCTGGTTTCCCTCTTCATCATATTTGGTGGTGGTGAAAGGAAGGATCTTTTCAGTTTTTGTTTTTACAGAGAATCATTGCTGCTTCCTTTTTTTTTTTTTTTTATCCTGCCAATGAGGCACTAATGAGGGCACACACTGTGTTTGCGAAGTAGGAAGCTTTAAACCCCCCACGTGCTGGCTCTAACTTGTGTAACGGATTTTGGGGCAGGTGTGCCCTGTGGAGGGTGCAAACAACACCTCAAAAGGCTCACGTGACAGTTCTCTGAAAGGGTCGTGCTTGGGTGTTAATGCAGTGACTTGCTGCAGATGCTTGGTGTACATTATAGCGTCTCGCTTTAGCAAACCACTTGTGCAACCTTTTAGCCAAACCATCTGGATGAGGCTGAGAAGGGAGTGCAGAGTCTTATGGAGGGGACTTGCACGTGCCAGTGGGTGAGATTTAACTTGTGTTAAGTGACTGTGCATCTGCCTGTCAATCCTCAGACACCCCTTAGGAGCTGCACTAAAGAGGAAGGATAACTAAAAAAAGATAAAGAAAGGCTAATGGGCTGTGAGCTGCTTTTGACCAAACACTGGGATCTTTCAGCTGCTTTGTAAATCACTCAGATGCATTTATGGAAATGTTTTGCTTGTATTTTGTGATTCTAAGTACTGGATTAACACTCTAAGATGCTAATTTTAAATTATATTTTGGCATTTGTCACTATCTAGTTCTAACTGAATGACTTATCTGTGATATGCATGTGGATAAACAGTTGATGAATTAAAAAGCAGAGGAGAAATGATACTCTATATCTCCATTGCATTATAAACACCTTAATGACTTCAGAGCTTTACTCCCACATGATAAAAGCTTTAATAAAAGAATCCATACTTCTCTGCACCCAGTGCACAAGCAGCATTAGTGCTGACCCATGTTTGGGTATGGATGCTGCAGTTCAAGGCTTGGCTCCCGAGTGTTGGAGTGTTGGGCTTCTGCTGTGTTAATCCAGATCCTGTGCATTTTAAGACCTTCTGCTTCCAACCTGTCCTGCCTGCAAACGACCAGACCCTACAGGCTCCTTGATCTGATGGTATTAATTGCAGCAGAGAGAGGAGTGATTTGAGGGGGTGATGAGATTTTTTTTTTCTGAGCTGGCACTAAATATGAGGTGAGTTTTGAGTTCTTAAATGCACTGTAATACAGAGGGAAACCTGCTGTTTCGTGGACATGGAGACCTTCTTGAATGCAATGGCATTTGAGGGGACTTAAATATGTAAGAATGAGGAGAATAAGGCGACTTATTAAAAAAATTTTTCAGTGGCTCTTCCAGTGACTGCCCCACTTCACTGCCCCATCAGTCCGTGCCTGTTCAGTGCTCAGCTACAACCTTTTCAGTGAATTTCTGAAATCACAGCAGGAGCAGGAAACAATCTCTGTCCTCTTCAAACGAGAAGATATCAGCAGAGGAGAAGTCAGGGATGACACAGGGAGCAGCTGCAGTATGGCAGACTCATGTGCACCAGGTCAGTGACTCAAGGTCAGCGTGGCCCCGGGCGAGCCATGAGCTCCACTGTTTGCTCTTCCTAATGCAATTGCTGCCCTCAGATACCAAGCTGACAGCCAGTTTAGAACACCTCCTCACTAGGGGCTTGCTTGCCAGTCTGTGCCTGCCTGCTCAGCCCTTGTCCCATGAAATCTGTGCTTAAACATAAATATGGTCCTTCTCCAGGGTCGTAGTAGCAAATGTGTAGATGAATGTGAGGTCCCTTTTCCTCTCGCATCTGGCTTGCTCTCTGGGAACTGTGCCACACTGAAAGTGGGTCATGTCAGAAAACTGAGGCAGTGAGGAGGACTATGGCAGCTGTACCACTATTCTGATTTTGGTGTTTTGGTCACGTTATATGACTTCTTTCTAAAGGGATGCAGTGAGGTACTCAGTCCTCAGTACAGCAGAGAAGGACAGAGTTTCAGTGTTTCCTATTCACCTTCCTGAGGAATGCCAAGGGGACTGGGGACAGCAGGGAGTGGGGGACACCTGCAGAGCAGTTTCAGGTAATTCTGATGGAAAAAATGTATGGTCATTTTGGTACATCAAAATTCTGCCACACTTTCTGCTGCTGACTGCAACACTCAAGGGGAGCATCCTTGCTGCTAACAAAATGCATTTCTTTAAAAACCTCAAACTTATTTATAATTAAGTTGGAAACCAAAGTAGGTGACCTTGCAGATGTTGAACCAATCCAAGCTGAAATGCAGATGTTGGTGCAGATGGCATGGAGCATGATTTAGTCATGACGACAGCAAAAATATGTGGGACACCATTCCTCATATAACCCTTCAGTATAACACATTTTCCTAACCAGGAATGTTATTTGTGGACTTTTTCCAGACCACAGTCTGCATGTAATATTGTCATCTTACTCAGTCTGGTCAGAGAAGTTCATATAAAACATTCATTTAATGAGTTGAACTGAAAAGGCTGTTGCTAAGATTGGGCTTTGTATCAAGTCCTGGTATAAAAAGAACTTTTTTTTCCTTCATATTTGTGAGATGTGTTTAGTTTATAGGTGCTGAGTGAATATTTCCACCCTCAGTAAGAGGTTCCAGGGACTAGTAAATTTTGGCTTGTGCTAGAATGAATTCGTATGTATTTAAAAAGAAAGAAAGCTCATGCAATTTGTATGCAGGGAACACAGATGCTGTATTCTAGTCCCTGTGCAACTGTTCCATGAGGTTAACAAGCCTCAATTCATTCTGAGCACGTGCCTGGGAAGTTTATTTGATGCCTGTTGCTGATGAGGAGGCTTAAGCACAAGAGCTGAAGGGCTGAAGCCCTCATGGCTCTGATGTGGTGCCAACTTTGGCAGCTGAACTCCATCTCTGAGCCTGCCCGTCCTGAGCCAGGGTGGGTCTGTGCTGCTTGGCCATGGTGTGGCAGCCCCTCACTGCTGCCCTGTGAGCCGAATGTGCCTCCCCTGACCAACCCCTCCTGGCCTCAGGGGTTTTCACTGGAGGTATTTTTACTGCTGTGGCTGTGTCTGGTAGATCTTACTGGCTACTTCATCTGCTTTTCTCACCTCCATCCTGATCGTGCCTGCTCTGGTGCTCAAGTCAAGCTGTTCAGAAAGATGAGCAGGCTGAAAATGAGGAATTTGTCCTTTTTTCCCCCTGCTTGCTCTCTCTCTTTGTGTTTCTTTTGGAACTGTGAGGGAACTCTGGTGCCAGATTACACCCAGCTGGTAGGGATCCACAACCTCAGGCAACCAGGGTCTGGGTCTAGTTTTCAGACCTACCTGGATTTGCACAGCTCAGCCTGTCCAAAGAAACACTGCATGTGATGGCTGGAAAAACCAGGGTCAGTATCTGAGACTTTTTTTCACATTTCCCACTCTCAATATATTTACTGCAGTGAGGTTTTTCTTGACTAGGATCACACTACAGATGTAGTATTAGATCTTTGCTCTGATATACAGAATTTTTCTGGATGCAGTCACGCCAGATGTTCAGACTAAGGATGTTGTGAGTAATGTTAAAGGTGTCTGGTTTTTAAAAACAGATTTTCATTTTCATATGCCTAATTCAAAAGATGGAGAATAATTATCATGAAGTTATTCAAATTTTATAGTTTTGTCCTTGTCTTTGAAAAAACCCCACCATTACTTTCATTCTGAAGACTGTTGAATCTCTTCTGCAATCTTGCCACATATACTTATTTCACAGAAAATGTAGCTGTCTTTTAAACATTTTATTCAGTGACAATGCTGTTCACATTGACACAGCAATCTCAAAACCAAAACCACTTCCAAATTAGGCAATTTTTTACCTGTTTATTTTGGTGGTGTAAAGCCTGTCTCCTAGAAGATGAAATCCTTCAGCTGAACTGTTTGCTTTGCAAGCTATTTTTTTGTAGGGGAATTTTTTTGCTACAAATTGTTGTAAAAAATCTCACATTCTTGAGTAAGAGATCATCTGAATTTGCTCTGATTGAAATCTCATCTGCTTGGACTTTCTGGTTTCTTTTTTCTTCTTTTCCTTTTTTATTTTTGCACCAAAGTTAAATTATAATCCTAAATGACTGTGTAGTGTTACTAACTGGCTAGTGGGTATGAACACATTAGATATAGAAACAGAATTAGACCAAAATCTGCATTACAAGAGGTAATTAAAATCACTACTGCTGATGTGACTAATGCTATTAAAGCATTAGTGATAGGTCAGGCCCTGCTCCAACTGGCAGCTCTATTCATTTGCCAAAACAGGGCCTTTCCACAAAAAGTGATGAGTGCAGAAGTGCCTTATTAAACTGTGAGAAGAGATGAAAAATACCTTAACAGGCTTTCAGAGGGGATGAGTGATACACAAAGCTGGTGCCTGCATTGCAATGAGAGCAGCCACTGCTGCTGCTGTTAGGCAGACAAAGCCATGTTACTCTTAAGCATTCCACTAATTAAAAATAAATGCATATTAGGAAGCTCTGCAAATCCCAGGAACATGAAAGAGAGTGTTTGCTGAATTTTTGAGCAGTGAAATAACGCTGCAAGTCCTGGTGAGACAGGGAAAAGCACAGTTGCTGCTTTGATTTCCCTGGGGTAGCGATGGGCATTAAGGCAGGTGAGAGATGTATGGCCTGGGGAAAATTTTGCCCTGAATTTTTATAATTTAGAGAGACACTGTCAGGTCAAATATGCTCGGTAATGAAATGTTATTGAAGCCAAAACCCAACCCCCTTCCTGCTGAGCTGAAAATTTTAAAAAAGGTTCACTCATTTGTTCTCCCTTTCTCTCAACATCTACTGAAGTACCTCTTCCCCTCCACTCCTGACAGACCCCACCAGCAGTGCTGTATCCAGCGCTGGGCTCCAGCACAGTAAGGACATGGACCTGTGGGAGTGAGCCCAGAGCGGGGACACAAAGATGGTCAGAGAGATGCAGCACCTCTCCTGTGAAGACAGGCTGAGAGAGCTGGGGTTGTTCAGCCTGGAGAAGAGAAAGCTCCAGGGAGACCTTACAGCACCTTCCAGTACCTAAAGGGGGCTCAGGAGAGCTGCAGAAAGACTTTCTGTAAGGGCATGTAGTGATAGGACAAGGGGGAATAGCCTTAAACTGAAAGAGGGGAGGTTTAGAATTCCCACCCACTTCCACCCTCCCTCATGGCCAGGCTGGGCCCTGGACATGGCTGTATCCTATAGACCCAACGACCAAGAACTGAAACACAACAGACAACTCCTGAAACAAAGAATAAGACCAAACACTACAGAAAGGTAACTGTAATGAAAAGTACCTGTAAATGATACTCACATGTGAAGTATAATTTAGAGGCATAATCAAACAAAATGTTAAGAACTGGATTTATCATAGTTTTTTCCCTTAAATAGTACTAATGTTTTTATGATAAAGGTAGCAGTATTTTACTCCATGTAAATTCTGAAGCGAGAAAATTTATCCACTCAAGTCATGTAGAAAGGGTACAGTGCATTTGTTCATTAACTGCAAGAAAAAGTTTCTTTTTTTCAGAACTGCTGGCAATAAAGGCAGACGTGCTGAAGGAATTTCCATGTAAACACACATTTAGTTAGAGCCTTATTAATATATCAATTCTTTATTGCATTTAGTATACTGTCATATGTTTACAAGACCAAGATATTTTTATTTTGAAGCGCACTTCCCCTTAGTAGCAGCATCTGTGTGTATGTGCATACACATGCATTTGTCTCAACCAGGGATAACCTTCTCAACCTTCTCCTCCCAATTCCCTTCTCTCCAAAGAGGAACTGCATCTTCAATCTCTTTGTTTTCACATATACAGTTATGATAACAATGCTAACAAGACTTTGAAAAATGTCTTCCATCCCCTCTTGTCATAAAGAGTTTGACAGCTGACTGGACTTCGATACTGATCCTAAACAGTGGACATTTTTGGTGCTCTGGGAAAGACTTTTTCTGCAGGACTGATGGAGTAGAGAATGAACACCAAAAGGTGGACCCTTTAAAACAGCAGTGGTTGTATTTAATGAGACCAAAATCATCTGCCTCCTCCCTTCCAAAGATACTGATCAAGGTGCAGCCTGATCAACTGCAGGACTAAGAGAAATATTAAAAGAAATATTAAAAGAACTGAAATTCCTCCTTCAGCTTTTTATAAGCACTCTTCCTGAATGTTCTTTTGTTCAGTTACTCTCTAATTAATACCAGCAGAGTATCAGTGATGATGCACATCCCCCGCAACAGCTTAATTAAATCATACATTCAATTAATCGAGTATTCCACTGTTCCCAAAGAACTACAAAATATCTCTTCTTTAGTAGATAAAGAGGAATTATCGCCTCATGGGACAAGCCAAGCACCAACTGATTGAATCATAAAATAAGTCCTTATAACTAACTTGGATATTAAATACACTTTAACACAGATATCTCACTAAAATACTCTTTCCTCTTCCTTTATAAAAAATAACTTATTTTTTCATGCCTAAATCTCTCTTTCAGTTTCACCTTCAAAGGACCCAAGAAAAACAGACCATGAATGAGCTCTAGCAAAGCACTGATAACCTTTTTGTCTCCTGAGTGAAGAGT
Organism: Drymodes brunneopygia; assembly: GCA_013400955.1. Taxonomy (NCBI): domain Eukaryota; kingdom Metazoa; phylum Chordata; class Aves; order Passeriformes; family Petroicidae; genus Drymodes; species Drymodes brunneopygia. The sequence continues at coordinate 300,602 of VZTZ01033111.1, forward strand.
CACCCCCATGTGTCAAGGCCGACCCAGGGATCCTGTGTAACAGTGCAGCAGATGCGGCATCATTGGCTGTGCAGTGGAGACATGGCAGGAATTCCCTCCTTGGAAACACTGCCTCTTGGATTCTTAAGAGCATTTTGACCCTTCCTCCTTACCTTTCATAGGCAGAACTGAACCAATCTATTTTTGTGCTGTTTGACTTCTTTACAGCCACTTTCTCTAGATCTGACAACTTGGAGCACCGTGCCTGATCAGATAATGAATGTTTACATGTGATGGTCAGTGTTTCCGAACTGCTCCATTGTTCCCAGTGTCGGGGTGAAGCCCCGATGCCCGTCAAGACAAGAAAGCAACAGGAGAGGAAGGAAGGATTTCCTGCCTGGAAAGAGCAGTCCTGTTTAAATCAGAGATGGAGTTAACCACCCATTCAAACATATGCACGCGAAACACTGACACTGATTGCCTGGATCTGCCTTGCGCAGGATTACCAAATCCCAGTGAACTGTATTTAATGAAACAAATGATGGGTTAGATGATCCCATAGTGCTGGCAACATGGCAGGCAGAGGAATGATCACAAACTGTCCTTTGTTTGTTTGTCCCTCCAGAAAAACATTTGTTCTGTCACCATCCTCTGCGCCAATGCAGCTCTTTGAATGTTCTAAGTTGCTTGAGAGATTCTGGGGGAAAATTTACAGCCTGGCCGTCATGTAGATTATGGTTGCTTGACTGATTAGAGAAGCGTATGTATTTTATTAATAATTGTGTTTATCCTCAGCTTTAGGGTTTGTACCTCCAGCAGGAGTGGGTTTCCTCTTAGAGTTCACACCCTGTGACATCAGTGATGATTAGGCACTTGACAACAGGGTGGATGTGAAGATCTGCTGCAGAATCTGAGGGATCTGTTTGGTATCCATGGCAATAAAAGACCGACCTGCTGGGAGCGTCTTCTGCAGCCTAAGGAAGAGAATGAGGGACAAGACACAATTACTACCTCAAGTTATCCTCCCTACCACAGTACAGGATTCCTCTTGACTATCTTCCCAATCCATGCCATTCATATTACTGTCACCATGCAATTAAAGGCTTGGGAAAGCAACAGAGGGAGCAAACACTGAAATCAGCTAGGGCACAGAGTTCCTTTCAGCAACACAAACAAGAATGTTTCCAGAGATTTCTACCCATATCCTCTTTCTGACATGACAGAACTCCATTTTGACCAGTGACCCCACAAGGTGTCACCATAACTGGTTTGCTGAGGGCAGCTACAGATTTATACTGGAAATGAAGATACTTATCCTAAATCTACTACCCTGAACCCACAGCTCTTTCAGTTCAACAAGTCCAATGATTTTAACTGTGCTCTTTGTATTTCTTCTTTGACATTGCTGCAGATTACATGGAATGTATTTTTCTGCCAATATTAATCTGGCACATTTTTAAACACAGCTTAACCCACCCTTAAAAGTTAAACTAGATGCATGGTACAAACCCCACCTGCCTCATGTCCAGTTAGCAGGCTTGGGATTAAATTTTTCTCTGCTTTTTAAATGAGATTTTGCTCTATACTATTCCTCCAATGCTAAGTAAACTCTCACTTTTAAAATTAGTTTTAAAAAAAGCTGCAACAGAGAATTCCCTTCTCCTTCCCCCACAGAAGTTACAGGAAGGCTTTGTGTAATTCTGCACTTCCACATACATAGAAATGCATTTCAGTGACAGCATTGTGTGCATTTTCCATACCCAGTGAACTAGGCCATTATAAGATCTCCTCTTACACAGCAGGATACAAAGATTTTTTTTTCTTTTTTTAATTCCTGTCAAAAGTAAAGGGACTTTCTGTAATTATAATCTTTCAGAATGGCTTCTCTTTTGATGAATAGCACAGCTCTGATCCACAGACCTGCAGCCACAACTTATGATGTCTGTGCAGCTGTATCTTTCAACCCTTTTCTGCTTAAAATTATCTACTGAGGGCCAACTCCCTTTCAGATTTCTCTCATTCTCCTCTAGCTGAAGACTCAAACAGAAACAGAAAAGACTCTGTTGATACTGGTGGCTATACCAGCTTTTTGCTGCAGGTACTGGTCTTCAGTAGATGTGGAACCTGGAAGAACACCTGGGACAGAATTTCTTTTTTTTCCCCTTGTGCCCAAACATTTTAAAGTGTAGTAGAACTAAACCCAGGCACACTGTCTCATACACTCAAAAGAATTTGTGTCTCTAACAAGCAGAGTATCTGAGTCAAATTTTTGGCTGTTTTGAAGACCGTTAAAGTCCAGCTTCTTTTGTTTTAATCTCTTTTCTTAGGCCTACACACATTGGAACCATATCCTGGGCAATAAACTAAGGCACCACATCTCTGTGATCATTACATGGTGACACTACATAAGGGTATAGTGCACATCCTGCAGCAGGAAGATGGCTTCAGCTGCTCCCTTTGGATGCACAGGATGCTCTGAACTTGCTGGCTATAAGGGATGTCCACAGGATCCACAAGCCAGTCTCCTCCCTGACACAACTCAGGGAGCTACAGCTTCTTGACAGTACATTAATAACAACAATAACAGTAAAAAAAAGATGGGTGAAAACTCGCACATGACCCATCAATGTGCACTTGCAGCCCAGAAAGCCAGTTGTACCCTGACTTTCTTTCATCAAAAGCAGCACAGCCAGCAGGGTGAGGGAGGTGATTCCACCCCTCTACTTCACTTTGGTGAGACACCACCTGGAGTGCTGTGTACAGCTCTGGGGTCCTCAGCACAGGAAAGACATGGACCTGTTGGAGTGGGTCCAGAGGAGAGCCACAAAAATGGTCAGCAGGATGGAGCACCTTGCTGAGAGGCTGAGGGAGTTGGCCTTGTTCAGCCTGGAGAAGAAAGTCCAGGGAGACTCTACTGAGGCCTTTCAGTAAGTACAGGCGGCTCATAAGGACATAAGAGTTTTTACCAGGGCTGTAACGATAGGATAAGGTGTAGCAGTTTTAAATTGGAAGAGGGTAGATTTAGACCAGAGATAAGGAAGAAATTTTTACAATGAGAGTGATGATGCACTGGCACAGGTCATCCAGAGAATCTGTAGATGCTGTATCTCTGGAAGTGTTCAAAGGTGACTTGGATGGGACTTTGATGGGCCTTTGAACAATGTGATCTAGTGAAAGACCTCCCTGCTCATGGCAGGAGGGCTGGAATAGATGATATTTAAAGGTCCCTTCCAACCCAAACCATTCATGATTTAGTGATACTATGACCAAAACCTCAGTGCCGAACAACAGCATGGGCAACTCACTGCAATAAAAGCAGTTTAGTTTTATGCTGAGTGAAAGCAAACGGTACTAGGAATAAACCAAACACACTTACCTATCTGCCTGGTCTCCCAAGGATCCTATAAATATAGCGAAAGCATTGACTTGAGTATTGGTGGTCAACGCCTGTGCAAACCTCGATGGCGGAATTCCGTACCGCTCGAGATTCGCGTCACTTAAGACAATAACAAAATACTCGTCAGCCTCCTCCTTGGCAATTTCCCGAATGGCGTGCTCTGTCCCTTCCAAGGTATGGTCTCCACTCATGCAGAACTGAGCATGGGCATGCATGGTCTGTGTGCAAAGCATTACCATGTGGAAACACGTTAGAGACTTTAGGAACAAGCATTCATTTCAGCTACCACGGGAGGGAGTAAATACTCAGTACTGCTGTATTAGGGGATCTATCAGAAATGTAGACAGTGTTCCAGGTACAACAGAAGATGCAGCTTTTTGTACATAATATGTCATATTTTAAGACGGGCAGCACTTCTTAAAAACACAGTTGGTCAAACAATCAAAACCCACACAGGGACCTAATTAGACTGGGCTTTAGGGAAGGTAAAATACTTTGGTCAGCTCAGTTTGCGTAGTTACATTCCTATGTATTTTAGGAAGAAAACAAGGCTTAGTTTCCTAATGCTACGAACTGCATGTTCATAATTTGCACTGGACTTCCAAATCCTAGTAGTGTCTCAGTTATTATCAAATATCTGATTCCTGACAGTGGCAGTCACATTTAAAAATGATAAAACATTTTGTTTGAGCTGTTACAAAATCAATACACCCTATTCATTGTTGAAGCTGTTACCTATGTAGAAGGCCAGGAATTTTAGATGTTATTGAATCAGGTTATTCTAATTGAAGTAGCTATTTTAAAAACAGTTTTTGAAGAAAGCTCAAATACATGCTTCTAGCCCATCAAGCTGCCAACCAGGTAAATCCTACAATATACTCTATTTTTCTTCATCCAACTACAGAATAATTATGGTGAATACACTCACTTTGCTATTGTGATTTAACATGTTTCCAACTTAGCATTGACACATTTTCCCAATGCTACTGTGATACTTAACTTCTTGAAGGTAGCAGGCTAAATCACTGACCTGGGATCCCTCTACAGTTTTGAATTAGTCACTTATGCACCAATACTATCACATGATTTGGGCAGAGCTATCTATATCACTGTATAATCTTTGGAAGTTCCCCTATCCTTTGACAGGTAGTCAAAATGACACATTTAGGGCACAGCAGTTCAGAATAAGGCATACCCAGCTTCCACTATTTTGGCACAATTTTTTCTGCCATGTCTCTGAAAGGTCCAGTTTCAATTTTATGCAAATACAGAGATTTTGCTTTCTTGCTTTTTATTTTACTATCCTCAGGTTTTGCATTCTGTGACCTGCCTACAATTTTATCTTTGCAGTCATAAAGTCCTTAATTACCCAGCATCACTTATCAGTAGGATTTACCTTAAGAATCTCTAATCTTTGCTTATTGTTCTTGGGAACTTTCTTACTCCCAACCAAGGCGATGTTGAAGCCATCTCCTGAATGTCCAACAATGTCGTACTACAAGAAAGAAACATCATCAGTCACCTGTTAGTCACAAATGGCCCTTGGCTCACAATGACATAAGACTGATCAAAGGCAATTTGCAATTTTCAACAAAAAACCCCAAATACTGTTCCCTGTTTCTGCTTATGAGCTGCTTAAGGGAACTACTTTCAATTTCTCACTATCACGAAAACATAGGAAAGAATTGCTAAATAATGAAATTAAGGAACAGTTCCTTATTTCCACAGACTGTCTTTCACATCATCCCACCAACTGCAGAGCATCGATGTGTAAGATCAAGACCTTGCCCTCTCACATTGTCCACGTATTTCTTTTAAAGCAGCAATTTTCATCCTCTTGAGTCTGACAAACAACGAGCACATTGTTTGAGAGTAGCTCCTATGTTTGATAAGTTTTTTTGGTGACCTCATTTTGCTCTGAGAAAAAAAAAAAAAGTATTACAAATCCCCTTTCTTGAAAATCAGCACTCCTTATTTTTGTGCATAACAGATCAAAGCAATTGCTGGAAGTATGTAGAGAAATGAATTCCAAGAGCTCCTGTATGTTTTCAAAGGAGATGGTGTGCAAATCATCCTCCTGTGAGATGCTGCAAAACTGACCTGTAGAACTGCAATAGTTCAAATATCCTGTTGAACAAATAACGCAATATTTCGAAGGCCTCTGTTTCATGTGAGACTTTCATTGTTGTCACATGAAAACCAAGACAAGCTGAATTATGGTAAGGTCTTGACCTGCCCTTTGTGTTGTGGATGTGGCAGTCACCCCAGGGAGAATTTGTGAGCAGGACAAAAATGGATTTAAGAGCTGTCTACACCAAGCAAGAGAGCACAGTGTACAGAATCTGAGCCCGGAGAGACCTGAGCTGGCAATTCCTCAGCATGAACATGCCTGTATTTCCCCCTGCCTTGCTGGCACAGACCTGCCGTTACTCGACAGGGAGCCCTGATGCAGTGTTTTACCTTTCTGTTTTGTTTTTCAAGTACTGTTACAGGTTCCTGCTGGGTTCACCATCCCTAATTCCCACACAATCATTTGGTAAAAGGCAGGTCTATTCCTCAAAGTTTTTCTGTCTTTTCTTTCCTATTGAAAGACACTTTATTTGGTGTAAGTCAGATCCTAGAGAGTGGAGAAATGGCATTCTTTACAGATAAAGCTCTTTTTTGTTTCCACATCACTAATTTGCTTAATATATCAAAAGAAAGCTAGAGCAGCTGGAACAACACTTTTAAAGGTGATACCTCCCTCTGTAAAAGAGCGAACATGCCACATACTGTAGATTATTTCACCCAAGGTTAGATCATTTAATGACAGCCCCATGTAAACCAGACTTTCCCTAGGAAATCTTTATATAATCTAGTCCCCACACAATCCCATTTCTTTCTGCTCTGTTGGCTTTTCCCATTTCTGCACTCCTCAGCTCTTACATATCTATTATTTGCTACCCAGCCTCACGTAATGCTTTCAGTCTGCCACACGCTTTCTCTTCAAAACCTATTTCTTATCACCAAAAATGCTTCAGACTCTCTCTTTCTTGATGGAGATGAAGACATGGCAAATGAAAATAAACAAATTTTGAGAATAATGCTGAGGTTACATTCAGGATACTTTCTAAATAAAACAGGAATAAATCCTGTTTAATAAAATCTGAACCACACACAAGGAATGTGTGCATGAATATTCTTTTAAAAATTAGAGACTATTCAAATCAGAGGAACCAAATAAAGCAGAAGTTTAATGGAGCAGAAAAAACACAGCACTCATGGTTCTTACGCAATCTCAGAAATGCCCACACATCTTCAGGGTAGGCTCTCAGTTATGAAACCTTGCACATCCTCTGCTGAGCAGTTTTGTATTCAGTATCAGTTTTAAATCAACAACCCAACTATGTAAAGCAAAATGCTGCCATTCTCCTGTGTAAAAAGGCTGATCCCTTCGTAGAAGGCTCCTTCCTGGCTTCCTGAATGTCTCCCACTGGGTGTCCTTGTGTCAGCTCTCCCACACTTTGCTGTCATTGTGGTTCTTGACATACACCAGTAACAGACCAAGCTTTCATCTCAAACAGTCTGAGTTTAAACTCAGTGTGACAGCCCGCGTGAGGTGAACTGCTGCATCTCCTAGATGAAACTCTAGAAGTTGACCCTACAGTAGGGCCCCCTCCACATTCCTGCACAAGGTGGGAACAGACAACCTGGGTACAGGCAAGGCGAGGCTGAAATGATCTGAGCAAACTATTGCAGGCATGGGAAGGCATCCACCTGGGAACATCATGTCCTGTCTGCTCCCTGCCCAGAGAGCTGATTATTATTCTTTGTGTGTGCCCATGCATGCACCCAATATGTGTGCTTATCTTTAACAGATGTTATCAGTTTCCTTGTTTCTTTGCTGACAGCTTACTACGCTATTTGTGATTTAAGAATGTTTGGAGGCAGCAGGGAAGAAGTGACTATTTGATTCATCCTGACTGCTGCATTCTGGGTAGAGTAGGGCCTCCTGAAAAACTGAGATCCTGCTGTACTGTGGAAGAGAAGAGCTGTGGTCAACAGCTCTCATGCGCTGGTCCTCATGGTCCCCTGATCCTGTCTGGAAGCCAAGCCAAGGACCAGAAGTAGCCAAAATCTAATGAGTGTGAGCTTGCTTTCAGGAAGCTCAGCTCCCCAGACTGTGACGCTGGATGAGTTCACAGCAAGGGAATGTAGCTGCACTCACTTGGATTGACTGAAGTCAACATGAGATTGCAGGCTGGGAGACCCTCCCTGGCAGGGGGGATGGGAGAAGGTTTACAGCAAAGCCTTAGAGGTGACAGAAGGGAGATGTTTGCCCAGGGAAATGTATGGAATCCGGCACAATTTAGGAAAACAGAGTTTGGGAGAGGAGCAAAACTGGAGCAAAGAAGCTCACTCTGAAACAGCAAAGAATTAAAATCTCTCTTTCTTGTAGTAAATGATTACCTCCTCCTGATTTGTGTTCTAGTAAATGAACCCTACGTGATTTCGTACTATCTTGGTGCAGTCATTGTAAAGAAAAGGTGCAGACAGCTCCAGAGTCCTGGTCGACTGGGAACCCCAACACATGCAGGCACATGCAGACTTTGTCAAAACCAGTTTCCTTCCTTTGCAGTAGCTAAAGACAAGCACAGAATAAGGGTCTTTGAAAAGCAGGGATCCAATCTGATGCTTTTTCCCCATAAATTCCCTAAGGAGGATTTATGTGGATGGAGTTACAAGTGAGAGAAAAGCTGTGATACAATCTTACTTGGAACTGACTTCAGTTTTGTTTTACAAAATTGCAAGCAAAGGCTCTTAGGACAAATCCAGTAGCAAAATACATTTGCCACAGTGCAGCTTAATTGAAATAATATATTATTGTGGTACACAGGAGCTTGTTTTCCAGTAGCTTCAGGTACACTGAGAGAAGGACTCCTCTATTAAGGGCACACAACACATAAACATGTATCTCGAAATAGCATAATTTTGTTGGTTTCTTTCCACAGGGAAAAGTTAAAACAATCTCTGTTCCACTGTCACATTTTGCACTGAATGGATGGTTACTGCTGCCTAAAATGGGTAAAATGAAAGACTTTGTCTTCTGCAGCTGCCATGCCAAAAAGCTTCATTTCTGAAGGTGTTTAAAAAGCTGAAAGAAGATGTGTGCTCAATGTAAAAGGCAGTGTGAATTAAGACTCTGCTGGAGGGCTAGATCTTTATAAATTCGTTTCTTCTTTGGACAACACTGAACATTCTATTTTTCTGAATTTATTTCAAATCTTTTGTTTATTATTTAAAAGAAACTATTCTGACAAACATGTGGACCATTTCTCCTTTTCCTGAATTAGCAGTGCTGCCTCCACAGTAAATTTTACAAACACAAAATGCTAAAAGAGGCATATAAAATCTGTAATATCCCTTTGATATAGCTACAAATAACAATTCAGGCTGTTCCTACCAGTTACATAATATGCTATTCATTGAGCAACAATATTTTTAAGGCTTCATAAAATTGCTGTTGTATAACTTACTGGACATGCCTCCTCAACCTGCCATTATGTGTACAAATCACACTAATAGGGGATGATATAAAACCCTACAGTTTGTGACAGACATAGTACTACCTCAGATGAACAAGAGAACAAACTGCCCCTCTGTGCATTTTCAAACAATTGGCACCTAAAATGGGATGCTCAGAAGATGGGCCTCTTGTTTCCCCTATGACAAGAAATGATTCACTGTCTGGACTTATGGGAAACAGAAGTAGGGAAAATGACCCACATGAGCATAAAAAGCTGAAAAGTACGTGCTGCTCTTGTCTGACTTTATAAAAGGTAACTACATTACCTGATTGGTGCAGTCACACACCCAATACTCAGCTCTTCTGTATGAGAAGGGAAGAAGAAAGTATTTTCTACCTTCACTCAGCGCTGTTAAGATCATCAGACAATCAACATCATCCCTGATACCAGGTGGTACCACCCATGAAGAAAGCTCAGCTGGGTAAGATAAATCAGCCAAGGAAAAGCCCATCTGATTAACTCATAACTATTTAGCAGAGAAGTAAAACAAGCACCATCAAAAAAGTCATCCTGAACAAAAGCCAGGAATTGCTTTCCAAATTCTGCAGTGCAGTTAGATAGCTGAAGAAAATTTCACTCAGTAAATCCCTGTTGCTCAACAGGCCTGATGATTCCCTTGGTTCAACACGTGTTTTACAAGATACCCCTCAAATTTGCAGCATATGTTGTTGTGAGCCGTGCAGATGGGGCTACAACAGAACAGATAACAGCAGGCATATTTGAAGGCCAAAAAAGTCTGTTTTTATAAAACCAAGCAAGAAGAGAATAAGGAAAATGAAGAAAGAAAAAAGTGATAAACTGCAGATTTTTCCTTGCACACTACACAGTTGTGTGTTCTTCTATCTTTTTCAAATGGTTCCTCTTAGATTTGAGAAATGTATGCTGTTTTTGCAGACATACCAAACCTTCAGCTTTGTCCTGAGAAAAATCAGCATCATCTTGAAAAGTGTCAAGAGTTGTAAAGAATGGAGTCAGTGATATTTTAAAAAAATCACAGCCTCTCCTGCTCTCTAAAGCCTGACCCGTAGATTTTAAAATCACAGAAGTGAAGGGAGTTTATTATGATCTTAACTGATTCTCCACAGTGTGCTGGCTGCATGTCTAGCTCTACCTGTCACTCCTTACCATGCACTTAAGGGTTCTGGGTTCTCAGCTTTAGAGTGCACTGGAAATAAGGACAAGTGCTTATCTGCCACTGTGTTACATCTTTCTCCAGTGTTATCACTTCCTAAGCCACTGTTCTCAGCTATGTGAATGTAACATAATTTATTGTTCAAAATAAGACCAGAATGAACAATTGTCCCCTGGTCACCCTTTCTGTCGTAGTCAAGATTTTATTGCCTCCTTGATTTTTCTCTCCTCCACACTGAGCAGTTCTTACTAAGTAGCTTGCTTAGTTATTTAGTCATTCATTGTATGGGGACACTTCCATACCCTTTGCAATCTTTGTTACCCTCTCTCCTTCTTCAGCTCTACAATAACTTTTGTGAGATGGGGGAGCAAAATTGCACACTTTACTCCTAATGTGAATGGTTACAGCAACATTTGCACGACTTTTCATTTCTTCTCTCTTTTGCTAATAGTATGGAACATTTAGAACCAGCTTTTTTGACAGCTGGTGAGAACTGAGTGTTCAAAGAACCACACAACATAATTACAAGACATCTTTGTCGGGCACCAGTCTATATCTGGGAGTGAGGACTAACAGAAAGCTGAGACTTTCTCACTGTGTATTTAAAATTAAAATTCTTTTCTTACACTTGCAGCACTTTACATCTAAAAGCACTAAACACCACCTACCATTTTATTTCCCAGTCACCACTTATGGCCAGGTCCTTCTCCAACTTCTTGCAGCTGGATTTCCCTTTTTGTTTTCCCAAATAACTTTATATAACTAGCAACTTTTGCCACCTTTAACAGATCACTCATGAATATACAGAAACATATAACAGCGTGGTCTCTGGCACAGATCCCAGCACAGCTTCACCACTGACCCACTAAAAATGACCACTCAGTTTCCTGTATTTTTAGCAGTATTTTGTTTATCTAAGGATTTCCCTTTTATCCCCAAAAGCCTCTGGCGAGGGACTTTGTCAATTGCTTTTGGCTAAGGAGACTACCAACCAACCAATCAACCTTGCTTGTCACATATATAGGTCCCTTATTTCCCTTTACAAAACCATGTTGACTACACCACAGTATGTGATATTTATCCTTGTGCCCACTCCTTTTCTGTGTGGATGATCCTGCATTTTGCCATACTCACATCTGTGTTGCTCAGATATGCCTGATTTACCAAGCTACACGAATCATGCTGCATAATTACACTGTCAGTGTAAATATTTGTCCTTAATTTTTCTATTATCAGTGAGCAGGAGATACATGAGCAGCTGAACCATAAAAGCCCTGATTTCCAATTAATTTTTTAATTACATTTGAGTTCCCACATGCCTTCTCTCTGCTAAGGTTTAAGTTTATCGTTACAGCATTTTCCTCCAACAGGATTATACAGCAACACTTTCTACCCAGCCTATTTTCATCACATTTTTAGGAATGTAGTGACTTTGGGAACAAAACCATAGTTTCAAATTTGTTTGAAATTCTGCAACATGCTCCATTTAACAAAGTTTAAGGGCAAGAAAGCTTTACTGCCAGAGAAGATGGCAGCACATGCCTTGTTTTCTTAGGAAAATACCCTAAAACATAATTCCTGTCTCCTTATATAGACTTTTCTCTTGAAGGATAGAAGTGTGCATGATTGTACTTTAGAAGACATTCCAAAAGCACATGCCTGATTTTGTACATGAAATTCTACAACAGAACAGAAACCTGTAGAATTGTGTTGGAGGAATAAGGTGAAGCAGACCTGAATGAGATGATCTGGACTAAGTTGCTATTAACTTTGTCTAGGAGATTTTACATTTTGCTCAGATGTATTTTAATTCTTATGTTTGATATGCTCTTCAGCAAAGACTAGCATCGCTAGTCTTTCATTACACACAGGGTATATCCAGAATTAACTGGAGACTGCCATTCCTGTCTTCTTGATGGATAAAGAAACATGGCCTAGACCTTGTTTAGGCTTACTGAGACAAAAAGAGTCATACATTTATTTACATTTCATTTGCAGGCTACCATTAAATAACGTTTGGAATCTAGTATGTTTCAGTACAAGAAATTATTTCTTGCTTTCAGTTAACTAGAACAGAGAAGGGACAAAGAAGTCTGGTTTCTTCTCAAGACCAAGTACTGCTGTGTGCACTCTGGGCAGATGGAAGGACGTGGTATCTCTGCACGTTCTGAAGCTCATATTTACTTGTGTTCTGTAGGCATAAGAGTTTCTGCTCAAAGAAACAGATAAAATCAGAAAAAACCCCCAGCAAATCACACCAAATCAAAGCCTTGGATTGAATACTCCCCTGCTGAAATGTGTAATGTTTCTTGTCCTTTCACTAGTATTACTTTTCAGGTTGCTAGAAATAGATTAATGTCCTTATTTCCTTGTGGGAATGAATAATATTCTTTGGCTAGACTGACTGCTGAAACACTTTTTCCACTGCTGCACACAGCCTGTGCAATAACCACAGAGCTCCTAGCTGAGCTGCAATTACCTTGAATTTGTGCTCATAATTCTCAAAAGCCTCCATGACCATGCAGACGGCCTCCATGGAGCGCTCCAGCCGCCCATCCACCCCGTTGAAGCGGTACATGCTGCCAGACACATCCACCACCAGCCGCAGGCGCTTGGGCTTCTGCTGGGGGCTCCCCAGCTGGCAGGGAAACACAGCACAACAAAACCCAGGAGAAATGGGGAAGACAAACATCAGTAAAGATAAAACATCCCAGAAACAGGGCCCAATGCACGCTGCAAATCAAGAAAATTTTATCCAGCAAAAATTGTTTGGTTTTGTTGGTTTTTTTCCCAAGCACAAAAAACCCAACTATTTTTCTATTTCAAACCAGTTCTTTGACAGATAACTCAGCTCATTGTTTTCCCTCACCTTCAATGATTGGAAACAAAATACGTCAAAAAATTCCACAAATGCTTGTCAGGAAAATACTTTTTCTGTTTCAGTTTTGATTCTTAACATTTTAGTTCAGTAAAGAAACCCTCAAATTCACTCTTTCTGCCAAGGCTCATAATGGAAATGCCTTTCCTTGGAATGCAGTACTAACAGGGACTGCATATGACTGTAAAAACTTGTCTGCCGAGGTTAATAACATTCCAAAAATGTTTGAAATCTTGTTCTGATTAACTACTAGTTCCATCTTCATTCTAATGCTGAAACCATTATTTTTTTCCTAAAAACAAATCCCATCTGTTCTGACAATTTTTGGCATAGTACATTCAAGGGAGGTGTTTTATTTAGCATGCAATGAGATGTGTCTGGATTCAAGTATGAGGCTATTAAAGATGATCTGACAAAAAACCAGTCACAATATAAACAAATAGCTAAAATGTTCCTTTTACCAGTAAAGGATTTGTGTACTTTATTCTTTTAATTATTCTTTTAATGTACTGTGGCATCCCTGCCCTCTCAGAAACAAAAGAAGAGAAAGCCCATTAAATCCTAGATTTATTTTGGTTTTTATGCACACACATAAACGTGTCCTTTTTTTTTCTAATTGAATTATTGTTATAAAGCCTTAAAATTGATACACTGAGTAAATACATTTTGAAACAAACGAGAATTGAGGATTCAATCACTTTTCCCTTACTGATCTTTCACACAAAGCAGTGCCGAATTCGATAAATCATTCAAAGCAACATAAGGACCAAATAGCATAAAAAATAATACAGGATTTTATCACATGTGGGTAGCTGACATGCAAAAAGATGCTGCACTCAGCCATTAAAAAAAGAACAACTTAGTGTACTTTAAAATTGCAATCTGTCATTAAGTATTACTGTTAACTATTATGGACTAGCCCCACTAGTTTTGGCAAGATTTAGTTGGTCTGATTCAAGTGGTTTTTCTGTTGCTGACTCACACAGGTCTAACTGTAAAGCCTTCTTTAGAATGGCTGAATTAGGCCGTAGGACAGTCAGCTTCATCATACCTTAATGGCTTTTCCTCACACTTTTTTTTTTCCATCATAATTTTTATTCTTGTAAATCCAACTATCTGTGGAAGTTGAAATTATTTTCATATCATGGAATAAGGAAAATACATTTGTAGACTACTTTATTTTTAAAACTTCCTAGGGGATCAGCATATTTGTTAACAAAAATTAAGTCAGTGAGAAAATATTTTCCTTTTTTCCATAAAAGCAAACAAAATAAATGTTTTCTGCTAATTGCCTTCTGGTCATTAAAATATGAAATAAGAACATAAAAAACTGTTGCATTGGATCAAAACCTAGCACTGCCTACATTGGTGTCCTCTCTCTGAGGGTGGCCAACAGGAAATATTTATGCAAGACTATATGAAGAGGTACAGCAAATTTTCCATTCTGTTTTTGCCTCTGTGTCAGGGACATCCCAAGCCAGAGATATTTTTCTGAGTTTCCCTGTTTCTTGTTGGATACTTACTTGTGGCTCAAGTTCTCCCCTTCGTTTATATATGGCTTTTTCTCCTGTCAGCCCATCGATGATTTTGGCATCATCTAGCTCTCCAACAGCTTGGTGTCTCAGCCATTGTCTTTCTTTGCCCTTGGCCTGCAACAGAAAAGAAATCTTCCTCAGTGATGGCAGTGTGTGTTAGACAATTTAAGTTCTACTGCATATGACATACACATTAATTTTTTTGTAATGAAGTGATAGTTTTGGCATAAGTCAAAGAAATCCACGTTCACAAGTTCACAGCTGTCCTGTTCTTCTCTGAAAGAAAAATCAACTCTAACAAAGAACATGTTTCCTCTGTAACTTGGTCTTTCTTCAGTAGTTTCATATATGGGAGTTTAACTGTGAACTGCAGAAATGTTAACCTTTCTTCCTGCAAATAGGCTGAAAATGTGTGTGGCAAGCCTGTTCAGAAATACATACAACTGAAGGGACACACGTAACTGACCATTTGTGGGGTGTTTTCAATCCACACAGAACAAGAAAACGTCATCGGGTGACTTAAAAAACTAACAGTGTCCACTTTATCCAATGGTAAATGGCTGCTTTTAAAACAGTATTAACAGTATAAACTAATTACATATTTAAAAAACCTACTTCTAAAATTGTGATAGTCAAGAGACAGTCAAATAAACACTTCTTTTGTTTTAGTTAAAAGGACATTGGTTATCAAGCCTGACTTGATGAAAATACATTAGAATCCATGACCTCAAATATTCATGGAACTCCTGTATATAGAGCATGCAGTTAAGATTGATGACTCAAGTGTTGTAATATTATAAGCAACATATTTAAGTATGTTCTCAAAGGATAGTTTCATCATGGTTCATAATATATAAGATCCCTCTAAAGACAGCAAAGTCTGTATATATGGGGTTTAGGGTTTATTTAATTTGTTTAAGTCTTCATGTTAAAATTGCTCATCCTAGTAGTAAGCCCTACAAGGAAAGACAATTTTGAATTTGTATACATATAATGCTTTTGCCCTTTCAGCAAATTGCTGGTCAGCAACTGGAGAAAAATCAAGTATCCAACAAGACAGAAACTCCCTTAAACATTGATTTTCAAGAATGAAAATCAATGCCTGACTGATGAGTAGGAAGTATTACATTACAAATCCTCAGTAAACTGCACGCCTGGGATTTGAAAGGATGAATCTTTATAGTTCTGTACAGTCTGAGCAGGCAGGTAATGACTTCTTCAGGTTCAGAGAATCTTTGACTTTGCTTTGGACAAAATGTATGAGTTTTTGTTTCCATGTATAGAGAAGGAGTTCTGGATTTCAGACTATTGCCTACAATTTCTCAAGATTAATGGACTACTTGCCCATGAAAATAAGTGGGCAGAAAGACTACAAAGCCACAGAAAAATGTTTTGATTAACAAAATCAAACTTTAGATGCTTCCCGATGGGAGGCAAAAACTGTTTTCCAAAAAACATGGAAACCTCAGCCTTTTAGTAAATCACAGAAGGGAAAGTGGAAAACATTTCTGAGGTTGTGAATTCAGCCAGTTGTGTTCTCTGATACATTTCCATGGGGCTACAGTCAACTGAGCTTTAAGTCACTTTGGCAGTGGGCCATCCATGAGTTTGTACCACCAACTAGGAGTTTCTACTATCATTAAATATGCCTGGGATGAAAGTTAAATCCCTTCTTCCACAGGATTATTCATTCCTTTGTTGCCTTCAGAGTTGTGTAACATCACAAAGAGACACCTGCGAATTCCATGTAGTGATCTCTACATGTCCCACCAAACTGTCACACTGTAGGAGTTTCCCTGCTGTGAAAACCCAGAGGCAAATTTCGAATTTCACTCCAATTAACCATTAAAAATGTACTCCTGGAGAAAACATGCTGCTGAGTAAGCACAGCCTGTGTAAAATGAATCATGCACCTTCCAGGGTAATGCAGGTGAGATGGCTTTGTTTCTACTCATCTTAGTCACTCTAAATGGTGGAACAGAGGTAGATCCTTATCACTTCCCTAACACTGGTGTTTTGTCAAATTTTTGTCATTTGCTTTCTTTCAGTAGGCAGGAGGAACAAACAACAGAAGATTATAAAGTTTCAGCTTCACTAAGAAAATTCTCAACTAGTTTCACTATTCTTTTCATTGACAACACTTTAGCTTTGCAGCTATTCGATGTTCAAGGAACAGCAGTGTGAGAAGAAAATGGCTTTTAATTATGGATGTAGCTAAAAACAGTTTTATACCTTTGGAAGTTTATTCAATAAAAGCCAGAATTTGAGCTGAAATGTTACTAGAGGAACACGGAGTTGATATCGTCTCCTAAAATAGGAAAGAACGTGGACAAAATGTGATCTCACCTCCTTCCAAAATAATGCTAAAATTACTCAGGCTACTTAGTGTTTGCCTCTTCCATACAGTGTTACTAAGAATTTGTTTCCTTTTGTAAAAGCCGAAAAGAATAATCCCCTTAAGCATGGGTGTTATACAAAGCACACATTTTACACATTACAGAGAAACTTCAAATCCTTTTTAATATGCAATTTCCATATGTTTAAAACCAACTTAATTTTAAAAGCACTTACAATTTTAAGAGAAAACCATAACTAACATATGTACCTTGCTTTGATATTTGACTAGAAAGGACATACAACATATTACTATTTCAATATACTGCGACCATATTGATGAAAAAATGTATTCACTGAGCTGCTTTTGAAATTAGAAAAATGTGCTAGATACTGTATCTTAGCAGTATGGCAGTGGCTGACCACGGTGCACCACTACAGTAATTCTTTTCACTGGAAGATGTCAACAGGCATACTTACAAAAAAAAGTATAGCTGTTATGTCTCTAAATGTCAGAGAAAAAATCGTGTATGTGAAGTTATCACATCTAAATATGTAACTTGTAATGGTAGAGTATGTATTAAACACTGCCAGTTGTGGTCTGCATTTGTTTCTGGGAAAACATTACACAAATGTTCCCTTAGCTGCTGAAATCACAAAACTACTACTGACAGGGCAGGGTTTTTCATACTTCCAGCTCTCCAAGCCATGTTTTTTAGGACTTCTACTATTCTATTCTTGCTGCTATGATCAGACCGTTCCCACACGGTCCAAATCAGACAGAGCCCAGCACGCTCAGTAACTCAGACTCAGGTTTGCCCAGTTTAAATGTAGAGTCTTAAATGATGCTCAGAAGCTACAGGGACAGTTGCTCCTGATTCTCTCTGCAATAATCAATAAAGAGAGAAGTATTTTCTGGAAAGCATGTCACCTAACATTAAAGAAGGTCTTTCTGAGTGACTGACTGACCATAACCTTTTGAATTTGGAGTTCAGACAGACAAGCTTCAGGGGAGAGAAGAATCAGTGACAGGATTTCCTGGACTTCTGGCTTTGCTACTTCTACAGAAGATAAACAAAAACTCCTAATGTTTTCATAACATTGTTCAAAGAGCTGACACAGATCAGCGAGTTATAAAAAGCAAAATGAACAATGAAATTACATTCTCAGACTATGTTTATGTATCACTTTCAAGGATCTGCCCATTCCAAAAATCTCTTTCTGCTGCTACTAACTTTTGGCGAGCCATAGACAACTGGACTTGAGTCCCAGCCTCTTGATTCTAGGGAGGTAAAATTTAATCAAAGAAATATATTTTAAACAAACCAACAAAAATAACAATGAAAAGGCATATATTGAAGAGAAAATCCAGGTTAAACAAACATGGGCAATGCATTTTGATTATGTGAACACAGTTTGAAACAAAGGAAACTCAAACATTTTTAAAAAGCCAAACATATTCTCTATTGAAAAGGTAATCTGGGATTTTCACAAAGTTAAAAACACATAGACATCTGAGTTGCAAATTTTACTGCAATGAACTTTGCCATTGGTTACTTATTTGAGATATGAGGAGTGACTGATAACAGAAAGAAAACTATTCTAGTTGAGAACTCATGGTGTATACAAGACTATACAGAAAATAATGGGAGACAGATGCACAGTTTTTCATGAGGGCTGGATGAATTACCATGCTGAAGAATTCAAATAACTTTTTTCCCTCTCAAAAAATCACATGAAATGTGCTTGTACTCAACTTCCCTGTTAACAAAAGGCATTTGCAACTAAGTAACTCCTATTATCATTTATCTTCATTTTCCTAGTTCATCTTCTAATAAATTCCCTACCAAAATCTATATAAAAATTATAAAGTTAAAAATTTTCTTTCACTGTTGCTCTTATTCTATGCCTAGCTTTCTCAAATTCAGTAATTTGTTTTTTTCATCATAAACTACATTTCCTAACTTTGTGGTTAGCTGTTACTGGTTTTGGCAAGAAGTTAGCAAAGTCTCATAAAATACTGTGGCTTATAAGACTTTGCCTTGATATTAAAATGGCCTTTTTTAAAAAAGCAAGAGGATATGCCTCCTTATATTACAATATATTATATTTTGGTTATGATTAACACGATCCCTGAACATAAGAATTTTGGCTCCAGGGGACAGATAAGGCAGACTCAAAAAAAAGACTTCAAACTGAAGATTAATTCATTGATTTCACACAGAGTGTGCTTCCAGCAGCATGTGTACTAGAAACATGGCAAAAAACCCACCTAGACATAAACAATATAGAAAAAACTGAGATTTACATCCAAATTTTTTTCAACAGAAACCCGTCTTTACAAGCCAAAAGCCTGAACTGAGACACATATTAAGCGCATTAATCACCTAATCATGCCCATCTTAAATGTTCATTACATGAAGCATCCTCTGAATTGGTAATTCATAACAAAACTGGCTAATTGTTCTCTGTTTATATATGTGATTATACTAATGCTGTTGTAGCTACAAAGGTATAAATACCTTAAAGATAAAAATAAGGCAAAGAAATAGTACCCTTCTTACTTGCAATATCAGGGGATTGGATTTCTTTGTCCAGGAGGAGGCTGTTTATCATACAGAGTGATTTCTTTCTGTATTTCAGTTTTATTGCTTAAGACACAGCACAGTGACTAATAAACTAAGGTGTATATGTATTAGTGGTTAGTAGCCCTCAACAGAAATATTTATAATCAAATATGTCTTATAAGGACTAAATCACTTTTCCTTTAATTTTCACTGAAGATTAGCAGATGCCTCCTAGAAACAATGCACTTACAATTTTATTTACTCTGTATATGAGCAGTAGTATTAAAAAAACCCAGAACAACCACCAAGCCAGGTCCCAGAAGAAGGGCAAACTGGTGGTTTTAGTGAGTTTCTACTAAGGAGATTTGGTCTATACCTATTTCTATTAGCAAGAGTTAAAAACAAACCAGAGAAAAATCCATGTTTTCAGTTGCATATGCAGTAAAGCTCCTACCTGAGGGGGGTGCCTCTTTTAATATCTATAGCATTTGCACTTCTCAGCTGAAAAAATACTCTTTTGAACTGGAGGTAAGGACAAAAATTGTGTTCTCCACACCTTCACAAAATCTTTTCATAACGTGTTATAATATTTTCTGTCACAAAACTCCTCCTGAATAAGTAATCTCTGTAAGGTATGGAATGGGACTACTGTAACTTGTAGAGATGAGCACTGGGATCCACTTGTAGGCTTTTAAAATAGTAATATGTTTTTCCTAACTGACTATAAACGGAACCTGCCTTTAGCCCTCAAAGGTATGACCATCAGATGTTAATAGGATATCAGCAGGACAGTATTTGGGCCTAATGTAATGACCTCCCTGTGTTTCTTTATCAGAGAATCTAAGATTACCTGCAGATTGTCCAAGATGATGCGGAGTGACTGAACTTGACGTCGGACTGCTCCAGAGAACCTTTCGTAAGTTGATGCATCATACTCACTCATCTGAATCTCTTTCAATCTAAAGCAAAGAACAGGGAACTAAGAATAGCCTAGGAAACAAGCATATCTTACATTTACTTATGTAAACTAGAAGTTTATTTACTTGATTAGAGGGAAGTTTGGACTGCAGCAAGCACACAGAAGAGACAAATCAGAGAAGCAGCAGCTGCTCTTGTGAGTTTTAGACAAGGCAGATGCTCACTGATGTCTACAGGGACTGGATCACATTAAAACTTATTGACGTTACTAATCCTATGACTCTCTCCTAATCTGCTTTAAAGTTTGAGGAGTAAATCAGAGGTTCTGAAAAACGTGATCAAATTTGAAAGGTTTTGTTGGCTCAGGTGTTGCTATCTGCACATAAAAGGATCTCAAGTGTCTATTCATTACTTCACTGTCGGAGTATTTTAAACATATCCTGATTCATGCTTTAACACAAAGGTTAAGTAAAGACACACTATAAAATCTGTCCTTGAAGACCTACAAATAGTAACTGTCTCAAATACTTATCTATCTTTGTGCTTCATTAAATGAAGAAACCTTGAAACAAAGAAGTTTCAAATGAACATTAACAAAACTGTGCTCCCCCCACAGAAAATGAGTCATGCACTATCCTGTCCAGAGGCCTGTAACAGAGAGCACACCTGCACCATGAAAACAGATACATGCTTTCTTTGTAAGCAAAGATGCGTCCCTCTCAAGTTCTCTATCACTTTTTAACATCATAGTTAAGCAGAGCAGGTGAAATTCGCCACTAGAATGTAGTTGCAGAGGTCCAACAGTGAAGAAAGAGCTAGGGGACAGGCAGATATGCCAGGAGTGTGCACCATTCAGTATTTGCCATGACTCAAAATAATGCAGAGAGGCAGCAGCTATCTACCTTCCCACCCCATCCTGCAGCGTGTAGCTGGGCTCAGCCCTGAGCTAAAACATATTGGCCTATCTGTGCCCAGCCTACTTCAAACAAGCCCTTCATAGCAGCATAATCTCACTAAGTGTTTCAAAAATACTGAGCTTTTAACTGAGCTATGAATGGAGAGTAAAGTATATATAGGCTAATTTTATTTCTAATGGCAAGTTTTTATAATGCTATCACAAGTTTATTGCCTAGACCACAAAGTATACCTGAGAACTGCTGTTCGGACTAGCCCTTTAAAGATAATATTGAAATCAAACAGCAAATCTTTGTTGTCTCTATCATGATTATGTCTTTTTCTATTTAAAGTTTTGCATACACATAGTCATCATAGCCAACTATTATTCATTAAAGGAAGGAAAAAGCAACTTTCAGTGCTGCACATTTATTTTCATGAATCCTGCCAACAGAATTCAGTATCTTTAGATCTATAAAAGAAACATTTTGTTTCAAACAAAAAGAACTTTACATGCTGTTTCACTCTGTTGCACTCTACCTCAATCCACAGCACAAGGTAGTTCAGAAAAATACCATAAAAAATACTGCACCTATTTCAGAGTAGTTATTAATTTCATTCTTGCCAAATAGGGTAATTTAAAATGTTTACCACTAGAACTAATAGCTAGTCAAGAAAGCATCAATAACTTTTATATGAAATTTCTCCCTTCCAGATAATCCTGTATAAACAAAGCAGTGAAAGCTGCAGTTTTCCTTTTTTTTTTTTGTCAGCCTGAGGACTCCAACCTCCCTTTTCTTATCTGTTAGTTCCCACAGCTATCCAAGTGGTACAGAATAATGATCCAAGTCAAATGTGGTTTCATAATAGGCTACATTTGCAGCTGGTACATGCCAACCCACTTGGGTTTTGCAGGACAGGAGTTGTTACCTCACGTACAGGTACCCAGATTTTACAGGGCATAGCTGCACTGTTCCCACAGCACGTAGCAGCAGCCAGGAATTTCCCCTAGCACTAATTTAGGAAATCACCACACAGGCAGTAGGACCACATCAAAGCGTGCCAGGTGTGTATATGGACATATGTGTCCAAGACCATACATATCAGTTGTTTCTATTATGAACCAGCTCAGAAGCATTTTTGAAGAGGGGGGATGCTTTTTTTAATACAAAATACCAGAGATTGACTTGAGAGTTCAGTTGGTGGAAGAAATCTGAATCTCTATGCACATTCTAGGAAAGAGCTCATCAGTAATCACAGATTACACTCATGCTGGGAAGACCTGTTGTTGGTGTTAATTAGCTGCTGAAGCTTAACAGCTCAAATCACAGAATCACAGAATATTCTGAGGTGGAAGGGACACACAAGGATCATCAAGTCCAACTCTTAAGTGAATGGCCCATACAGGAATCAAACCACAATATTATCAGCACCATGCTCTGACCATCTGGCTACAGATCTTTCAAACAGGAGCAATTTCTTGCAGTGGCCCATTTTGAAAGACACTTGTTAAATGATGAATTCCTAATAACATATAATTTGGATTCATCACAATTCAAAGAAATTTTCATATAACTTACTTCTTTTAAAAAAGGTAAATATTCACATCAATCTCCTTCTCCATTTAGCTATGTTTTACTCTACCAAATCACACAGTCATTTTAACACTGTGGCTTCATTCAATAAAACAATCTGCACATCTTGTTGAGAACAGATAAACGTGCTGGTAATCTGTGTTAAGGGATACTGAACAGGGTAAGGTAGCTGAAAAATGCAGTTACGAAAGAAAATTCATTTTAGCCATCTTTTTCAAATTCTTCTGGGAAATGGAAAAGAAAAGAAAGTTTTTTACATTACCTCTGTTTAAAGGCCTTCTCAGCCATCTCTCGAGCAGCTCTCTTAACATCCTCAGGAACGGCATCCTTTTCAGCTTGAGACACCTGGTAAACCCTGTGGCCAGCGTCCAGTCGATACGGCCCACCTTTGCCACCCAACCCAGCAGTGTCTCTCCCACCTAAGATAGTTGAGATAAAAAATAAGAACACACTTTCTTTAAAGCTTCTATTGTCATCTACAGATGTTCCAAAAATGTTGCTAACAATCCCCAGCTGAAATATTTTTTGCCAAAGGTTTTCAAAACCAAACAGCTATCATGCTAAAGAAGAACTCCCGTGGAATACTTGTGTTTATAGCTCCTTGAGACAAGATTCATAATGGTTTCTAGGCTGTACAAAGGGCACCATAGAACATATAAATCTTGTACATCTCAAAGCTCCTAGTCCCAGACTCTGTCTTCTCCCTAGAATTTGTTGGTTTACACTGTTTCCAAATCACTTTATCTAGTGATCACTATCACGACCTATTAGAATTAGGAGGTACTTTGCTGGTTCTGCGTACCTCTTGTCTACCTAAATTTCTGCAGCTACAGGGACATCTAAGAGAATGGCAAATGACTCAGCCTAGTTTCTGTGGCTGCAAGCTTCTTGTTCTCTGTATGGCCCGTAAAAAGAAACAACAAAATATAATTGAAGAAGAGATCTGCTACATACATAGCTACAGACACTGCAAACACTTCTTTTCACTGGTAATCAAGCAACCCTGTACTGGGTAAAATAGCTCTAGGCAGAGGATAGCCTTGTATATTTTGACTGGCACAGCATCTCTCTAGATATTTGTCAATGATGCATTAAAAAAAACCACAAACAAACCTGTTCCACCAGCCCACACGTTTCCACCAACATGTGGCATGTTGTCTAGATCTGTTTTTCCATGTTTGGGGGAACTGACATCCAAACCACTTTCCCTCTCAATGGTTATCTGTAAAAGAGAGAAAGAGATGTAAATCTCCCTTTAGCAAAGAAAACACCTTAACAACCTGATAACATACTAGGTGTGTTGAGTTGCTGTAGGACCAGCATTAGTTCAATAAATACAGCATTCCAGCTCAGAACAGAGGAGAGTAAAATAAGGCTCCTGAGTGGCACATTAGACCCACACCCAAACTAAGACTACTGCCACATCTGAAACCCTCTGCATTTTGTTCATACCCACACTAGAAATTGCTTCCTGATAACTGCCCAACATAATTCAAAATCCCCTTGTAGACAGAATCACCTGCAGTTCAAACACTTCTCAGGGTATTGCATATCCACAGCACTGCACATCCATTTACACATTTCATGTGCGCCCAACTGCAGTCCCACATTCCCTATTGATGGGTACATTGATGTTCCTTTCATGAACAGGGACTAAAGAGATGAGACTCATCAGCAAATGGCCAATTCAAATGGCAGGCTCATGCAATCCTCAATGAACCTGCCTGGACCCACAGAAATTCTGCCGTGCTGGGTTTTCTAGTCCTGTCCGCTGACGGCACTTTGGCCACTGATTCACGGCACAGCTGAACACCCAACAGCTGCCAGATGGTCAGGGCTGAGTCACTTCGGGCTGGGGCTGGAATTAGGTGGGTGACTGAAGGCAAAAATACTCCTTCCCGTTATGAACTCTGAGTCATGTGGTAAATCACTGATTCATGTGTAAACTGCCCCTTACTAATTTTCTATAATGTAGTGTCACTTTAGATTTTTTTTAACGAAACCCAGTTGACTGAGATGGAAAATGAATGTCTCTAACCCCTTAAAATTAACTGTCTTCTTATCTACCATAATACATTTAATTCTCCAATGAATTTATGTGTCCCAATAATTACAATTTATTGCCTTCTCAGAAGTTCACTGGCATTATCAGGGTTTTCACTGTAGAGGAGCTTAATCCTTGAATTCACTGTCTTGCAGACTCACTGCTGACATGAATTCCACACATGTTTTTGAACTGAAAACATGTGCTTCAACAACACTGTCCTGGCAGCTATTCAAAACATAATTTTCTTTCCCTTTACAGAATTTATATCAATTCAAAGAGGTACAATACATCCTCTATGAACCATGTCATTAGTGTAAAATCAAGATCTAATCTGATAAATTACATCCATTTAACATTTGTATAGGGAGAAACATGTAACCACAACAGCATGTTACCCTTAGGGTTATATGCTTTTTTAGTTTAAAAGATTTCTTCCAAAGCAAACCATTCTTTTTTTGCATAACTGGTAGATTTAAAAACTATCAGAAACACTGGGTAATAAAAATTGCTGAATTTAGTTTAAAACAAAATTATAAAACCATGATGATAGTTTCAGCCTCATGAAACAAAACATTATTCTATAATGAGAAACATGAAATTAGGCAAAAATTTTACATGTTCATGCTTATGTATTCTTATAGAAGAATATTCCTTCTGCAAAGGAAAGCTCTATGAAACATAACTATAACCAGTGAAGCAAATGTCGTATTCTACTTTTGTCAAGTTTTTCCATTGAAAAATTCCACTAAACATTTTGAAATACGAGGATTATTTAAATCTTCAGTGAAGAGGTCTGTAGACAAAAGAGCTTTGGTGCTCATGTATCTTTCTCAAGTATAAGTTGTTCACAAATAGTGTTTCTAGTACACATCCACTAGACAAGTTTCTAATATAAACTTATTTTACAACAGTATTGATCTGATTAGATCTGAATAAAGCAGGTATTTATAACTTTGAAATGGCATGTGGTTAATAGAAAATCTTCTATATTACAATGATTTTTTTGCTTTCTCTTCTTAAAAGGACACCAAACATCCAACATTTAATTTGTTAAAACTTTGATAAAAATTGGTTGAGAAAGAAGAAAAGAAACAAGGGGTACAATCTATCATAGCTTAGTTCTTCACCATTTTTTTATGTATAGTTAATACTAAATGGATGAAATAATTGAAAATTCAATTATACTGGAATGGAACACCACCAGCAGATGTGTAAACGTCATGCCAGTGAATTGCAGCAGTTTCATTTACTTTTCTTTTAAGTACCACCTATGCAGACAAAAAGTAGTAGAATTTTGCTGACTCTGAGTACTTTAACAACCAATTTTTATTAGCACTGGTTGGTG
The DNA here is from genome assembly GCA_013400955.1 of Drymodes brunneopygia. Classification (NCBI taxonomy): domain Eukaryota; kingdom Metazoa; phylum Chordata; class Aves; order Passeriformes; family Petroicidae; genus Drymodes; species Drymodes brunneopygia. Next base: position 326,790 of record VZTZ01033111.1, read on the forward strand.
GGGTACTGATGTTTCAAATTTACCATATACTTAGAAACTGCATTATACTAGCACACCATAGAATCCCCTGAAGAGAATCTTCTGGATGCACTTTCCTGGTTTTTCTTTGAGCCCTTAGTGACTTGTCAGACTTTTCTCCTTCCCATTTCCATATCTATGGAAGGTAATTTTACAGGTTTCAAGGTAATTTTACAGCCAACAACTTGTCTCTACTCTGGAAACACCTCTATAAACTAGAAGTTAGACTACCAAATCCCTATAATAGAACTGAAGATATATTTTACAAATAAATAAACAGTAAATCAATGAGCCTTGACATGAAATCAGAGGGAGGATGAGGAAAAAAACTGAAGAGAAAAACTTTTGGACCATGATACATTGTTCAGTATGACAAATGTAAAGAGATGGAAGAGCCACAGGTAAGTCACCGCTCTGAGGTCTGGAGGAATTCTTGACATTAGAAACTATTGGAAAGGTAGATTTAAGGGGCAGCATCCAAAACTGGATGGATTAGGAAACTGAGAAACTGAAGAACACTCAGCAGGAAATATCTAGTTTGTCTGGAGTGAGAAGGAAGACAAGAAAAACAAGTACTAAAAGCAGAGAACGGACTCAAGCAAACCTAAAATCCACAGTAGCTTTGCCAAACTTGTCTGATTGTAATTTCTACAATGAGTTTTCTATTACTGTTATGATGGGTATTTTTCAAACATATAAATGATTTCCTAGCTTAAAAGTCGACCTGTGCTCTCCCGAATATTTTCCATTTGAATCTAATTGCAAGACCTCCATGAACTTTCTTCCTTTCAACATGAGTTTTGACTAATCACCCCTTCTGGAGAGAAATCTGTGCTCTTCCTAGCAATATGTGCACTGAAAGGCACTATTCATTACTGCATCATTGTGCAGATTCCATACTGCCTGGTGTGCATATTATGGCTTTGTGAAACAACACACAAATTCAGTTTTGCAGCCTTGAGCTCCAGCAATGAGGCATGGGTCAGAGTAAAATAGCTGGAAAATTTTTCCTTCTGAAAGTTCCTTTTGATTTCCAAAATAACCACTATTTCTAAAGCATTCAAGGCACACATGCTTCAATTGTAAATTATCAAAACTTGTTTGTACATATTGGTGATTCACAATCGGAGTGTGAAAGCACTTTTTCATTCCCTGTTTGGGCAGGTTCTTCTTCAAAGTCTTCATCACAGAAGAAGCACAACTGCCATCTTCTCCTGGAATACACAACTCTTATTTTATTCTCTGTAGAGTCCTAGTTGTCAGTAATCATCAATGATCTTAGTTTCTGGTTTCAAATATTTTTGTTCTCTCATTTTTTTTCCTATATTCTCAGGCACTTATAGCAGTAGGTAATGGGTACATTCATAAGGACTTTGTGATGCAGGCTCTGTAGGTCTTCCAAATTCAATGAAGCAAACAAAAACTTTGTTTGAGAAGAATATGCATAGTTCAGGTCAGAAAGATGCCAAAGGAATGTGCTTTTCTTAAGAGGCAATGGCATGAAAGGAGTGCTTAAGAAAAAACAAATACCACAATTTGTTAATGCTTTGACTTAATTTTCTGGTCCTGCCCCTTACACATCTATTAACTCCTGACAGTAAGGGTAGCCAGGCAGGAATAGAACTAAACACTGATTTTACATTCAGTGAGAGATACATTTTATCTGAACAATGGGCTCTAGATCAGCTCCTTCTGAAATATGAATGTATGCCAAAAAGAGTTTTACATGGCTACACTTCTATTTTTTTTTTCCTGACAGTACTGGGATCCTAAGAGCAAAATGTATAGGGAAAATTGATACAAACATACTCAGTTCAGAAATTAAGTGATCTTATAATCCTTCATGAAGAAGATAAAGAGGCTCAGAAAAGTCAGTTACATGATATACTGCACTCTACAACACAGTGAAACCAGGTGTTTCACATCTGTGCCATATTTATGCCAAGCAGCCATTAAACACATACCAATCTGTAATAGTGGCCACTGTGAGGATGAGTCAAAGGCTGGTAGTTTTGTCTAGACTTCAGCTGTCAGACAAACTATGCTATATTGTGAACTGAACAAATCTTAAGTATTTTGGAAGTGATCTAGAACCACATTCATGCCAGTTAATTGAATGCGGGATTGAATTCTATTGAATTCTGATGTAAAATCATCTAATTCAATAACATTAACCCCTGGAGAGTAAGGAAGCACTGGCATACTTTAGACACTTTCATAATCCCTCAGTAAGAGACAGAAGCTGTATTTGTTGAGGATCACACAGCTGACCCAGACACATTGTGCATTGTCACTACAAGACACTGTCACAGCTATGGGAAGAAAAGAGCTTGTATGAACCCATTAGAAAATAACCCACAATGAAAGTGTGGGAATTATGAAGATGAATGCTGTACTCTAATATTAAAATTACTGATGTCTCAAACATATCCATGTCATTCTAACATATGAGTTACTTGCACAATACAGTCCTTCCCTTTTGAGTTCAGAATTAATTTTCTTCTAATGCATTGCAAAAAAATCTCTCTAGCTCTCTGAGTGAAACTGACCAAAAGCATTATCAAATTTAGCTTCAGCTGATTTTGCACAAGTGACCTTAATGACATTTTAGCATCCAGTAAACTTAATCCTACATTGCAGCAAAACTGAGAAGAAAAAAAAATCTTTAAAAAGAAGATTCACCACTCAAAGAGTGTCCCAAGCAGCACAACTGTGCACTTCTGTATCTTAGCAAGTACTATTCAAGGTACATCTGGATGCTAATGTATGCTAATAGCTCTATTATTAATGTGTTTATAATAGTATCCAATGTAAAGAGTAAAAGACACTTAGCAAAGTCAACTGAAATGAACATTTCAGTAGATCTATTATTCAGTCATTCATGTTTCAGAGTATTAACAACATTCCCCCAAGTATTTTAAGCCATACATTAGCTCTTAATTCTTCAAGTCTGTTAGAACTAACTAAAGACTAAAATTCCTCAAGTCATATTTATTGTGGAGACAGGGAAAGAGAGGGAATTTCATCTCCTTCTGTCTTGTCCCACTTGAAATTTTATTTATTCCTAGGAGGTTCATGCAAGAGATTAAGCCAACAGCTCTCACTGTCCAAACCTCCATTACGGTTGTATAAAAAGCTGACTCTCTAAAACAAGGGACAGAACATGTACTCAGACTCAACTGCTGGCAAAAAGAGAACTCATGGTTACAGATTAGGAAATATTTTTTAGAATTTGTAAGCAGAAATCAGACAAGCTTGAAAATATTTCTAGATTTGAACAGAAAAGTAATCAATGAGTGACAGCTTCCAGTGTGAAGGGCTTTTTCCTTAATGCTGACTGGGATGCAACTGGGATGCAGATAATTTTTTTGGTTGCAGATATTCCTGCCATCCTGCCCTGAAACTGACACTGCAACCCTGCAAACTGGGTAGAGAGTGGATGGTCTTTTAATGCAGCAGCCTACTTTTGTATCCTGACAGGGTTAACTTCATTAAAATTCCTGAAGGGCACAGGAGGTGTCAGTGCCTCCCATTCAGGACTGCTTGCCAGAAAGCTCCTTTGTGGGGCTCACAGCAACAAAAGCAAGTTTCTGCCTCAGGAATGGCAAAGAAACTCTCCTTTCTAATGGGGGCAAGCTGCCTCATGTACAGGGGAACAGACCTTTCACCTCTTAGTTTTAATTATCTCTGGCCCTGACAGGGTGAACTCATATCTAATCCTCTCACATAAAACACAATGCTTATTTTAATGCTCCAGGAACAAAAAGGTGGAAAAAACAGAAAAACCCACTCTGATTTCAGGCTAACATCCTGCAGGTGTAAAGGGATGAAATTTTTACTTTAAAAAACAGTCTATATTTCCATTCTTCAAACCTCCCCAAATCAAATATTTCTTATCCTTTTGGGAATGTTTAAGCAGAGCTGGGCATTCCTTACAGGCTTTTACATCTTCATAATAGAAATAAATGGAATTCCTTCTTGTTGCATGTGGCGACAAGGAATCAACCTTTCTATTAAGCCCTTTTAAGCATTCAGTGGATCATTCCACATAGAACACATTTACTAAAGATGCAACCAGCATGATTTCATGTGTCACAACTGAATAAATGCATAGAAATTATATAACCAAACAGGGACACAGCTGCAGTACTTACAGCTGTAAAGAATATTAATGTAGGAAAATATTTCAAAAGAAAAGTTTAGGGTGCCCAAATACTGCTTTCACAAGCACTTATTCTACTTGCAGTCATAATACTGCATTTTTGGCTGTTTCTTACTCTTGATCAGAAGAAAATAAAGAATAGAATGTGTGCACTAAGATTTGAGGTAGAATACAATTTGTACAATTTAGGTGCTTAGTTCAATGTAAATTAAAAAGGCATGCATTAGCTTAATTAGTTGCACGATTAGACAGTCCTCGAAAGTAGGCAGATGTAGGTTGGCAAGATCCTATTCTTCTTTTACTCTTTTTATCATAAAGGAAAGAACTCGTCCAAGATCCAAATTAGAAGATACCCACTCTTATTGTAACATATCTGAGACATGGAAGGAAAGAGTTAATCTGCTATTTTGCCTTTTCTTTAACATAAAACATATTAAACAGGGCAGTTTATAGTCAGTGAAGAATATGGGTTACTTTCCATAGAAAGCACTACTTATTTCTGAAAAATATTAGTCATATGACTATAAACCCACTAGAAACACTAAAAAATTAAAATATCTTAACTCGCTTTCTTCCTTAGTGCTGTAGACAAAGACTGAGCATGTATCAGAAGAATATTGCAGGAAAAGAAGGGAAAACTTTGTCAATTTTTGCCCTATGGGTGATTTGGGAGATGGTAATTTCTTCATCAAAATCAGTACAAACCTGCTTTCACTCTCATACATTATTATGAAAAAAGATTGACTTTGACTGTAACAAAACATGACTGTACTCCAGGTGAAAAATGCATTAAGTAATCCATCCCACAGTAGCACAAAGGATTAGGAAATATATCCCATGGAATGCAGAATGTACTTCTGCAGATGTGCAAAAGACTGATGTTTCCCTGGAACAAAATAATTGTTTTCTTTTATTACCAAGCTTCTCCAGCCTTAAACTCTCAGCAGTATCCTAGGCTGCATTTAACAAGTCACAAGAACATACCTTCCTCTAACACATTCCTTATCAGCAGCATGAATATTTGCATTACATTCTCAAAGAGCATACAGAAGTTCCATATCAGGCAGATCAAAGGCTAACCTGACTGCTCCATGCTGTTTTTACACGCTACAGTAAAACTGATTCTACTAAAGAGAGAAAGAAAAGTTTTTATAATCTACTTACACAAACTAGTGAGAGAAAGGCGTAAACAGCCAAAACCCCTCTAATGGCTTCTGTTACGTTCTCTTGTACTGTATCATGTACAGCTTTTATCTATGTACTAAAAATTAACAGCATAATTTCTGTTCACAACAACAGCTCAAAATTGAATCCACAGGTATTTTTTCCACAGAAAAGACATTCAGTCTTAGACAAGACAATAAAAGTGTGTGAAATACATCCTGTTTCTTCAATTGCATCCTGAAATTAAAAAAACATTTTTTGCACTGCAGTATCAAACTTTTAATATGTTTTCCTTTTTCATTTGACTTCATTTTGATTTTCTATCTTGTCTGTAAAACTTTGCAAGAGTTGAAAATGAACTAATGAAACTTCATGCATCATCTGACTCTTGTGAACATTTAATTCTAAAAGTAACAATTTAAATTGATGCAGGCATTAAGCTTCTGTCTTGAATACTAAAATTGCTGAGAGCATCGTAACTTTGATGGCATTTTAGAAAAGTGAATCTAAATGGGAAAAAGGTGGGGATTTGGAGTGAAACTTATAAAAAGTTGTATCTGGCTTGCAAATGAAGTTTATATACACCAGCTAAAAAACCCAAGCCACTGTACAAAATGCTGTTGTGGGGCTTTTCTTTGAACTAAATGCTGTGACTGTAAGACCAACTCAGAAACTCTGCACAGTAGATGCATTAGAGTATTTTGCCCACAAATATACACCGTGTGGCTTAAAAGCTAGAAAACTAAATAAAGCAATAAGAGAATATAATTAATTTATTTCATCTAATGGATCTTCTGCTATGTAAACACCTGTCTAAAGCCCATTTTCCTCTGTCATTATTTAAAAATCCCGATTTATTCTATTCTATTTGATTATATTCAACTATAAGATGTGAGGTCACCATCTTTTTAGTATTCTAATCTACTATGAAATATTATCAGAGGAGACAGATAATGTCTAGCTTGGTTATTTATCATGACTGCTACACACCTCCTAAATCAATGAACTCAGAAAACATTGACTTTAGTTTCTTCTGGAGTACTGTGAATAACCAACATCTAGAAAGATGGGGTAAGTAAACACATTATGTCAGTTTGGAATGGTCCAGACTGAAGACCACAGGGTAAAAAGGAAAGCTGAAAAAAATTATATGTGGAAGGAGAAAAGCCTGATATTCTGTACACCTAGCACCTTGTCAACACTGTCCTTAAGAAGCAGAGGCAAAACTTATTTAATATCTACTACATCGTTTTCTAAAGGAAAGCCTCTTATATTTGGCATTACTGTAACATATCAGAGTACCTAAATTTTTCCTGTGTTTGTCCTTTCACTAATCAGGGAATCACTTTCATAAAGGCAGAATTATCAGTCTGCATTTGTCTTGCTGGGACAGCAGGATTTCAGTGGTATTAGGAGCTCAAACCTTAAAGTCAGCAATGTGCACTGCTGCAGACTTTTCGAGATCTTCAAGATGGTGTGTTGAGGTAATAATATCTTCTCCCATGAGAACTCTGGGCTTCCACAGGAAGGTCAGAGGAAGAAAAGGGAACTTTGTGCTGGATCAGTCTGCTCTAATTGAAAGTTAAGGTTATTTCCCTCCTGCTCTTTGCCTGTCTGCTCTAATTAGACTGGACAATCTCCTTAGGAAACAGAATGTATTTAAGACATGTTTGCTTCTAACAAGGGCCTCACTCAAGCTGAGGAAATTTATACAAAAGGTATCTGACAGAGAACTAATGACCTTCATCTGAGTTGCTTTATCACATAGGTACCTTTAGAGATAAGCATTTATTTAGCTCTGTGAGTTTGTGGCTTTCCAGTCTCATGCTTCCCCATACTCAGATGCCTTCATTCAAGGGCTGGTACACAGCTGCTAGTCCTCAGCCAAATAAATTACATGGTCCAGGAAGAGGTCACAGACCTGAACTGTGGATTTGGGGCTCATGGATCTCAGAACTGGAAATGCTATCAAACTATATCTTGCAATCCACCTATTGACTGGATAACTCTGCAATCTGCAGCATTTCAAGATTTTTCAGGATGCTGTGCAGATCTCAAGAACGCCATCATATGGTTATTCCAAAGTTATAGAAACTCTCCACTGCATGTATTTCTCATAATTTATGGGGTTTGCACTTACAGTATTTAAAAGTTGAAGGAAACCACTGTTATAAGCCCACTGATGCCCTCATGTGGTCAGAAAGCCTGCTTGGTGCAAGAAGAAAATGGAGAGTGCAAGGGTGGTGGGGAGAAGGACCGGCCACTCTTGCTAAAGGTCATGCTTTCGTCTCAGTTCAAGAACTGCAGCTTTGCCCAGTTCAGTCTGAACATCAGGAGAAGGCTGGATTTTTGTTACATTATAAAGTACAATGTCACTTTGTAAAAAGGGAGAAAACCCCCAAACTATCAGTATAGATTAAAGCAGATTCTGTGCAGTAAATAAAAGCAAGTTGGAGTCACTGAAACTCCTGAATCAATTATTCTTTAAACATCCAATCTAAAAAGTTAAATTTCATCAGGTGATTGATCTGAACTTTAAAGAACAAGCAGGCCTTGATCTTTAAGATCTGGGATGTACCAGAAAATTGTGACCCCATTTTAGGACAGCAGAAAGATGGGGAAACGGAACAAAGTCTCTCTTTTTTTTTCTTGCTAACTATTCACTCAGATGTAAATATGAATTAATTTCCAACTAAGTACCTGAATGTTTATGAGGAAGGCTTCCTATACTGAAAATATGAGAGAACAGTCCATAGGAAATCAAAATAGTTACAATCACTGTTACTTAACTCATTAGGCCTTCATATACAGCCACAAACAGAGGGCACTACCACAATTTCAAAAACCCATCTAATGCATGTAGGAGATGATACAGTTGCTGCAGGTTCCACACATACGTTAAACAACAGACACAAACCAACCCCCCCACCCAAAAAAAAAATCCTAAAAACATCTTGGTTTACAAGAATTATTTTTTTTTAATCAATCAGATCACTTCTTTGGACAATCTTGGTACTGAAATGACAGGAGACTATCCTCAGCTTCAGGATGTCATTTTGCATGGTGATATTACCTAGATCAAGACTACACCTGGATTTCAAAAAATGTTGTGAATTCAATTTTGAGTTCAGATACATACTAGCATAAACTAATGACAAGCTTTTGCAATCTTTGACTAAGTACATTTTTATGCACTCTACAGGTTTGGATATGTCCTGGGACTTCTGAAAACAATGGCATTCTGAGTACATAGCATAAAACATTTTGGACAAAAGTCTACAGCAGAAGAACATTAAGTGGAATGAATACAGAACTAAATGTTTTTGCTAATAGTCACAAATAAATGCCTTAACATCTCTTGAAATACCTCTAAATGATGCATCTTTTAATTATTTTTATCTAGGCATTATACTTTATCTAAATTATGAAGTATACCACTGAACAATGCTTCCTGAAAGACAATATCTGAACTGTATCAGAATGTAATCAGTGCTGTTCTATTTAATTTCCATCAATAACCCCTGGATGAAAAATGTAACACAAGCTTATCAATGTCTGCCTATTGCCATGAAACTTTTAGGGCAAGATTTTGAAATGAAATTGTCTTTCACATTCTCTTCAGGTATTTGATAATGAAGTGACCTTGTTGTCAGAGACACCAAACAGTGAAAAAGCTCAATGGTTTTTGTAGTAGAGTTCACAGCTTTAGAAAATACAGTATTTTGTTTAGATTTTGTATTTTAGACATTCCAATCTAATAATTTCAGAATTATATAGTATTATTTTTAGTTTACAACTTCAATGAATGATGAAAAATTCTGACCTGCCTGCATAAATGTAGGCTTATGTAAACACATAGCATATTTTGATAAACTAATTTGGTAGCCTCAAGACTTCAGCAGTTTGAACTCTGCTGATTATGTCAACAATACAAAACAAATGTTGACTGTTTTGAAGATTTCCACAAATTATATCAAGGGAGCCTAATTACTGATTACAAGTGGAACAGCTGTTTGTTTTCCTCTGTCTCATTGCTTATGTATATCCAGCCTCCTTCTCAGAGCTAACACATTTGGGAAAGCAAAAATGCAGCCCTAGAAGATAGTACCAATAGATCCAACTGAAGCCTGGTTGAAGATTAGATATCAATTCTTTGAAACATATTTATATTGAAAGCCCTCTAATTCTTTCTTCTCTAAAGGGTCAGGAAGATTCAAAGAGTTTGCATGTGTTTCTGCAGATCAGTGGTTCCCAACCACCTAGACAGGTCTTGGATTGGTCTAAGAACATCACCACAAAGCGATAATAAGCTTTGCTAAGCCTGTGGCAGCTTTGTGGGATGCAACGATGGCAGTTTTTAGGGAAGGGGAAATTGGAGGTGGGTGGGTGGTATGTGGAATACTGACAATTCTCTTAAAGTGAGTTTCTGCTACAACATGATTGGGAATGATGGGTTTAGTCAAAAAATTAGAGAAACCTCATTCAACTCCAAGTTACTTAACATGAGCATGCGCATTTCACATAAGAAGGTCATTTTCATACACTTGAATGAACAGATCAAGTTCAGTGAATGGCTGCAAATATGTCCAATTTAGCAAAAACAGGTATCAGGAAATACTTTGCTGCAGCATTCTTAGGAAATTAATTGTCCCTAGATCAGGAGACAAGTTCTTGCTACGCTCAATTACACAGGGAAGCTACATGATTATGTTTTTAAGGTAATAGGATTCTTTCATTTCCAGGAATGAATGCCTTAATAAAGCACTGCTTTTATGTCTAGGCCTATTGAAAAATTAAACAGGAAAGGTGAAGGCCTTCATATCCAATTAGCAGAGTTTACATAGCAACTACGTATCTATTATCATATTGGAGATTACATAAAATTAAAGACCTAATTTATTTCTTATTGCTCTGCAGTGCCTTTTTAAACAAAGCTTCTTAGGTCTCATTATCTTTCCATTCAAAGCAAAAGAAAAAAGTAAAGTAGGGAAACAGAAGTGAGTGATAATCATGCAAGTCAGAAGATCACATAGGAGGCTTTGTTCCAGCCCTTTAGCACAAATCAAAGAGCATGTTATTTCAGTTCTGACAAACCATTGGTTTTACACAGGAAAAAAGAAAGATATTCCAAGGAGACTTCACCCTGGAGTGTGCCCAGTAGTGAGACAGGCTCAGTGGAGAGAAATTCTACAGCAGATCTTGAAAACTGCTTTGTGACTGTGGGAAAACTTCTTAGCCTTCTTTAAAATTGCTACTTAAGATTGCTAGTTAAATGACTTAAATTTTCCTATGGCGTGTACTTTCCAAGCCAGTATTGTCTAAAAATTTGTTGGCTGTTATTGAAAATATAGTAGTATTATTGAATAAAATTACAAGTTATTAAAATAAAAAGGAAAAAGGAAAAAATAAATATTAAAACTAGTGAAGCTCTCTGGGCTGGTGTAAACCGACTTTATCTGACCATAAGATGGTGCTAGTGCTACTGCACTGGCAACAAACATGGCACTGGCAAAACCACAAGTGTCAAGCACAAAGGTGCTACTGGGTAAGAGTTTCCTTTTCTCATGACTTTTATGAATGGCATTTGCTGAGGTCCAGTAACAAGAACACCTCAGTTCTTCCCCAAGTCTCTGTAACTGCAGAACATCTTGTAGAAAGGGAGCTAAGAGTGGGAAAAGAATGTAAAAGACGTTTAGGCCTAATAATCTCATTCACAAAAAACCCCAATCAAAACCAGAGAAAGATCTAATCAAGAATAGACTCATTCTGTTTTCCCATTCTAATTAAAGATGCAACTGAACAGTCCTGAATGTTCCCTGTGTTCAATGGTGATCACACATATTAGCCACTCACTAATAACACTCGTATATACATACATACATACATGCACACATACCATACATGCATACGCTGTGTATTTTCAGCATCTACCTAAACATTCCACATGAGAACATGGATGTATGGAGATCCTTGCAACTCTACTCAGCTGGGAAAATGATCGAGATTAGCCAAAGGCTCTACTGTGAACTCAAGGCATCTTTCACCTAGGTTTCAAGTTTCTTTTTCAAAGTAAAGCCCCAATTTTTTTTTTGCAAGAATCTGAACTCTGGAAAAGTATATCCTTTTCTTAAAAATTAATTTCATTATTCTACATCCTGATTGTTATAGTTAAAAATCAGCAGGAGGTAAAGAATTTATTTGCATTTAATTGCACTGGAATTTGGCAAAAATACAAACAGTGTAAGACAAAGGGTCTGTCAGTAACCATAATTACAGTGGTTACAAAATGCTTTTAAATTAAGCTACTGTGCCTCTTTTTTTTCTAGGGAAGAAGTCTATTGAATTTTTCTCACAGATGCACTTCTACTTCACAGTGTTTTTCAACACAGCTCTCCCCTCAACTACTCTCCCAGCTGAAAACTCATCCATGGCTCATTTTGTTACACGTTTTTCAGTTCAGCTTTGTGAAGTCCTACCTGCACAGGACGAGCATCTTCTTGGCCAATCATGTTCCTCCACTCCTGCAGTGACCGCTGGAGGCTTTCCAGCCCTGTCTCCCAAAGCCTCACACTTCCTCCCATGTCCACAGTAACCAAACCTACTTTGCCCAGTGGTGCCAGCAGGGCATCAGCATCTGAGATCTTAGAAAGCCAAGATGTATATGGAGAGAGAGACTGTGACCTGAAAAACAAGAATTAATGTGATTTTTCTTGAAGCTGCAATTAAGAGGGGGATGAGTATTTCTGCAGTTAAGGTGACAATTAAATGGAATTACATTCTCATTTCATGAGAGACTATAACTAAGCCCTGCAGACCCACTATTTTATCTGAAACTTTCCACCTACTGAAACTGGACATAACCAAAAGGTACCTGACTGGATAAGCAGCAGTATAAAAGACCAGGCTGAAAGGCAGTATGTTGCCAAAACCACTGCTGTAGTTTAGATACACTGCTGTATCTAATCTATCTAAAAGTAGTCATCTTTAGAAAAAAACCTATTAAGAATATAAAAAACGTAAAAAGATGCTACAGAAAAATATGAAACTAAAAAAGAAATAGAACATGATCTGAACACTGGGGAAAATACATTTCCACCAAATCAGAGTAACACCTTTCTCTAGTGCTTTATTAAAATATTAAGATTTAAATACTCATTAAATGATGCCACAGCTTTATGTACAGAGATTTGTAGTACTTTTTTAAACAGTCAGCTTGCTGACAAAAATTTACTGCTGAAAGAGAATGCCTAATACATACCTAATATGAAGGTAAATTTAGATAATGTAGGGAAGAATCCAAGCATTTTTCAGTACTGTTAATTATATGCATAAATGATTTGCCGACCTACACTAATGTCAAAATTAGTAATTTTCAAAAATATAAGAAGGAGCAACACATATGCTTCTACCTGTGACTGAAGCCACCATGCACTAACTCAACTGAGAAAGAGTTATCTCAGCATTTGACCAGGCTAACTTCAACAGAATGAAGAAAGGTTGTTAGATTTTAACAGAGAACTATTCACGTACATATGATGAAAACTTACTTTATTCATCAGTTCTTACTGGAGTACGCTTTTAAATCTGGACTTCTGCTCAGATCTGCCATAAACATCTTAAATCCTAATGTTAGCTTAAGGGTTCTAATGTTGAAATATGACTTTGTAATTTCTGTTATTTTCTATAAAATCCTAGTGAAAAATAAAGTGATTCCTTACTATTTTTATGGTAATGTGTTTCATTTTTGAATGACTGTGTAAGATGTAGGCCAATGGACCAATTATAAAATGGCGAACAGTGCAAAAATAATTATAAATTAAAATATTCCCCAGATTATTAATGAACCAGAATGAATTTAAATGGTAATAAATATTGTTAAAATCAACCTCGAGTGCATAGAATTAAAAAAAAAACAACTTCTGGTGTGAGTTTCATACATGTGCTATTTACATATGCAAAGTGGAGAGAGTGCCATTTAAAACAAAAATATTTGTTATCACAGTAGAAAATGATAATTTGGGACCAAAATATGTCTTTATACAAAAAAACATTTGCAAATTCTCTCTATAGTTGTGAGAGATAGATGTCAAAACCAAACAGAAGCCATAGAATCTGGATATTTTAATTTATCATACAAGATACTTGCGTATCATGCAAGATACTCGTGAATGTATATTTTCCAAAGGGAGAACCATGGAGAAGCTCAAGCTATTTTCAAAGTGAACTTTATACTGGACCAGAACTTAACTCCCAGTTTCCTAACGCCTAGCACTAGATCATTTTGCCTGTCTTTCTCAGATCCTAGAGACAGGGAAAAAGGAAAAGAAAATAAAGACAGCAAACCATAATTGAGAACAAAGGGGTGAGAATAAACTGGATGGAAGAGGGAGAAGGAACAAAGGGAATGAAAATCAGAAGATAACGCTACCTTTCGTATTTACTAATTAATTGCTACATTTTCATTGGCATTACCTAGTAAAAACAGATAAATAATGTTGACAAAAATATACTGCAATGTTTGCAGAATTTTACACTAGGTATAAATTAGTCTTACTTTCCACATCAAAAGAAATATTTGCTTATCCTGAAGTAATAATAGACATGAAATTCTCTTTGCTCTTCTTCTAAGATGACAGTGCTCTAATCAATAAAATCAGTTACCTAGGAATTGCAATGTATTTGATTTTCTTTGAGTTAAGATCTGTTACTTCCAAGTACCCAGCAGCTGGTGGAGGAGTGACATCTGAAAATAAACAAACATGTTATTTTCCTGCTGCATGATTAAGTGGTTATTGCATTTGCATTTAGCAGATTAAATTTGAACATTTTATTATACAGTACCTCCCAGAAAATGATAAGCTTTCATATTCAGTACAGGAATGTAACTTGCAAATAAGGAATTGTTTTATTATTATGATAGTGAGTAATCAGACAGTCACAGTAACAAAAGAACAATGTATTTGTATGGCAAATGTCAAAATTACACACAGATACAGCTCTGCTCACAAAAGCACTATTCAAGCATTACTGCAATCCCCAACTTGCTGCTTTTATCTGTCACTGAAGATCATGTCAGTTGTATATCTGACTTTAAAAGCATATTGAGGAACATTTCAAAACATTGTGTTTATGACTTCCACTTCAAAACTTCTCAATAATACTAACCTAAATATGGTTCCCTGAAATTGAACCACTCTTTTTGGAGGCAGATTCTCAGTATGCAAAGATATTATAACTTTATATTAAACTGCCCGAGACTATCAAGCATTAAATATTCTGTTTATGGACAGTTTAAGGAATACAGCTAATATATGGTCCTTCCCTCAGAAATAAATGTGTGTTTGTGTGCCTACACTGGTTTTTGCCAACTTATGAGTACACTATGCCTGGGCTCAGAAGTGGCTTCCAGTTAGGAGCTGACTTTCATCTGCCTGGAGTAAATTGAGGCAGTTTTTCAGAAAACAAACCAGAAGACTGAATCACCCTGCCCAGGATGGGTACAAAATGTCATTGTCATGAGATGAAAGCAGTCTAGATTTTCTTCTGAAACAACATATCTTTCACCTCCTTGGAATGAAGGAGCTGACCTTACCTGCAGAAGTGTGAATGCTTGCATAGAGCACACACAGAAAAGACCAGTAAGATCAGCAGCATAAGGAGACCTAATATTCAAATGAGCACATAGAATAATTCACAGCAGCACTTAATGCATATCTAATGTATTTATATATCTATAGTATACCTACCTACAGCAGCACATTTACTGACTTGATTCATCTTTATAAAAATGGGAATATTAAACACATCGGAAATGGGAAAAAGGTCTGGAAAGATGCAGGTTTGTGGGCCAAAGACCACTTTTGGTTTCTCCTAGATTTTGTTACTGTTCAAAAATGTGCTCTCTCTCTTCCGTTAGTTATTAAGAATAAGACACACATTAAAAATTCTGAAGAAGATCTAGAACAAGGGCAGATACTGAACTAGAAAGGGTAGAACTGTGGGATAAGAATTAAAAATTAAGTTAATAAATTAGAAAAAGAACACAAATCAAACAAATTAAAGACAATAAAAAGACAAAGGACTGCAGAGCACAGAGCAGACAAAAAGCAATCAAATATTCAAATGCTACACAGGAACAGCTGGCGAGGCCCCAGAACTGCAGTCAAGAATCTTGACAATGAAACGTGAACATCTGACACGAACAAGTGCAGTTTGTTCTTCTTTTGCCAAAGCTTGATGTAGAAGAACAGCTATGCACAGCTCCAGACATCAAACTTTAAGGAGAACAGACACAATGTTCAGTTCTGGGCTCCTCTGTACAAGGGAGACATGAAGCTGCTGGAGTGGGTCCACTGGAGGGCTATGAAGATGATGAGGAGATTGGAGCAACTCTCCTATGAGGAAAGGCTGAGGGACCAGGGCCTGTTCAGCCTCAAAAGAAAACTGAGATGGGACCTCATCAATGTCTATCAGTATCTAAAGGGAGGGATTTAGAGGATGGACCAGGCTCTGCTCTGTGGTGCCAAGCATTGGGACAAAAGGCAAAAGACAGAAAATGATGCACAGAAAGTTGCACCTGAACATGAGAAAAAACTTTTTTACTGTGATGGTGACCGAGCACTGGAACTGGATGCCCAGAGGGGTTGTAGAGTTTCCTTCCCTGGAGAGGAACTGGTTGGACATAATCCTGAGTAACATACTCTAGAGGACCCTGCTGAGCAGGGAGATTGGATCAGATGACCTCAAGTGGTCCCTTCCAACCTTACCCAGTCTGTGATTCTGTGACATGAAACAGTCCTGAGGATGAGAAAGTGGTCAGAACAGATGGGTTATAAGGACAAATGCAAGGACTTTTTTCTTTGTCTGAACAGAGATTTTTTTTAAAACACATCCAATCCTATTGAGCAATATTAAACTGAGTGAGTGAAGGTGACATGAAGTATTCAGTTTTGTTTAGAGAAAGAGAAGATGGATACCATGAAAAGCTTTTCTTATACAAGGAGAATGAAGCAATGCAATAGGCCAATTGTTTGACAAACATCAGTTAAGAAGAGACTCCACATGTCATCCTGTCCCTATATAAACAGGTGAACCAGATGATGTGTCAGGGCTATTCTGGTAACATTGTGTGTAACACTACATGCTGTTCTACTTACTGTCATACTCACAGAGATACACGTTCAGGAACAGGCTTTTATGTTCCTCTACAGAAAGTACTGATAATCCAAGTAAATATTTGCTCTCAAATAGCCCCTCATCTCTATAGTCTTGTTTTTAGAATAAACATTAATTCTTCTTTGCTGGATTTTGCCATGATGTCTTGTCTGAGTTTATATTTTGTGTCCACACATCTATTTGGCAGTCTTTGGGGAAATTATTAGTTGTTATAACTTCTTTTCAAATATAACTATCATTTGGTTTACAGTTCCAATAAAACATATAGGCAATTATTTCCTTGCTTATTGTTCCTGGAACAGCTTCAGTAATACATACTGGAGTATGCTAGAGTTTGGCTGAGTATTTTGAATTATTAATAGAAATGGAAAACTGTATGCCAGAACTGACCAGTTGTCCAAGAAGATGAAAGAGAAAGTCGGATAGATATGGAAACAAACAAAAAAAAAAACTTCTCAAAGGCAACAGAAGACAATAGTGCAAGAACTTCAAGGGACTGACACATACTTGATTTCATGTAACAGGCTGCCTTTGCTTCACTTTACCATTTCCCAGGGAAGGATACAACTTTCAGGTTTCCAATATAAAAACAATGGAGCATAATTAGGAACAAGCAACACTGAATTTCAAGGGACCAAGACTGTTAAGCAGCAATTGGTAGCAGTTAAATGTGTATTCAATTAAATATTCTGTCAATTAGTAAGACTGAGAGGCAAACTCCAGAAGAAACAATAGCCCAGCAGAGAAGGTTGCAAGAAATCAATCTCAAGTGGGCACCATAAAGGCTACTACCTTATTATCTCATCTTCCAAGTGAGCACCTGGACACATGTTTCTCTTTTTCTGTCCTCCCTTTTTCACTTGGAAATATTTTTGATGTGTGCCATAACAAGGGTAATACTAGGTCCCTCTGATTTAGTATCCTGGCTCCAGGAGTAGTCAGATGCTTGAAATGTGTAACAACAGACAAGTGTGTATGGTATTTTCCTCAAATCACCAAACAGTTCCAATCTAGGGGCTTCTTAAACTGAATGTGGTGCCTATGTTATTATATCTATGTATTTAGTTAACTTTCCAGGAGTTTGTCCAGTTTTCTTTTGGATCCACATTTCAGCATTCATAACATCCCTTGGGAGGTGATTTCACAGGTTAGTACTCTATGAAGAACTACGTCTTGTTTGTTTTGATGAAGTTCCTAACAGCTTCATTAGCTGCTCCCTAAATCTAGTACTAAGTGCAAAATTACTGTTTTTACCATGTCTCTATGCCATACATGTTTTTGTAGAATCCTACCATATGTCCCTTTCCTGATCTCGTCTTCACATGTTGGAGAGTTGGCCAATGCAATCTTGCTCATCCTTCTCTTTTTCTGAACTCATCCCAGTTCAGCCTTCTCCCACCTTGAGA
This sequence comes from Drymodes brunneopygia, assembly GCA_013400955.1. NCBI lineage: Eukaryota > Metazoa > Chordata > Aves > Passeriformes > Petroicidae > Drymodes > Drymodes brunneopygia. The sequence continues at coordinate 344,715 of VZTZ01033111.1, forward strand.
TGGAAGACCAAAACTGAACAGTGTTAAGGACACGTGGATTTGCACAACAGCACAAAGAAGTTCTCTCCTTTTTTCTGTTTCTTCCCTAGTAATCCTTAACATTTGATTTGCTTTTTTCAACTGCTACTGAGCTTTGAAATACTGAGCTATCTTAATAAAACTATCTATCGTGACAGCAAAATAATGCTTGTAAGATGTTCTCATCAACCCCATATTTTTTGATGTAGAGTTAGGATTTTGTCTTCCTCCACATATTTATCTATACTGAATTTCACCTGTTATTTCTATTGCATTCAGAATTGTGTTTCATAATTCTTCATAGCAAATCCTTCCTACCTTGAATAATAACCACTATCATCAGCACTGTCACCTCAGCGTTAAATAATTTTTCCATTTCTTTCATGATATGCTAAGCAGCACAGGTTGCTGTAGGATTTCCCTCATAGCTCCTCCTCCACTAGATAATCCAGTCATAAACTGATAAATGGAAATACCTTGAAAAAGTCCTGAAAAAGGCTATGGAACAGAAAACCTAGAGCCTTGCACAGGTTCCATTTAATTGAATCAGTAAGGTTATATTAAACGTGATTCAGTTAAAATCAGTTTTTGTCATTCATAAATTAAAACACAATTCAGAAAAGAAAAATCAATGATAATGATCTTCAGGGCATGAAATCTTTCCACTTAAATGGCCATAAAGCACTGTACAAACCTCATACAATTTTCTATGCATTTAAAGCTATCAATCCCTATTCATGAATATATTTCACCACAGCTGAAAAAAAAATTAAACTGCTTGGTCAGACAGAAGCCAATTCGCAGACTGATAATATGCTCAGGTTACTGGTATCCTGGATTCATGAAGACTGTTCCCTGGTTTTTAATTACAATAACCTAGCAATACAAGGTGTTACATACCACAGCAACTTAAAAGGCTTTTAGAAATAGCTGTCAAGATCTGAATTTAGGTATCTTTTGGAAGCACTGATGGAAGATACCTCCCTCACTCCCAAATTAGTTAACTAATTTTAACAAAAGCTCAGAAGATTTACCTTCTAGAACATTTACTTCAGATTCAGATTTTTTTTTTCTGTGAAGGCCTGAGAAAAAGTGACCCAATCTGACCCTTCAGCAGTTTATAAAGTATGAGAAGATTACAGCCTGAAGTTGTATAATTAGTTCCAAGATTCTAACTCCAACTGATTTTATTAACTTTAATCTTTTTAAGAGGTAATCTTTCCTCCAGTTACAAAAGGAGGTAACTGAAGTTTTCTGCCCTGTTGATATCCTTGACTTGGATTCTTTAGTCAAGTAAATGTTTTATTCTCTTGGTAATAAATAGAAGTGTTTCTCTACCCAGGGAAGCTGATCTATATTAAATAAGGACAGGCAGATTAGATCATTCATTCTGTTTGAGTTAATTTGGAATAAAATGTTTATTCTGGGACAGAGAGTTCACAAACAGACTAAATCAGGAATAGCTCCTTGTGCTGATGAAATCAAGCCATTCTACCACATACAAATATTTTGGGCATTTTCTCTTTCTATAGCAAACTTTGGAGGTTCCTAGAGGTAATTATTGCAAAACTCACAAATGCTGTTTTTTAGCACTTACTGGTATATTTTTAGTTATTGGCTGAAGAAGCTAAAGTTACAATGATAACAGAAAGCTTGATATGGCAGCACAAAAATGTCTGAAGATCTGTAGTCTACACCTGCTTTATTAGTGTCAGAACAGAGAACAGTTTTGTTGCGTGTGAATGTCGTTCATGCAACGTTCTCTTGGACAGGAGAAGAACTAAAAAGTCTGGGTGTCTTCAGTTTGGAGAGAATGCAGGAGTGACTGAAGTTTGCCAAGTCATGAGGGTGATGGTTAAAGTGAATGTAGAACTGCTACTCACCCAAGCCTGCAATGCTAGAATAATGGTCACCTGATAAACCCGGTAAGAGATCAGTTGATCACAAAAAGTCATGAACTTGTGAGTTTGCTGTGGAGACGCACAGGTTCAAAGAGGCACCAGGTAAACTTGTGGACAACAGGTCCATAAAAGAAGATTTAAAGCCTGCAGCAGGGATGTCCTCTGCAACATGCCCAGGAAAACAAGAGCAAATATTGAGAAAATATGAAGAGAAAGACAAAGAAGTGGACAGACTCACACGCATTCCCAAAATAACCTCTTCTATTGCCCCTACTGGGGATAGAATTCTGAGTTAGTCAGACAACAGGTTTATCACTGCACCGCTGTGTGACACTGAGCAGAAGCTGGAAATACTGGGGAAGGTCAATTGCTGAACTGGAATGATCTTATTTTATTACTTGGTATCCTGTGCAGACAGAGGGAAATCCCATCAAATGAGATATTCACAGTGTAGACACCCTGTTAATTCCTCAGAAGTATAGTGCAGCATGCTATTAAGATTCAAATTAATTTTAAAACTAAGTGCAACTACACTCATGCCTTCTCAAATACTTGCTCTGTGTCTATTTAAGAACATTCTGGAAAAATTAATGAGTGATAGCAGATTACAAAATAAAAAAACAAGTGTGTTGCAGCAGAAGTATATGAACCTCTTACCTTTTGGGTAAATGTCTTTCAGAGGCACATTTCCAGGTGCTAAAATTCGTACTATTTGATTAGAAGCCAATAAAGTTACACAATTGGTTTGTTTTGGAGCTCCTGTTTTCCTCTGGGCTCCATAATATAATGGATCAGAAGGAGAAGCACGTTTGTGACTCAGACAGGAGTTTCTTTTCCAGCTATACACTTCACTGGGAGACTGCAAAAGAGAAGGTGTCTACTGAAGAAAACATTACTATTATTAAGTCTAAGAACAAACATTTCATGCTAAGTTCCATTTCTTATTTAATTTCAAATCAAATGTGGCTGTTTACTTCTTGTGCTACCACATGACAAGGAATGACCTGGATTATTTTATCATCAAAAACTCCTACGGGGTGAAAGCCAACAAACCATTTACATGAGTTTTAGGCATTAAGATGCTCTGAAGATCTGAAGTTGAATCGACGTTTTTTTTTTTTAATTGAACCAGGAACAGAAAGCACTGAAATAACCTAATTTGGAATCAAATGATGTAAAAAACTGTTAGGTTTACACTAATATAAATAAATGCAAACAGATATTTCAGTAATAAATTCAAAGCTAAGCAATAAGGCTGGGACTTAGCTCCAGTTTCAGAGACTTGAGTGTAGGTCCTCACATGAAAGCCAGTGGCTTCGTCTCCCACTATGGTTGAAAGAGGCTGGACAAAAATCATCTCAAAGGTCTCAATATTCAGTAAACTGAGCACTGCTATTACAAATAAGAGCTCAGATACCTTGTTCATACTAAACACCTACACCATCAGCACTAAACACTGAATCTGAAGTTTTGCCCCATCACTCTTACAACCACCCTTAGCATTCTCTCTTTGAAATTCACACGGACATCTAAAACTATGTATGAGGAAAGACAGTGCCTCAGACTAAGTCAGGCAGAGCCAAAAATGCTTCACCACCCGCATGGGTATGTTAGTACTGAAGTGTGCAGCATCTTTAGTACTCCCTCCTCTAGACCACCTCCCTTTTCCAGCAATAAATTCACATCTATTTTAAGTAACACAAAAAATTAGAATAAACAATCTGGTAATATAAAACCAAACCAAGGAAAACTGAAAAGCTAATTGCAAAAACTGTCTTATTGACAAAAACGTATTTTTGAAATATTTTGGATTGCAAAGAATTTTCTTCTGTCATTTGGCTTTCCCAAAATTCAGGTCTGTTAACACTTACAATTTCTAATTTGCCCCAATTTATTAAACAAATATGACATATGGAATAAATAATTCCATAATCACTACCCTTTTTATGTGCCATTAGGTGGCAAATATAAAAAGAAGTCCAAAGAATTACATGTACTGCTTGTATTCTCCCCGTGTTTGCCTTTAGTCCTTGCAACAGCCCTAGTCATTAAGACTGCTAAGTTTCACTTTCTTTTCTGGTCCTTTTCTAACTGTGTCATGGCAGTGAGCACACTTACATGCAGTATTTGCACTTAGCTACATTATTCAGTAGTGAAGGGGCTTTAAAGTTTTGCTATAATTTTCTGTATCTTTTTTTTCTTTTTCCTTAATCTGGTCTTGCTACCTGCTGCACACTAGGCAAAAAGTTCACACTGAACAGTTCAAAATTACACCGATATCCTTTTTCTCAGAGGTTATGCCTAATTAGAAAAATATAAAAACACTTGATTTAGAAAATATTACTCTAGCCAGCACTGTTCAGACCTTACCAAAAATGAATTTTGTCTGTGCCAGACATTGCGTTACCCCATTTCTTATTACTTAAAAAACCACCGATATCCCTCTATTTACACTACCCTAACAAGTGGTTACACAACACAAATTTGTCCCTTGCTGTCATTCCCTTCTTTTTCCAAATAATTTGGTAAACAAGTACTTAACACGTTACAGAATAAATGAGACCATATTATTTCATTGTATAATATTGTTGAATATTTACCAAGAGGTCTGGGAAACCAACAACAATAGTAGCATAATTATGTTCGTCTGAGAGGATCCTGTTGGGGGAGCTGATCTTTTCTCCCACAGCTGCACTGAGGTTTTCTGAAGATAGCTGGTCAGTTGAAACTGCATGAGGCACACACAGTTCTGACACTAAACAGGAAAATTAAACAAAATGAAAGTAATTAAATCCAGATGTGCAATAGAAAACAGTATTAACTGTAAGAGTGCTGTGCACCGAACATTGCTATTACTTTGAGCATAAAATTACTAAAAAGCAGAAGATTTGATTATATTATACTGTAACACAGAGGAGAAGGAAATAATCCTATTTTTGTAAAGTCAACTACTTAAAATGAGGAAATACTAGCTTTGTAGTTGCTTATACCACTTAATTTTGCCCTCTACTGTACGAATGAGGCAGGAAGCCTACGGAATAGAAGAGAACAGTATGTGATCTCATTGAAAATTGCTATAATGCAAATGCACCAAAAGGCAAAACACAGGTTTGCACAGGTGTCAATGTGACAATTCTTGATGACTCTTGCTATCTTTGCAATTGAAATATTGTTTGTAACACATTTCTGTTAAATATGGTTTTCTTTGTCTTTAACCTAAGGAAAACTGAATTCTACTCTGTGCATCTGTGAGAGCCCTTTACCTTGCCTCAAATTACCAACACAGTCAGAACCTGCTATCTTTAGTTCTGCACTGTTTCCACTTTGATGGGCACAAGACTATATTGCTTACATTGCAACATGAGAAAATCTTTCCTCCCTCAAAGGATAAATGGTCTGGGTCAGCAGTAAACCCACACTGGTCTACCATTTCTTTAGCTCTCCTGCCACAGATTCTGCCTCAAAGAACAAGAACAGGCTGAAGATGTTGCATTTGGGGTTTGCTGGATGACTTGGAGGAAAGGTGGTCAGGGGATACGATAACATATCAGATTGGAAGAGAATAAACAAGATAACAAGGATAAAAACAGCACAGAAAGCATGCAGCAACAAACAGCCCACAAATACTTTGAGACTGGAAATTATAATAACATTTCTATCCATCTGAGGACTGATACTCCAGAATAGTTTCTAAACAAGGTAGTAAGAGGAAGGAAACTACTATGCTCTGATAGCACTTGATAAGTTGGTAGAGTAAACTGTACAAGAGTCAAAAAGGATTCTAGATATTTAGGCTATGGTTAGTTTTTGGTATCCACCTGGTTGCTGTTTATGTAAAATAAGCCCTATTATTTGTCAATAACACTTGTTTGTACCATGTTTACACTGTGTTAATCTCATTTTTCTTACTTATGCTGGCCACAAGAACCAGAAAAAAACTTGTTCCTCTGCCTCTCTGATATACAATGGCCAAAACCTATGAACTGTTAGGTGGGATGCCCATGTCTTATTAAAACAAGTAGACTAAAGATTTTGTGCACCATGATCAAATGCTCAGGGTTGAAAATGCCATTAGATTTGAAGACAGACAGATCTTACCAGGCAGAATGATGACCATTGGAGATTTCTGCCTTACTTTGTAACTAAGACATGCCTCAATGCCTAGCACCATCTGGGAATTCTACTGATCAAATTCTCCCTATCTTTTAACACAAGTGTGATGGCCTCAATGGCCTCCTGCACACTCTCAACACAACTACAGAAACTGTGACTTCTGTTTTAACAGTAGGTGGTTTGTATTTTTCCAAGAGTTGGGAAATGTTTTCTAGCTCATCTGAGTGTGAGTAGCAGACCTGCAACAGTCTATAGCCTGGAATCATTAGTATATTTGTCCCCTTCTACTCCTGTTCTAATTCCTGCCTAGCCGTCTTTCTTCCTTTTCCATTCTACAAGCTTGTATGACAAGCAGTCATGTAGAAAGTCCATAAATGAGGGTCTTGAATGCTACAATGAAACAAAAATGCTTTACTCAAACATCTTGAAGTTTGAGCATGGAATGTGCCATGCCTTGAGAAAAGCTGTTATTATTAACCAAATATGATAAGGGGGGCAAAAACAGAATCAGAGAGATGGTTACTCAGACCTTTAAAAGCCTTGTTTGTGCAGCTGCAAACAGAAATGATAAAAAGAAAAAAGGAAAAAAGGAACTAGCCAAGCTTGCAATCAATACCTGTTGTTAAGCCAAATCCCATGTCAGCTGGCTCTTCACTCAATGCATGCAGCTGGCAAACCTCACTGTCTTGAGCTTCCATATGGGCACGCTTGGTTAAAAGAAATTTCCTGTAAAGGATACGTAGTTATAATAATTCCTGAGTAAACTTGTAACTCTAAACAAGGACTTTTATCTTTTGACACAGTGAAAACATTCCGCATTTATATAAACAAGGTTATCAACGCCTCTTGCTAAAACTAGATATAATTTCCCAAACGTCTGTGAGATAGGAAAGGGTAGGCCAGCAAGTGGCAGATTTGTCTTCTGGTAACTATTCACACACTTTCATTTGCTGTGCATTTATAAAAATGAGACAGGGTAACATTTTTTTCATGTGACCATGAAAGTAAAGGAAGCAGGCACTAACTCTGGACAACATGCCTGTATTTCAAGAGGTAGGTCCACCAACATTCTCATTTCCAAAGATCAATATCACCTCAGTAAAATTAATATTAACATGCGCATTACCAAAGCTAGTCTAGATTTTCAAAGGCTGGCATATCCTCTTCATCTCCTACTCTTAAAGTCTAAGTGCATTTTCACCACAGCAAATCTGCATCTTAAACACTCACTTTTTAAGCCCAGCCAGTTTCACAAACAGAAAAAAACAAGTTTGAGTGAAACTCCTGAACACAAATAAGACAGAAACAAGAAATAATGCCATCAAGAAAGCTAGGCAGAACTAACTTATTTGTTTCATTTTCCACCAAGAGCCACCGGTCTTCAGCCACCAGAAAAACGGATTTCAGACTGATTGGAAGTGAGATGGTGTGAGTTTGACCCTCCAATACATCCAGTACAATAAGGTGATTTCTATAAAATTGGAAGCCAAGAAAAGAAAAATCAGATAGGGATATACACAAGGAGACCTGATATAAATCAATTTAATACAAGGATACAATTTACTCTCACCCTGTTTCTTTGTAGAACACCAGCCAGTTTTTGTGTGAAAACTCTCGGCACATTTTGTAGTTGCTCTGTACAAAAATACATCATAGGGCAATTAGAGTTCGTTAGATTTGTCCCACTGAGTTTCCCTGACTCCTCTGAAAGTGTATTAGTTTTTTTCCTTTATTTAGAAGAACCCACGTTTTTCCTCTCAAAATGCTATCTAGCTTGCCTTGTTCTTAGTCATAAATTGTATCATAACTGAGTTAATTATTTTGGACATAATTCATTGTAACAAAATGTTCCATTATTTCCAAATGTTCCATTAGTTCTAGCCCTAAAAAGGGATACTTTAAAGACATATATCTTCAGACAATTTATTTATATTTTTTATATCAATATTCCATAACAATGGTCTTTTATGTGTAAGACATTTAAACATACATAAGAGTAAACAATTAAATGTTTGGGCTGTAAAACCAGGAAAAACTTAAGGATCCTTTCTTCCAATACTGAAATTTGCTTTTAAAAAAACTTAGTATAATAGGGGCAGGTGCTATTCCTCACCATCTCTTCTTTGTTGCTCCACCAAGATGTTCTCTTAGGAGAGTCTTGAGCATCTGGTGAGAGCAAAAGCCGGCGAAGGGCACCATTGCTTGTATCCAGCAACAACACAACATTGCTCTGTAAATGAAAAGCAGATCCAGGTACATCTCAAGCTCGTTTAAGAGACTGCAACAAATCTATCTGAAGCACTTGTGCAAGTGCCACTTGGGACATTTTGAAAAGATGATCTAGTTTTTCCTGCAAAATGTAAGCTGGATTTTCTTGGTTCATTTCAAAGTTCATAGTGAAATTGATTTGAAGAGGTTAGGTACATGCAAAGGCTGGAACAATATTACAGTTTTTCCACAGCACTTTATCTATACATCTCACATTCACGGCTGCACAACCTCTAGGAACTGGATTAGTATGGCTTACTAAGATGCAGCTACAGATAAAGAGATATACCAACTAGTTCTGTACCATTTTTCTATTGTACCCATTGCTTAAATCCCACTAAAGGTGAGAAACCAGTGAAAGAAGAAATGGCTTAGTACTTTCTCTCCAAGTTCATACTTCTGATACTGGGGAGCCTGTTAAATATCCCAGGGTGTGACAATCCTTCTGTGAGCTGCACACTCTGACAGCTTATAGTGTCAGAAGTAGGACAGCTATCGGAGGACAGCAGGATGATTCAAAAGGATGGAGACCAGAAGCAGAGGGGATGGTGCAAATCTCCATCACATGAAAATATGGTGTGCTAAATTTTGAACTTCTTCAGATTTCTCATTTGTCACTCGATGCCCAAGGGTCAACACATGCTGTCAAATGATGGGGGCTTTTCAACATTTCTTTTTGCAAAGTAGTATAGCTGCTCCGAATGTGTTAAGAATTCAAGACAATAGTAATTCAGGACTAACCTTAAGTGTATGAAATGAAATTCAAAAGGTACAAAGGAATAACTTAATAAAGAGTCGAGCTCAATTTTTTGTTTGCCATTCAAGGAAACGTTTAGTTCTGCAAGGACATTAGGTTCTGTAAGGACTTACTAAAAGTAAACTGCCTACGTACAACATGTGCAATAACGCACAATAGATGTTAAGGAAGTAAAACATAAATTCCCACGAATTCCCCTAAATAAAACAAATACAAACAATCTGAGTCACAGCAGTTTTGTTCTTTTTGGGTAGTCTTCATACTTTCACCAGAAATAATTGTGAGAGTTAACTTTAATAATGACAGTAATTTGAAGCTAAATATGGGGAAGTATTTAAAATATTATCATGTTATTTGGAGCATTTGGGAATTTCAGTTCAAGTTCAATATTTCTAAAAAAAGAAGCCTGCTTATGTATTACAAACTGAAATTACAGAAGTGTGGTTCAGGAAAAAATAGGACATTTGCTTTGGATTTTGGTTTTCTGCCACATTTCTTTTATACAATTCTGAAACAGCATTAGCCTTCCACATGAGATAAAGAACACATATGAATCAATTACATTCTTCCACTTAGTGTTAAATTTATGAGAGCAGTTGGTAGTATAAAAAGCTCCTCTACTCCACCCCTTTTGATGTTAATGGTTTCCTTCTGTGCTAAGTGACTGATGTATATTCTGTCTGTGCTTAAGAATAGATTTTTGCGTCACTTGTGAACACATCCAAGAGCAGCTCTGGCAACTCTTCAAGTGGGCTGGGAGAAGACGCTGGTGTGCAATTCCGCTCTGTTTGTTCTTACTGGGAGAAAAGTAACCTTTGGGCGACCTCCTGACCCCAGTGTCTGGAATTTCAAACTCTGGACAGATGCAATAACCAATCTTGTGAAGTGGTGTGCCTTTATTTTTAGTTACTGCAAAGTTTTCCTTTCCTCACTGCTGTTTTTATTTCAGCCAGCATTTTCCTCTAAAAAGTTCTTAAACCAAACAGGGCTGTGACTTCATTATGCTGGTATGGGAAGTTGTTCCTTATGGTTTCGCAGACAGAGGGGAGAGCTTGGGGAAGTTTCAGAGTGGGACAGTGCAAATAACTCAGTTTAACATTCCTGTATTCTTCTCCCCAAACTGTCAGTTTTGATGTGTTTTGCCCTCAATGCTCATATCCTGAGCAAGCAAGCTTGCAAACACAGATTCTTCTTAGCTGTCAGCTTCAGACTGAGGCTGATCCTTAGCTTGGCAGGGTAATCATACATCCTCTTGCCTCCTGTCCCACCTTTTCTATTAGAGCTACTCAAGGATCCCTTGAGTGACAGAAACTTGACAATCTTGACATTGTAAATATTAGGCACAGATACAAACATTAACACACTGGTCATCAGGTTCAATTGAAAAAAGTCTATCCAACAATTTATGGTTTGGGGCTTAAACCTTCACAACTTCAGAGGTAGGGAAATGTATGCAAGTAGATTACTGGTGTTTTAATAAATGCAAGTTGTGTCTCTCAGATGATTTGGAAGACTTTAGTGTATTCGAGATTTCAGTGAACTGAGAAGAACGAACACTGGTATAAGCTTTGTGCTTATGGAAAATGAGCCTGCTCCCATTCTACAGAAGGTGCATACATTATAAGCAGACCTTTACTATAAGGTGTACTCATAGAAAAGGAAAGTCTTATCTAATATATAAAAAAGTGGAGAAGTAGTTTGTGAAGAAAATAAGAAAATACACCCTCTGTTCTGCAGACATGCATCAGGATATCATGGGGACTAGAGGTTATAGAAGTTATTACTATTATGTTACTGTTACTTTCATATTCGGGTCCTCATTTCTGCTTCAGGCCAGATCACAAACTGCTAAAAGAAGTCTTCTTTTAAAAAATGATTACCATCTCCTACATGTGGTGAGTGAGGTGAATCTCTGTGTCAGTTTGTGTGCCACAGACTCCCTCACTCCCATGTTATCAGAGAGCTTTGACAGAACTACAGCAGCATGTGGGACAGGGAAAAGCATTTCCCTCCCTCCCCACCCCACTTCCTGTCTAAGAAAGATAAAAGCAGAGTTAAAGCATGCTGGCAGGAAACTACCTGAACAAAGCTTGTTGTGCTCCCTGAGGTAGACTGTAGATTACTGTGTTTGTCCAGTTGTAGCCTTTCAACACAGTAAAGTACTTGTAAAAAAATCCCAGAAGTTTGCTGTTAATTTATAGGCAAATCAATTCTCCATGTGCAGTTTGCTCCTACAATCCCACATAACATCATGCATAAAAGTTACCAGAATTCTTTTCTGTCTGTACTTGTTCTCCTTCTGAGGAGTAGAAGTGATAGATACAGAAAGAAAAGTGCATACAGAGGGCACAAAGCTTTAGCAGGAAATAAGAGTAGGCCCTGAAATACTTGTGGGGAGGACAGATGGCAGAGGCATTGCTGCTTTAAAAAGATGAATGCAATTCCCATCTTACAAAGAAGCTACTTGAGATTTCTGAAGAGTCCTTTCAAAGTCTATGAGCTTAGTCTGGAAAAAAAAAAGAGTCAAAACAGCTTGCACTCACTGAGACCAATGGCCACCATAAGGAACAAAATCATCTACCCTCTCCTCCCAGAAGATGTAAATGTGGCTTAAAATCAGATAAATCTCCCATTTGTACCATTAAGTTAAATCCCTGAGGAGTTTACTTTCAGTAAAATTTTATTTAAAAGGAAAGGAAGAAATGGTGATTTTTCATTTTATTTCACTGGAGGGCTCTACTGAATCTGGATGGATGTAATCTGGGAACAAGATAAAACATACAAGCTTATTTGAAGAGCCACAATATCATCATCTCATCTTTTCCAATAAGGTTATCATCCATTTAAAATTGATCTTTTTTGTAACTTAGTCAGAAACATTCATCTCCAAAGACCTTTATTAGAAGAAAAAAATGGTAAAAGCTGCTTTTGGTATTGTCTAATTAATGGATAATACTGATTATTATGAAACAGCAGCTGTCAAGTGGCCCTTTAATTTAATAAATGCAAGTTCTTATTCCTACAAATATTGTTAATAATTCTTAGAATTTTTGCAACTAAACAGAGATGAATCTCTAAAGCATCAAGTAAGTTATTTATATTACTTGTTTTTCTTGTTTTGTTTGATGTACCCTTGGCACAACTAGCTAACTCTTGTAGCCTTGCCCAAAGTGCAGATGTGCCACTAATCTACTTTTCTTAACATGTGAATGCTGCAAGTTCTGAATTTATGCCTGCCAGTGATCTTAGTACACCCAAATGCAGGCATCTTGACTATATGTCAAGCCTCCTTCTGTAGACAGTAGAAGGAGAGAGGCATTTCCAGAGGGCAATTAAACATGTTCTACTTTAGCTGAGATGAAATGCTCTTCAGGTCACCTTTATTCTCCCAGCAAATACAGAAGGTACTCAGATGATTATCTTAGACCATATGCTTATCAGCTAACACCAATAATAATGGATTCAATTTCATATACAGCAACATCCACCTCCTTTCACAGGTACACAGAGCACATGATTTTTCCATGGCTCCACTGCAGGAGTTAGGAGTAAAACCTAAGCTCTATGTGGAAAAATTATGCTGCTTGAGAATCTCTCTTGTGATTCAGTGGGAACTAGAGATCCTAACATTTGAACCCCAACATAAGGAAGGATAGCAGTGACTGTGAAGACTACAACAGCAGCACTCATCTAACCTATGTTTTAGTGCCTTAGGGAACCAATCCCAAATAAATTACCAATGTAGTCCATGGATACGAGCATGCAATATACAAGAGAATAATTTTTCTTCTTTTTTTGTTTTCTGTCTAAGTTGCTTGCTTAAGTTCTCAAGAATTCTAAAATTACTTTTGAATGGTGTCTAAGAATAGGACTTGTTGCAAACAAGTTTGCAATTAAATGAAACGTATTTTCACAAACAGCGAATAAGGTCTGCCTTAATGGCAAAAATATGTAAGAAGGCCTAAGATAATGCAAAACATTCAGAATATTTTAATTCTGCATTATTTTCCAGTGAAAAACAGGCTTATTTACAGACAGGATGTATTCACCTGTAGCACTTGCCAAGAAAGGCAAGTCTGAAACTGGCAATATTTAAGCTTTGTCAGAGAAAAACATGAAGTTACAGCACGATTGAAGTCATCTGGAAAGGGACACTGAACTACCACAGTCTCTCCACAGAACAAATTTTATTTCAGAAAAATATTATCTGTCAAACCATCACTAAAAGGTATATTCCATGAGGACAGCCAAAACCAGACTCTGAGATAACTACCTCAAGCTTCACAGAAGAACCTTCATTTCTGACAATAGATGCTACTGTGATTTGGTTTAAAACAAAATGGTTGGAATTTTGGAGACTTGGAAAGCAAAGAATATTGCTGGCTTCATTAAAAAGTGTGAGACGTTCTAAACATTCTTAGATACAAGACAGACTGCCATCTGTTTTAGTTTCCTGCATCAACTTCAGCAAAGGAAGCCAAGAATGATTTAGAACCAAACAAGTGTGCTATGTGCATCTCAAAATAGCCCAAATGGTATTTCTGTAGCTGATCAACAAGCAGGTAATCTCAGAATCATATTGTTTCCAGTTTGCATTGGAAAGTATCCAACAGGCAGCTGCACCTGCATAGGCAGTTCTACCAAAGGCAGAGGAACTGTGTTCTCATAAGGCACTGAGCTTAACTGCAGCATCTGACAGCAGGAAGTGGGATCAACACTTGACAAATGTTCCTGGCACAACAGTATTGCAGAAACACCAGAAATGACTGAAAACTATTAACACCCCAACTGCATGTCGGAAAGGTTCTTCTAGATTGAAGTCTCTCATCTACTGAAAAATTGACAGAAGAAATTTAAAGAAAGAAAAGAAAATTTAAAATTTAAAGAAAGTTTTAAAATTTAAAAACCAGCCAAAAATAATGACCAGATTTAATGCCCATGTGAAACCACAGTGACTGGTAGGCAGCATAATAAACTGTTACAAATGTTAAAAATGAACAGCAGCAGCCTGGTATACACTGTTGTCTCTTCCCACTCAGGGGCAAAGAAGTTTTGGATTGGAAATGGAAATCAGTTCACAGACAGTAAGGAAAAGTGCAAAGTGTAATAATTGTCTTTAAAAAAAGCATTTGAGTCAAACCAACACTGAAATTGTCAGTGGTTCTCAATTTTCATTGCTGATGTCAAGACTTACCTAGTCTTTCTTCCAGTCTCGACACTTCACGTTACAGAACAAGAAATACAAGGATTCACAAAACTAATCACAACTGGTGGGATGGAGGAAATACAAGCAACATTTTACTCAGTGACTCAAAAAACATCTCTTTTATATTCTGTTTGAAAAGTAAAGATCGGAGCAGAACTTAAGTACACATAAAACACTTTACTCAGAACTTTGCACTTTGCAAACATACGCTGTTTGACTCAGACTCTTGAACTTAACCCACTCTCCCACTGTCTCCCATGAAGGCCAATCTCCCTCTCTCAGTAAGAGAAGATAAGCAGGTAGAATTCATCTTCAAGAATGGAAGAGGACATTGTGCTAAAGAGTGCAAGAGGAAAATCTCCATATAAAAACTAAAGCTGAAGGCAACTCCCAAGCCACAAGTATAGTAAAAGAGAGAACATTCAGCAGGAAGTAGCCTTGTCCAGACTATTTCAGTCTACAGAGGTAGAGTCCCCAGTGACATAACCTCATGATACTACTTTGCTCATGACCAAACATTTTAATTTTTTTACCTCCTCTTCATGTAGAACCACTTGACCTTTAAGTGGATTTCCCAGTGGTGCTGCAGTCACAAAAGGTTGCCAGACACTTCCAACTGTTCTTGGGAAGAGGTCATAAAGATCCACAAAGTATCCAGTCTTACTAGAAATGTTCATGAAGTACAAGGAAACTGGATTGCATGTAGTAACATAAAGAACATTTTCATGTTCCTCTTCTGAAATAAGAAAACAAAACAGTGAAAGGCTACTGACATTGTGCATTTCTCTTCTAGAAATAGACGTCATAAACTTGGCAGATGATATAGCAAAAAGTACTGAAAAATTACCACTGTTGACAAGGCAGATAAAGAGGAACAATCTCTTGTTATTACGTAAATGTTAACAGACAGAATCTTGCCACAACACTATAAACTCTAAACAAGTAATCCAAGACACATTTGTGTAGGCATGACTGCAGTGTCTGCCAGCTGCTAGTATGTTCATCTGATTTTGCTTGTTTATAATCTTGGTTCTTCTTCTTTCTCTACCCCATCCTCCCTTTAAATTCATGTATTTAACAATAAAACATAGGTTGAATGCACACATTGTACAGAACTTTTCACATAAACCACATTCCTGAATAATTTCAGACAATTTTTGAAATCAAAAGCTACCTAATTTCTGTTTCGTTCCCATGGAAGTCTGCTAATGTATTTATAAACTGGACTTCAAGTAGAAAAAGCAGTGTGCCAGTATTGATCATTAAAGATCTGTTTATAATAAATAATAATGTTTAGACATACTTAATGATGAACCCTAAAAACATTTATGAATATTTCCAGTGGTGCAACTCACTCAGGGACATAAGCTGTAGAGGTAACTAAGGTGGATTTGGTCCAGTGAGAAAAAATCAGTATGAGCCTGGAGGAAAAAAGCACAGCACTCTCCAAGTAAAAAGATATGTATTAAAACTGAATTGAGAGAGAAAAGTCAAATAATTGCTTTTGTCAAGTAATGCAGTGCTGAACACACAAATTTAATAGACTTGCAATTTTGTGGCTGTGTTCTACTTTAATTACACCTTTCTCTTAGGTATGTATATCCTTACTATGACCACAATGACTCAGTGAACTTATGCTCCAATTTCAGTGGATTATTTTTGTATTTCATCCACTATTTATAAAAAGGTGGAAGAAGAGAAGTTATTATTCCTATAGTTCACTCCTGTACTCTATGTTTTAAATTCCCATATTACAATTCCTAGTATTATTCCTATACTCTACTGTAAGCATATCTAGAAATACACACTACTGTAAATGCACTGGAGAGTTGTTACTACACTTGAAACCCCTCAAACTGCCTTTTTATTTTCTGCCACTGGCTATTGGCAAGCACTTATGAAGCCAACAGCCCAGTCCTTCCTCATCTCCAATCTCACCTATTTGTAACATTGTGGATCATTCCAAAAGTCAGCAGCTTTTCTTACTGTACCTTTTGTTACTGTGACATCGCAAACTAAGTTAATTTCTTCTAAAGGCAGTGTCCAAAAAGCAAGTTCTTCTGTGAAACTGATGGACCTGGCTTCATGTCGTTCCAGTGGAAAGCCTTGAACATTTAAGTACACAGGGCCCTAAAACAAATAGTAACAATAAGGGCTTCCTAAAATATTCCACTATCCATTCTTTATGAAAATACAGAAGTCTTCTTCATGCTGTAATACTATTAACAATAAAAAAACTACTAAATAATTTTTTATTTATTACTAAACAAATTAAAGGGAAAAGGAAATGCCTTTTCTATAAACGCTCTCAATGTCCATACTACCATTTCCTTTACAGTATAGAAACCTTGTGCTTCCCCTCTTTAGTCTTTTCATGGTTTGGAACCATTATCACTCAGTGGTACGAAGAGAGATGTACTCATGAAACACAGTTTACACAAGGAAAATAACAGAATATTTCTGCTTCAAAGAAATTATATAGCAATTTCTTATCATATAAAGTTTAAATCTCACCCATACACCACATTAGAAGTACAGGTTTTTCTTTACTCGCTGGAGTAATAATTACTGCAGTTAAGCCAAGAACTCAGAGCTGAAAAGGACTTTGAAACTTTGGCTGCAGATCAAATTGTACCAAAGGTTCAGATTAAAACTTGCCTCAGATTAACAGTTGCACGACAAATGGAAACCAAAAGCAGCTTTCTTTTCAGTCTCTGATCTCAGCCAAAAATTGAGATCTGGGGCCTGTAACTGGCCACCCCCAACCATCCAAAACAGCTACAAAGCTTTTTCAGATAAGGTATTTTCAATATCCTTATAAAAACTTATTTTCAAGAACTTCTGGCCAAGCTTAGTGATTTTCAAGCACATCTTACGCTAGGTATACAAAAATGATAATTCTTCTAGTCAGTGTTAAAACTACAAGAACAAGCGACAAGGACCATGCACTCTTTTTCCTAAAGAAATTAATCACATTTTAGAATCTTCACATCCCAATACATAAAACCAGTATTATGCGAATAAAAAAAAATTAAAAGACAAACCTTTACATCTATTTTTTGAGTTTCTGATGGACACAGCATTTTCTTTTGTGCATTTCCTGGCTGATTGACTTTCCAGTAGCCCATAAACTTATGGTCTGGTAATGGCAGTCTGTCAAGTAATGTAGGAACAAATGAATTTTTACATTTATAAACTAGTAATTGATATGGAATAAATAATTTAGACACCTACATTTTTCCAACAAAATATATCTGAAGCTTCTCTTGCAGAAATATTTCATTCCTTTTTACATTTTAAATCACAAAAATTTTAACCTTCTGGACTACTAGCACAGACACAATCTAAGCACTGTCATAAAAGAAGAATATAATACGGCCTCAAAAGGAAAAGTTTTCCAGTCTGAATTATGTGAGATATACCCAAACCATCTCTTGCTTTGCTTTATTTGGATCAGGCAAAGTGTGACAGCACCCCTTAAAGGAACTCCTGTCAGTAGCTCACTCTTCTAAAAGACCAGCAGAATAAGCACAGTACGCACTGTGGCTTGTTAGCCACACAATGAAAGTTCTGCGTATTATTTCTGTTTATTTTACCATGGCTCTCATGAACAAAGGCAAAGGAATACAGACATGAGAGTGTCCCACTGCCTTCTGGCCAGTACAATTCACAGAAAGGACAGGGACATCTTCAAAAGCCACTTGCTTGCCTTGGTCTAATTTCTTCATTTCTGTACCTTTTATCTAAGGAACAAATATGTGGACCACAGCAAAGCTCATTTATACAGGAAAAGAAAATGATGATGTGTGACAATGTAGCATCACAGCAAAATACAGACAGTGCAATTTTTCTTTCTTTCCTCTGAAGTGATTTACAGACACTGAAAGCAGTTTGACATCATTAATTGGCATGGATACCTTCAAGCTAACAAACTCATAACTTTTGGCTTCTTTTCTTTGGGACCAGTCGCTCCTAAAGAGACCTCCTATCAAAACAGCATTCTGTGTTACATGCTGTTGCACATTATTGTACAGCTACAGGACCTGGGAAGAGAATAGAAGACATTCCTTCTCCCAGTTTCTATAAATATCTTCAAAGTCTGTTTTAAGGAGGTTCTCTGAGACTGTTTGTTAAAAGTATATGCTTGGTCTCTTCTGTCCTATCTGATGATGCTTGTTCCTTCTGTTACAATTATTTTCCCTCTCCTCATCAACCAACCTGGCAATTTTAGTTATTAAGGGGTTTGTTTAATTTCTTCTCTATATTATTTTCAGAATATGAAGGGATCCCAAATACAAAAAAATAAATTAGCTGGACTATATATAAAACTTGGGGAATTTTAGTTTTATTTTATTTTTCCCCCTAAGAACTTATAGAAAAAGCCAGTGAATGAATACAGATATCCCTTAGTCTTTGCTACTCATTCTGGAAAGATGTCTTAACATTTCTTAATGCTATATTGATACCAAATCTCAAGCAACCAGAAGCTAGAAATTGCAGGCACTCAGCCTCCATCACCATTCTGTGTTTGGACCATCTGCCAAGGCAGTCAGACAGACAAAGACACTGTTTTGCAAACAGAAAATGGGTTGGATGCTATAGATCATTGGTGCTCACAGATAAATAAATGGACAGCTGCCAGCAATGTGCCGTTGGGGCATGTAATGAGGAAAGAGTATCTCATTAATTCCCTCTCTTAGTCAAAGAACCAGGATAGTCTTCATTGTCTGTCTGTTGCCTGACTAAAAATATCAACAGATATCCATGTTTGCAGAGACACTAATTTTGCATTTTTCCTCACTTCATTCTACATTTTTCCATTCTTACACCTAGCCAGTACAGCCAAAATTCTTCCCAAGTGAAGAGGAGAAATTAAGCCAGATTAAAAAAAACCAAAACAAAAACCCCCCAAGTATACTGGGTTGTATTTTCACCTGGCAAATGATGACATTCAACACCATTAGGAAAAAACATTCATGATGCATTATTTCAACATATAGAAAATTCTTAGATACATTTATTCATGCAACCAGAAAAACTGGCAAACAGTCAAGTCACTAGACTAAATGTCCGTTTAGATGTCTATGAACTAGAATTTTACTTGAGGCTTCCATTTGGGTTCCCACATGATTTGTTGGCAAAGCATTGGTTATATCTTAAGCCACAAGTTGTCTTGTGTGCAAAAAAACCCTGGAGACTTCTTGTTGCTCTATGACTCTGAGTAGCATAATTTCTGATATGCCAACAAACAGCAATAGTTATTTCCCTTTAGCTCAGTGGAACATCCAACTCTCACAAGGATTTGGACTTTAGTTTTAATTCCTTACACATTACTCCCATGGACAACATCCTAGAAATCAACAACTTTACTAATGATCATGAATAGCTATTAAGATTTAAAACAAAACATATGTTAATAACCAGCTCTATCCAAATACCCTGCTTTTTATAGCAACAGAATTACAGACTGAATTCCCAAACAAAGATTTCCACTATATTTCAGCTTTCTGGAGGTTTTCTTGGCTAATAGCTCCTCTCTTCCCTCAGAAAAACTGATTTCTACTTTCTCCTAGATTTTTGAGGTTTTGTTCTCTTCCCTGTTTCTGAATTATTTTGTTTCTCTGACGCAGCAGAGCAAATCATCATAAATAGCAAAGAGGAGGGAAATGTAGATCTGAGTTTCAGAATAAAACAGAAAGTAGAGTTCATAATACAAAGCTCTTTATCAATAGTAATAGGGATCTCATTCTTCCAGGGCCTGACAATTTTTTTTTTTTTGCTCTGTCTCACTGCTCTCTCATGTAAATCTGGTCTAAGAAAGTTTTAAGAAGCTGGTGGCATTAAGGTCTTACAATCAGTCTGCTTCCTGAATGACTTTCAGGAGGGAGTGAGGGTGCAGAACAACTGGAACAACATATCCACACTGAAAATGTGTCTACATCCTAACAGCTTTCTCCTAGTGAATACATATGATACACATTAAAGTAAGGAAATCACCCTCTTTTCCCAGGACTTATAATTATACCAAGCAAATTTTGAAAATAACATGAAGTGACAGGAGTAGTAAAAACTTCACTAGATGCTCCTGCCACACTACTGTATTTCAAATTAGTTAACTAAATAGGTTTTACATAAAAGGCAGAATACAATGGACATGTCAATACTGGCAAAAATCTGCAAGGCAAAGAGATCTGATAGGTAAGAATGGTACTGAAACTCCACTGGTCTCTCCAGCTGGGGTGTACAGAGCAATTAATGATTTTTGCCTTCTTCAAAAGCTGGAAAGGGTTTCTAGAACAGAAAAACTACAGATAGACTGCATTAATCTTATAAGAAATCCAAAATTTAAGACCAACTTCTAAGGAATTATTCCTGATCAGTTCTTTGACTATAGATCTGACAAAGCCTGTTGCTTAAGGGAAATTCAAAATTGTTTTTATGTTTATTTACCCTTAATCTTAGATCTCAGGTTTCTACACGATTACTGCTGTGCATGAAATGCATATATAAGCAGGTATTTTGTCCAGAAAAGTGATTGCACAAGACCTACAACTGATGAGGCAATTATACAAAAAACTACTATTTAGCCTGAAGTTCTGCATGCACAGCTGTCAAAGGGGAAATGATCTGTCAAAACATAATACTCTTGTGCTGCTAGAAAACTTTTCAAAGTGTCACCCATAAAACAGAATTTCTTTCCATTTTTATCTTTTTGATTTAAGAAAATAAAATCATTTTAGGGTATTTTAAAAAATTATCAAACAACAAAAAAAATAAATCACCAAACAACTGTGTTCAAAAAGTCAGTAGAACCTGCTTTATAAAGTTATTTATTTAGCTTTCAGAGAACATACTGGAAAGATGGCTACGAGTCTTGAAAAACTGACATTCCACTGAAAGCAAATTCTTCACTGCCAGACATTGTATTAGTACAGCTGTAGACATGAACTATGTCAGACAACAAAGCTGCTTAATATATGATCTTGTAAACCAGCTCAGTGCTAGCACAAAATGTATTATTCAAGGCCTCCAGTAACAGCCTGTGCTCCATCTAGCTGAAAAAAATTCCATCCCACGTAACCTTTTTGGACTTGAGTAAGATACAGTTTGAAATCAGGAAAATTCCTTGCCAACCCGTCCTCCACAATTTATCCAAATATATTTTGATTTGAAGTATAAGCAGTAGACATTCAGAACAGCTGTATGTTAAAATTCCTATTCCTTGACAATGCTCCTTCCTCACCTGGCCCTGCAACACACAGGGTTGACAAGAGATACATAGGATATGAGACATATTCAATAACTAACCCAGATTACCCGGGGTGGGGGGGAAGCCACACAAAAGAACAGTCTCAAGGAAAAACAAAGCTGTTAAAATGTACATATTTACATTACATATAAAAAAACCAGTTCATATAAAACAAATATTGAAGTTATAGCAAGCACCTGAAAGGGAATAGTGACAGAAGGAAAAATATGGAATGGCAATTTCATCAAGGATAAATGTCCAAATTAGGATTAAATGCTCTTTTACCTAGAAATTGCTGATGGTCTGACCTGTGCACCAAAATGGCAGATTAACATGAATTCAGACAAATATGACATAACAGATGTCAATGGGAAAAACAAAATGTAATTGTACATAAAGCAAGATAATGAGATAGTACCATGAATAATTCATTTTACCTACTATGTCTGGGCAAACCACTATAGACAAGCCATCTGTTTTACATACAATCCTTCTAAAAATTATAAAGTAGTGGACAGGTTGTACCAGAAGAGACAGACAGTATTTTAACACCTGACAATACTGAACATGTCAGTGTCTTGAAGAATGGTTATCCTACCTGGAAAAAAATGACAGCTGAAGAAAGCAAAAAGACCAAGTAAAGCATTCCTTTACAGGTCTAATATGTAACACTAATTTTTCTAATAAATAAATCAGTATCAACAAATTAATTTTTCTCTTGAAAAAACAACTAGCGAAAGAATTGCTTGTGCATCTCATGGTTTTTTTCCTATATTTACAGCAGTTATGTTGCAGCAGCAATTAAAAAAATTCTGATTTATACAAGTTTTCTTTTCCATTCAGTAACAGGCGACAGACTTCTCCAAAGCTTATTAAAATAAAAATTCACAAATCATTTGATACAGGACATGCCAGAGAGTACCCGGAGACAGCATTTCACTACAATGATTTTCCTGTCCTATAATCTCCTGGAAATGCTTCTGTATCGCAAAATTTAATTGTACAGAATTTGTATTCTTAGACAATGATTTTGCTGTTGGTATGACTAACATCCTCAGGCAGAATCAGTTTGGACTATTTTCCCAGTTTTCATGTTACTTAATAAAAGCACTGAGCAATTTATTATGATAGCTAGTAAGTCTTTAAAGTCTACCAAAAAAAGACTGGGGCACAGAAGTCATCTGTGGGGACATTCTGTTGTTGCTAGAACAACATAGAAATCACACCTCCAGTTTGCCAGCTTGTGAGAGCCTAGAAGCAGGTAGGAAAACAAGCTTAAAACAGAAAGTGATCTTGACATGTCATAAAACCAACCTGAAAAAATCCAATATAGTAAGAAAAACGTAAGCGTGAAGGAAGTTGATCACATAAAGCAAAGATGGGGTAAGAGCTATGGAGGGTTTTGTGAAAACGATGTGGAGATTCATGCTTAGAAAACCGGAGATGACTTAAATATTGCACGAAATGCAAACACACTGAGCTTTTTAAATGTCAATACATTTCTTATTCTGTACTCTTACAGTACTCTAATTGGCTCTGGCAATAACTAACTTGGCCAGATTCACACCCAATACTTAACGATGGACACACAACAAGTGAAGAACAGGAGCATTAAAGAAAAATAAAATCATAGGTCTTAAAAACAGGGAAGATTGAGAGGTGACTTTCTAGTGCCAAGGCTATTTAGAAACAAGACTGACTTGCCTTGGGAGGTTACAGAACTTCATCTCTGAAGGTTTTCAGGCATGAATCATGAAAAAAAATGAGATAAAGTTTTAGAATAACCTGTATCTTTTCTAAAGGAAGTGGGCTGGACTAGATTGACACCATTATTCCTATTCTCATATTCATGGAAAACAATAGAGAGGTCAGTACTCCAGTACCTTTTCTGCTGTAGTCCAAATATACCAAATTACCTCAATGTGTCTGTCCATCATGGCAGCTTGCAATATGGGCTGGGACAGATTTGGAGAGATTATCTCAATGCTTTTTAACCTCAAGGCAGAATCAACTGTGCCTAAACCTGAAAGACATGGTTGTAATTCAAGGTGATCTACCTGTGGCTTACAAGCTCCGTAAGAGTAAATCTCATTACCAAAAGCCAGGTTCTCTTACAATGGAGGAGTAAGAACCTGAAATTCCAGCTGCAGTGGAAGTGAGTGAGGGATTGAGACCAAGACAGCTAGATCATCTGAGCCAGGTACTCCACCCAGCACAGTAAGATCTCAGAAAATGTTGTTTTTATCAGGTGTATGTGAACTGCTCCTGTAGTTTCTCCTCCCCTGGGCCTTCAACGTACAAATTATGTGCTCACAGCTGCCTGACTAGTGAAGTTTTTGATGAGCATCTTGTGGGGATCTTGTAAGTCTGCCATGCTTGGTGTAACCTGTCCTAGAAAACCTCAGTGATTAATTCAAAATGATCAGGTGATTATCTTTAATTAATTATAATTATATCTTTCTTTTATCTTCTCACTTCTAGACCAAACAGTCCCCAAGTATAGCAATCTTTCCCTTATGTTTCCTAAATTTACATATTACATCTGATTGTCTCATTACTAGAGTCCTCGCCCACACCTAATACTTCTAAAATTATACAAAGAGCAAATTTCTCAAAAACTATGACAATGACAAACATTGCAATTCTTTAAAACAGTAATTACCAAGTGACATTCAGCAAAAAAAACTACAGCAAGAGTTTCAAGTGTGTTCTGTCAATTTGACAGACCTTGTCATTGCTCAAATACTGGCTCTGCAGGCATGTAATAGTCCTGTCATCAAAATTAAAAGGCACACCACAGGCACTACATTGCCAATCTTTTTTAATAATTATATGTAGGATGTTAGATATGGTAACAGTGGTATTGCAGCAGGAGAAACCTACACATAGACACTTCACACCATAGAATGGGTAAGGCTGGAAAGGACCACAGTGGTCATCTGCTCTAACCTCCCTGCTCAAGCAGGGTCATCCAACAGCACATTGCACAGCACAACAGGTTCTTGAATATCTCCAGTGAGGAACACTCCACAACCTCTCTGGGCAATTTGTTCCAGTGCTCAGTCACCTACACCAGAATCACTATCAATTCACCAAGCCATAAAAATCAGTCCCTTCTTAGCAAATATGAAGTATGCATGTCACGTGGCAAACGCAATTTTCCATACATCCATAAAGATTTCTCCATGAAAGGGAAATATTTGTTTCTTCATAAATAAATTAGGTATTAGAGCTCAAGATAGAGTAAGTTTTCTAATTGTTTTTTAATGTGATCTACTTAAGTCTGTTTTCTGTGAATTTTAGAAGAATGTGCTACATTTGTTTCACAGAATCATAGAATAGTTTGGTTGTAAGCAACCTTAAAGATCATCTGGTTTCAACCCACCCTGCCCATGGGCAGGGACACCTTCCACTAGACCAGGTTGCTCAAAGCCCTGCCCAGTGTACCCTTGAACACTTGCACCCACAACTTCTCTAAGCAACCTGTTCCAGTGTCTCACTACCCTCACAGTAAAGAATTTCTTCCTAATACCTGTTCTAAACATACCCTCCTTCAGTTTAAAGGCATTCCCCCTTGTCCTGTCACTAAAGGCCCTTGTAAAAAGTCCCCCTCCAGTTTTCTGGTAAGGCCCCTTCACGGAGTGGGTGGTGGCTTGAAGACGGGAGCTCATTACTACATAATGTAGCTGTTTTGAATCTAACCTGTGCAGAAGTGTAATATATAAACTATTATAATATAAGTAATATAATTAAAGAATAACAGTGATTTACAGACACATACAAAAGTTGTTCTTGGAGCTTACATGCACAGCCCCATTCAGGAGAAATACTTTTGTAGAGCCCTCTGTGAGTATTAAAGACAAAACCCAACTACCACTGAAGACAGAAACTACCACAGAAACTTTTTTTTTCTGCAGACTTGGATGATAAGTAACAGGACAAAAGTGTATTGCAAGTCAATTAAAAACACAAGAGAAGAAACAAGTATTTCCCTTTATTAAGACATACCTGTTTACCTTACAAGCTATTAATATGCACATGGACATTAAAGATTAAATATTAATAATATGCAAATACTCGATCATTAAATAATTTATATTGTTGTAACTTATTTGGAAGATTATAAATTTGAACAAGTGGATGACTGACTTCCAAGAATTCCAGGTTGTTTTAAAATCAATTAGCAGCAAGATAATACGCTATAAAAAGTGATAATGAGAAACATGTCTTCTTAATATATATGTTATGTTATTCTTACTCCTTGGCCAGCTGTACATTGGTCGGTTTTGCTCCAATAGGTATTCCATATTTGTGCAAAGTGTTGTATAAAATTTCACGCATTTCATTGTTGTAGGAGTCAAAGTCAAATACATTTCGAACAACATTTGCGAGTCCTTCAGATGGAAATTTCTGTAAAGAAACAGACCCCAAATTTTTTTAGTGACTATCCATTAAGTTACAGCATATGATGATGTACTTCTAAAATGAACAATTGTAACTTTACTTGACAGACAAGTGCTCAAATAATCTTTACTTTTCATTTCCAGAACATCGTTTCAAGTCAGAATGAAGTTACTGACACTAAACTTGATTTAAACAAAAAAAGCATGTGACAATTATTTAATACTAAACATCATTAATGGTTTAAATAATTATTTTCATCATACACATAACAAGATGGTATACTCATTGGAGAATATAATTGATACTAGCCTGTATTTTTAAAATTTGCTTTCTGTAAACTGTGAAGATCTGACACAAAGACACACATTCCTATCATTCACCCATACAATTCATTTAAGAATTCTCTTAATATAGAATATAGAGAGGCAGATAATACACTGATTGGTTAACAAAAACTATTTTAGGTCGTGATAGATTTTAGTAGACAGAGAAATTCACTTAAGATTCACAAATTTTTTTTCTTAGGGAAAAATACTAGTTGAAATATGCTATATACATTAAAACCCCCAATATATTTACCAGACTTTCTTTACAATCTTTAACAGAAATCAAAGTTTTGTTACTGTGCTGGACTGATTATTCTGGATGAGGAATTAAGTGGTCAGATGGTTGCATCAAGAGGGTAGTGGTCAATGGCTCAAGGTCTGGATGGAGATGTATGATAAACAGTGTCCCTCAGGGCTCTGTACTGGGACCAAGACTGTTTACTATCTGCATCAATGGCATGGTGGGATTGAGTGCACTCTCAGAAAATTTGCAGATGATACCAAGCTGAGTGGTACAACTAACATGCTTGTGGGATGGAATGCTGTCCAGAGGGACCTGGACAGATGAAGAAGTGGGGCCACAAGAATTTCCTAAGGTTCAACAAGGCCGTGTGCACGGTCCTGCACCTGTGTTGGGGCAACCACTGGTATCAGTACAGGCTGGGGGATGAACAGATAGAGAGCAGCTCTGACAAGGACTTGGGAGTGCTGGAAGGTGAGAAATTGGACATGATCCAGCAATGTGCACTTGCAGCCCAGAAAGCCAAATGTGCCCTGAGCTACACTGAGAGCAGTGCAGGGCAAGGGAGGGGCTTCTGCCCCTCTACTCTGCTCTGGTGAGAGCCTGCAGTGCTGCATCCAGCTCTGGGGTTCTCATCATTAGAAGGACATGGACCTTCTGGAGTGAGTCCAGAGGATGGCCTCTAAGATAATCAGAGGGCTGGAGCACCTCTCCTGTGAAGACAGGCTGAGAGAGTTACTCAGCCTGGAAAAAAACTCTAAGGAGACCTTCTAACACCTTCCAATACCTAAAAGGGGTTACAAGAGAGATGAAGAGGGACTGGAAGGGCATGTAGTGATAGGACAAAGAGGAATGGCTTTAAACAGAAAAATGGGCAGATTTGGATCAGGTATTAGGAAGAAATCCATTGCTATGAGGGTGGTACATCACTGGCATAGGCTGCCCAGAGAAGCTGTGGATGCCCCATTCTGGAAGTGCAGTGCTCAAGGACAGGTCGGATGGGGATTTGGGCAACCTAGCCTAGCGGAAGGTGTCCCTGCCCATAGCAGCAGGGTTAGAACTAGAGTACTTTTTAAGTGCTTTCCCACCAAAACTATTGCAGGATTCTGTAAGTTAAGATAAGAGAAATGAAAAAATTTTAATACCACAAAACCACTCACAGAAACTGATGTCATTGATTAAGGAAGCAACTGAGGTGGAGGACCCCAAGCTGGAGTGGAGTAGGCATATGCCAAAAGGAGGCTGTAGGCTGTGATCTCTGGCTGTGGGAAGCCCACACTGGAGCAGGTTTTCTGGAAGAATTTGTGACCCTGTGGAAGGGGTCCAGGCTGGAGCAGTTCCTGTAGAACTGCAGCCAGTGGGAAGGACTCACAAGAGAGAAGCTAATGGAGGACTGACTCCTATGCGAGAGACCCCATGCTGGAGTGGAGAAAGACAGTGAGGAGTTCTCACCCTGAGGAGAAAGAGGTGGCAGAGACAACATGTGAAGAACTGATTACAGCCTCCTTTCCCCATACTCTTGTGCTGCTGATGGGGAGGAGGTATAAAAACACAGGAGTGAAGTTGAACTTGGGAATAAGGGAGGAGAAGAAGGAAGGTGTTTTGAGATCTGTGTTTATTTCTCATCTTCCCACTCTGATTTGATTGGCAATAAATTAAACTGATCTCCTCAAGTCAAGTTTGTTTTGTCTGTGATGGTAATTGATGAGTGATCTCTCCCTGCCCTTATCTTGATCTACAGGCCTTTCATAATATTTTCTATTCCCAGCTGAGCAATAGAACGGCTTTGGTGGGCACCTGGCATCCAGCCAGGGTTAGCCCACCACAGACGTAAATGGAGCAAACCAAATAAAAAGAATTACAAAAAATAATTATCAACTTGCTGTATATCCTAGAACTTTACTGCCTGAACTTTACTGCATGATTTACTTTATCCTTTTTTGGCAAGAGATCAGAGTGAGAATCGTTCTATTTAAAAATGTCTCACTTCTCCACAGGCCTTTCATTAAAATACTAGATCTTTCAGAAAAGGACCTAGATGCTTCCATCTAAGTATGACATGTTTACAGTGATGAACATAAACTTGTGAAGAGGTATTTTAGGAAGTTGTAGTCTTCATGGTTTTTTTCCCCATTAGTGAGCAAGACTGGTACAGAGAACTTGAAACACAGACTAAGTGTCAGAGAAGTTTATAAATGTATTAAAAATACAGATATTTGAATCCTGATTAAAAATTAAAACAGAAGAAAACAGAATATTTTCAGATATGTTTTGACCTATACTCTAAATCAGATATCAGCCTTAGGAGTTTAATATTTTCCCAACTTTATAAATATCTGATCTGAGTAATAAAATACCTGTGACACCAGCAATACTAAAATTAGCTAGTTACTGTGATAGACTACAATATTACTGCTAAATTAAGCTTGTATAAACTTTTTCTTATCTGTGGCATACATGGCACAGAATATTTTAGTACTAGTGCTGCTATAAAAGCATGTTCAACTATGTTCTGCTTTTTAAACCTGTCTATGAGAAACCTATTAGAAGTTCAGTGTCATTACAGCTAAGCAAAATACAAGTTATTGTGGGATACCATAAAATTGTTCTACAGCCTGTGTCATCCTTACTACAATGTCCAGCTCTTGCTGAATGAAACAGGTATTAGACCCATTCTCCCATCAGCTATTTTAACTAAACACTGTATAAACATTTCACATGTAAATTAAGGTAAATTGAAAAGTTTGTGACAATGGTTAGCAGTGAAAGTGTTAACTTCTATATTGTTAATTGCACCTTAGAGTCAAAAGTAAGCTTCATTCTGAAACAACATTTATAAGGTCAATACTGCATTTTCTCCATTTCTTAGTGCAAAGCACAACCAACACAGTGGCACCAAGCTATCTAATTCACTCATGAACTACGCTTTTACCTGCCCTGCACTAGGCACTGCAGAAACCTTGGTCAAATACTTCAAATAATATCTGGTTTTCCATAGAAGTCTCCAAGTATGTCCACAGTTTTCTGAATCATAGCATGACTTCTGACATCAACACCCTTTTCTGCAATGAATTGCCCCAAAATTCCATGCCTCTTGTGTAAGCAGGACATCCTAGAAAATTTCCTGATATACAACTCTTGGCTTCTGCGAACCAGAACCACTTGTCAAAGAGCCACTTGTCAAAAGGTCCTCTACTTCAGTAATTAAAAAGTATCACAACTCTCCTGTTACAATCAGAACAAATTCCCTTTTTAATAACTGCTTGGACAACTGCTTACTGAAGAAAGAAAATGACAGTTCACTTAAAGGGAAAAAAAGAAGAAGACAAGAAAACCAAAACCAGGTCAATGTTTGGGGTTTGAATTGAATATTAAAAAAATATTTGGGTTTCTATTGATTTTTAAAATGAGATTACTAGAGAAAATATTGATCTCCCATCAGTCTGTCTGGTTCTCATTCACTAATTCTTCCCCTTACAAGTAATACCTCCCTGTGTACCTTAGATTATTTTCACAACTTAGATTCTTGGCTGTTCCTTAAAACAGTAGAGTAACATAGTTTTTTGCCTTCAAAAATTTTGTATTTTTATTTCTATATTGTATGCTTTACTTCACACAGAATTCGACTTGGTGAAAAATCTGTATTTTTATGGATCTATCATTCCATGAGGATATTGCTACAGTCTGTGCAAAATCTATGGGCAAAATCGTAGTTTTCTAGTAGAAATTGAGATTCTTAATTCAAATACGCCATACTCATTGAGGTCTACCGTACTTCTACCACTGTTCTGAAGAGAAAATGATAAATGATCTGGTATTCAGTCTGTAATGAGTCCAGACTTTTTTGTTTTAGACTCCTACCTTGTGTTCTCACTAACATTCACTTCCCTATGTACCTTGGTGCCTACAGATATATCTGACTATTTTCCATCCTGCCAGCACCATCTCAAAGGCCCACTCTGCATACTGTAACAGATCTCTGCCCACCTGCTCATTCCCCCGTGCTCTTGGTTTCCCCCTGCACCCACCCTATGCCCTTTTACTGAATGTCGCCAGCTCTCTCTGTGCCTCCTCAGCTGTCCTTCAGCAGGGCCAGAAGCTCCATATTTATGGCTCATCCTGAGTGACAGACATACTAATGGATTAACCAGTCCTTGTGTCTTTAGTGCACATCATCTGCTGTCAAGCAAAACACCTGAATTCTCCCCCTGCAATTTCAATCAGTTCCTCTCTGTCACATAGCCACTGATTTTGATTAAACCAGCAGAAATCTAATTACCTTTGAAAATTGATAACTGAGACCCATTGTGACTGGCCAAAAGGGTAAAAGGTTATTATTGATGTGTGCTTGGCAGCAAAGTGAGAAGGGGATACAAACTGTTATTTGATAAGCCTAGTTTCCTTTCCAGATTAGGCTGAAAATTAAAAAAAAAAAAGAAAGCACTATCTTACCACAAAAGCTTACTGAATAGGTCTTAAAACCTGATGATAAGTAGACTTCAGGTCCAGAAGGTTTCTTAGACATTTACTGCTTGAAAACTGTTATACTGGTGCCTAATGTTAGGAAGCAATCTCAGACAGAAACAAGAAAGACGACCTATAAGAAAAAATCTCAGCTTTCTGAAACTAAAAAGACTTAGTAAAAAAGCTATTGCCATTTTATCTGGACTAATGTGCCTTTCCTGATTATCATATACCAAGATCTCATGAAAAACAGCATATTAGATTGAAGAGAAGCAGTCATAGCATACCCTGGCTACAGGCAGCTTATGGTAACCCAACACAGGAAAAGCAGAGCTTCTGAGCTTGCCCATAAGCTACTATTAACATAAATACTCTTGACATTTGACAGTCTGAAAACTGGAGGCGAGCAAGACAAAAAAAAGCTGTATCCAGGTCACCTGCCAACTAGAGCTGCAAGACCCAAATTCCCTATACAGTATGTGAGAAGAAAAAGTTGCAGCAATCAAGTTAGGTACCTGCATTAATGTTTCCTACACCTGCAGTTTTGAGTCTTCAAAATAGTTTGGTGTCTCAAGCATCACCAAAAAAACCTTTCCCTAAGAAAAAGTTAGTATAGAGGCAACCTAGCTCTGAGTACAGTGTCTAAACTGCAACTAAATTACTACATGTTCCCTACTTGCATAATCTTTAGGGGAGGATGATCTTGTAACTGCACTCCCTATGTATATCCCATATGCTGAAAACCACAGGTAGTCAGAGCCTAACAATATACTGATACCATAGCAATCAGTATATTTTTAACTGACTAGTTCTAATGCTCAGATGTACTCTCAGACAGTAGTAAGCAAAAGCAATTTTTTCCTCCAAAACATCCAACCTTTTTTTACACAAACAAAAATTCCAAAATTATGTGAAAGAAATCAACACAATAGTACAAAGAGAGCAGGGCTGTGGAACTGCTGTAAGGGAAATTGTTTATCAATATGACTAACTTCCCTCCTTCCTTCCTAAGGACCAGCAATTTTATTGACTCACTTCCCTCCTTCCTCTTTCTTCTCTACCTGAAGACCTAAAAGTTTCTTACTTTGGAATAACCATTATGTTTATATTCGTTGTTTACATTTGGCTACTCCCCGTTTATTATCCAGATTGAAAAACAAGTTGCAGTAAACAAAATGTTGCATTCTTACTAGGAGACTGGAATCTTGAAAATAATTGTTACAAAACAAGTTGAAGATGCATGTTGGAGGTGTATTCAGGTATTTACACTTTGAAAGAAGTGAAAGCTTAGCAGATGGGAAACTTCCCCACTGATCTGCACCCAATGTCCAGGTTGAAGTGACCGTACTAAGTGAAGGAGACAGAAGCAGAGAGTAAGAGCCCTTAAGACAATTAGCAATTCAGCTCTTTCACTCTTCAAATAGATGCTTTTCACACTCAAATAAAAGAAGCATCAAGTCTTAGGTTTCTGCAACAGTTACCAACAGAAAGCAACACAACTTCGAGTGAGACAGATGATGAACGAAAGAAGCTAGGAAGGAAGGTAGGAGCAGAGGAAACGTATGAAGAAAAAAAGGAGTTCATTTAATAAACACCCTAAAAAATTAGCTTTTCAGCAGCACTGAAAATGTTCCTCAAGTCTGTAATTTTTCCTCTGTCATTTTGAATATAACTGTGTGTTTAGGGATGAGCATGTACACGTTCTATCAGCCTGGTAAACAAATACCTATCAGCTGGTAATGGATACAAATACAGTGCTTTCTTATGTGTTTATGTGGATTCCTCAGCCTTTAGATCTTAATCTTCTTAACCCTTTGTACAAAGTTACAGAGCATTATTTTTTCTCTATATTATTGATAACATAGTAGCACCAGTTTGTCTTGAGACCTTCTCACACTCTAGAGACACCAGAGCACAAAAATCTATCCTACCCAGAAATCTAGATGAATATTTCTAAAAGTAGTAATTCCAGCCTGCAGGATCTGAATGTCTGTGTATACAGCTGAGTGTGTGTGAGTATGTTCATGACCACAAACACGAAACTATCATGCAACCCTGCTATTATGCAGTATAAAACACAGGAGCAGTAGGTCAAAATCTGTGAGAAATTATATTCTAATTGTATTAATTACATTAATTTCCACTCCTTTTAAAAAGTTAGGATTCAATAATTCAAGAAATGGTCTATAAATTAACAAATTAACAATTTTAGGACTATAAACAGAACAAAATAAAAGCACTGCTATTTCAAAGAGCATTAACACACTTCATATTTCAAATACTTCAGGCAAAAAACATCCTTCAATTTGTAATGACAGAAGTCAGACTTCACTGTAATATTTAAAAACAAGATCATCACTAAATGAGAATTCACAATTTTACAGTTAAATGTGTGTAGGAAGTAATTGTGGATCCTACATATTCCTTGGTGAGTTGTTACCCATCTAGCATTTTCCGTAGAAAAAATTCACTATGGAATTATTATTGTTATGCAGCAGGAACTTGTGTTTTCACAAGAAAGGATTAAACCCACAAATTTTATAGGAGAATAAAATGAACAGTAGCACTTTCCTGGAACTATTGAATGTTGAAAAAGGAATTTTATAATGAGGGCCAATATGAACATTGCACATTGTATTCACAGTATATGATTTTTTCTCACATAGTAGAAAAACAGATTTACAGGGTTTTTTTCTGTCTATAAATAAATATGCAGAAAAAATATCTGCCCATGTACATCTGTGATCCTTACCTTCTAACTATCTGAACTTCTGAATAGTGTGATTCTTTCAAAATGTAAAATGTTTCATAAGAATTAAATAAAAATTCATTAACAATAATGGCATATTTTTTCTAAAACCTTCAGGCCTTAAAAAATTAGTTTTGATGAACTCAAGTTTTCAATTAAATCTGATTTACTGTACCTGTAAATGTTTTACAATGTTCACAACTTCTCTAGTTGAATAGGGATAGTTAATAATTCCTTGGTCAGCTAAGCTCCTTAGCTCTCCAAAAGCAGCTACCAGTTTCTGCAGAACTGCCTCTGGAACATCAGGACCATATTGTTTAAGCATTGCCAGTTCTGACTGTGGTTTGGGATTATCAACAGCGTGGCAACTAAAAATGTCCCCTACAAAGAAAAAAAAAAGCATGAAGTCAAGTCATTTATAAAGAAGTAGCATCACAACATCCCCTTTAAGTTTAATATTCATCTTTAATAGAAAATATATGACTCAAAAGAATGTTGAGTACCAAATTGCTAAAACTGTGAAAAATGTGAAGCACACATGAAGCTATGAAGAACATTGAGGTTTCTGGAAACAGATCTCTCCTGTCATTTTAATGAAGCTGATACCATGAGGGAGAAATTAACTTCAAGAAGAAATGCAAGTCAAATGAATGTAGAAAAAAGTAAGAGATAAAAGATTTTAAGAAAACATAACTGTGAACCTATTTTTCAACCTATTTGTGAATCGCTTCAAAACACTATAGCATGCAGGGAAATCTTTAAATGCAGGAAAGCCCTAATGCAAACCCAATTAAAAGGTCTAGAGGAAATACTGGATTTATCTTATCTTTTCTCCCAGTCTGTCTTGAAGTATTGTAAGAAATTTGGCAAGATATGCTTTCCATGCATTGGCATTCTATTGATCCCAATCACCTAATCTGTCAATTGAGTTTATTCGTAGAAAGTCTCCAAACAGTTGTACAAAACTTTGTAGAAACATTATCAGATCCTGCAGAAAAAGGATTTGAATTAAAAGCAGAAGAGACCCTAAGCTGGAAAAAGTTAAGAACCCCAAAATCTTGACTCCACCTCTGCCATGTGGGTCAAAAGCAGTAACACCAGGATGAACAGTTTTGTTTAAAGGGTCCAGGTAAGGAAGGAAATTAGGCTATGAAAAAGAAATACACAACAATAAATTCTCTTGGGGCAACACAGCTTGGTGAAATTCAAAGCCAATGAGTTTCAGACAGGGAATGTCCATTCAGTGAGAACCTCACCTGAAAAACAGGGATTTACTAGGTAATATGGAACTGGGTTTGCACTAGCTGTTTTGAGCATGTTATTTCTTGCAGAATAAGCATTATGGCCAAAGTTAACAGGCAAAACCACACAAATTAAGGTTGCTGCACATAAATAGCCAAGATAACACAGATAATAATACAGTCAGTGGAGTCTGGAGGTTATTCAGTACACAGACATCATGTAAAAACATCGCCAAAACCTTGCCAGAGGCCTACTTAGACTAACACTGGACTATACATGTCAATGTCTGGTATACAGACCACTTGCCCTTATGCAATTTAATTTCTTGCTTTTGCTGTGAGATGAAGCTCTAGGAAATCTTTGAGGACACACAGAATTTCTGGGACCTACCAGGAGCTTTCCAAAACAAGGCTTCTATTGATATGAAAATCCTCAATGTGAAATTTGGACCTTATCTGACACGGAGATGAATTCAGCGTTTTGTCAAATATATGTATTTTACTAGGGCTATCATACATGGCTACATGCATGGAGAGACAAATGAAGATTAAGAAGCAGGTAGCACAGTGCTAGCAGTAAAAAAAATACAGTAGCCTTTACTGCTGAAAGAAAATAAAAGAACCATCCATAAAGCTATCATCTCTTGTAGCAAACAGGACAGCACCTGAACTGTGGCTTGATATGGGGAAAAAAAATAGTGAGCAGTTGAGAGAGATGTCAGGTGCCAGCCTTACAGTTAATTTGTTTGCTGTATTTGTATACTCTATACACTCATTAACAAAGATTTCCCATAACCTTGTGTCTGCAATGTCCGTCCAGACCCCATAAAACAAAAGTTTCAACACAGAGCATTACATACAGCTTTTCCCTTCAGGGCAAGTTCGGGCTCTTTTATTAGGATATGTAAATTTACAAGACAGTCTTAGTGTCTTACTTGAAACAAAGTATCAATATGCATTAGGGGTCCTTCTCCTCATGAAATCTAATTAATAAAGACAGATATTCTATTAGTCAAGTCTATTAAAGATCATAAATTAATATGAATCACTTACCTAATGTGCCAAAAAAGTCATTACCCAAGAAAGGAAATCCAGGCCTATTTGCCAGAACTATCATTCTAAAATCAGGATGAATAACTATTACATTTTCTCTCCCCTCTACATGAGCATGATCTGGAAAAGAAATAAAATGTATTACTTGCATATTTAAGCTTTGCAATACTGAAAATGAATGAATGAAAATAATTAGATTAGGTGAAGAATTCTTAGAAGAAAAATTCTTCTAATTTAATTATGTTCTTCTCAGAATTAGAAGAACAGTTACAAAAAACAGGCTCAATAGCTTCTTACGTATCATTTAACTGAGTTTTCTAGGTTTCATTTTAAAGTTTCATAGTTTGTTTCACAAAAATTTAACCGAAGTGTTTAATTGAAAAAACATAAAAATGCATCCACTGTTCTTGGGGTGCGGACTACCTGCCCCCTTTATATTTAATTTCACTAAAATGGTGAAGCCAATGGTGAATAAAATGTGATTTTATATAGGTCTGACATTATTTGATCTAGGAAGACAGGGCTGAAATTCCTCCTGGTTACTACAAAATTTGCGAGAAGATAGAGATACATTATTTAACACATGTGAAGACTCTGGTTCTCCAAAACTA
Source organism: Drymodes brunneopygia (assembly GCA_013400955.1). Classification (NCBI taxonomy): domain Eukaryota; kingdom Metazoa; phylum Chordata; class Aves; order Passeriformes; family Petroicidae; genus Drymodes; species Drymodes brunneopygia. Next base: position 381,316 of record VZTZ01033111.1, read on the forward strand.
CTCAGACTGGCCCCACTCAGAACCTTGTTCCCTTTCGGCATGATTCCAATGGCACATGGTGTTTGGGAATCCTTTAACTGCCTCTAAAAACTACATAATTAGTAATTACACAATAATAATTAGCATTGGCTAGCAAAATATTTTAGAATAAGCCCACCTAGAGTTTATAATGACAAGCAAAACTCAGGTGTGCCATGTGAGTGTTGAATTACTGCTACAGTCAAACATGATTCCCAACATTGTTAAAATGAAACTAATTGCATAAAGTGTATTGTCTAGTAGCATCAAGAGATATCATCAAACATGGTCTTTTTTTGAAAAATAATGAAAAATACTTATTTCCTGAAACTCAGATGAATAAAATTTCATCCATATATCCTGCAGGATATATTAAAACAATGAAGTAAAAATATGATCAAGTAAGCACATGCAAAACTTGATTAGATAAAACCCTTAAAAACTTGACCCTAAGTATACTCATATCTTCATTCCAGACCTGATCCAATGATACGCCAACTGTTTAGATATGCGTAACCAAGGTCATCATTTTCTCAACTAGATCTTTATTTCTTATGGTGGAATGAGAAGCAGAGAGGTCAAGTTACACTTTGTTTAGCTTTACCTTTTTTTTTTTTTTTNTTTTTTTTTTTTTTAAAATCTTTAGCCAAATTCACAAGAACACTAATTTAAGAAAACCTTTGTGGCTATTGCAGAAGTAATAAGGATAATGACTGTAAATTCTTTAATTCTTCACTTTTTAGCAACAGACAATTTATTCATTTGGACAGTTGTGTCGCTACTGAGCAATGTAATTGCTGAAAACCAGCAACATGTTACATTTTCTTGTAAATGAAGAAAATGCTTTCACTCTACTTACTGGCAACAATTCGCCTTCCATCTGACAAAACCATTTCCCCACTTTCTACTAAAGTTTTTAAGATACAGGTAACATTTGTTGGTGCTTTGTCCGCCTCGTCGATTACCAGAATATGTCCGAACTTCACTGCTTTTACCTAGAAGAGAAAGGAACCATAACACAACTTCCATCCAAAACCTTACAAGGAGCTGCGTTAGTGATTTCTCAGTGAGCAGCAGTGACACCTCGGTGGCACTGAGACAAGAAAGGGACTCAGAACAGGGACAAGCTGTGACCAAACCATAGTAGAAGGAAGAGGAGGCATGTGAGACAAGACAGTTTCCATTTCTTCTGGATAAGGATGGAAACAGGTGTGTTACGGCAGGAAGTGAGGAGCCTGACTGTGGACAACTTGGAGTGCAGACAGAGAAGTACAAAGCCAGTTTGCATCTAGACTGTCAACACGTAGCTGAAAGAAGTAAAGATTGGCTGCACCAGCTGTTTGGAGCCCAACTTAGCAAGTAGGTGTGAGCTGCTACAAAGGAGGAGGGAAACACTGCTCTACCAGTTAGAATGTGACAGATTAATAATAAGTTATTTTCCATACTCATTTTGTGTGTGGAGACTCCCAAGATTATCAGGTTATTCACATTTGGCACAGCAAATATGACAAACGTGACCAAATAAAAGTTAATGAAATGTCTGTTACCATGCTCACTCACTATGTCATGAAAAATCTAATCACCAACATTTTAAATTTTAAATAAAAGACATTTAAATCAAAGATATAAAATGCTACTACTGACCAGTGGTGAATCTTCATATATAATAAGACCATCCTTTACAGAAGGTTGTAGAGTAAGGCTTTGTACAGTGGTATCCCTGAAATGTGGAAAAGCAGACGGTATTAATTAAAAGTACCCAGGAATTTTAGTTACAATAAAATGCAAAATGAATAAATGAAAAACTGAATACTCTCTTTTTCTAAGAGGAAAAAATATCTTTTTTTAGAATACTTGAATAACTGGGAACAACAGTGTGCCAGCGTAGTGGTCAAATGTTGGTATCCCTGCCTCTGCCAGGACTTTACCAGTAGCTCTCCATTTCTCATAAATCCTGAAAACAAAAACACTGAGAAGAGAATCAGTACTTTTTTGTACTACTGAAGTTACTATTTCTAGTTAAGCATGCTGAAACTGTAATTTATGTGACAAACAGGAATTGTTACTGTTTTAGCTGTTCTTCTCCACATATCATCATGCAAAAAACCTACAAATAAACAAACAAATCCAACAACCAATCATGTGAAATTCTAAAAATCAATAGTTTTAGTTCTATCTAAGGCCTACTGGCTTGCTGCATTTTATATCATGAACAGTACAAGCTCTTAGATAGGACAGAGGCTTTAGTAGCACAGTTTCTTTTTAATATTTTATTTGTGTTTGAATTGCACAATTAGCTTTTCTTCAAATTTAAAATAGTGCTAATTAGAATCTGTAATGAGAAGATATGTTAATCTTCACTATCTTCATCTATTTTAACCACCACTGAATGTACAGATAAATAAAAAACAGCTGAAATTCAGAAAGCAACAGGCATCACCACAACGGACTCACCTACATAAATTATGTCCATAATCTAGGGACAGCACCTCCTGATTGTATAAAATACTTGCCCAGACCTTTGACAAGAACTGTATAATCAACCCCATTTACTTTGGGGTTCAGAGGGACCAATGAGCTAGAGAATAATCCAGAGGTGGGTCATGACAGAAGGTCCCCATGACTCCCATGATTTCATAAGCAACAGGAAATTCAATCTCAGGGCAAGTAGGCTTTGGCATCCCTTTCCTCCTGCATTTCAAAATTTGGATTGGTCTGTGTCAAAAGGATGATGGGCTGATCACAGGACAAAACCCATGAGGAGAGCCTCACTTAACGCTGCTTGAGATCCACGTACTGGTCCATTGGTAAGGCTGGTAACATTTGCACTGCATGTAACATTTGATGCAACAAAAATCTCTTACCTTTCACAGCTCTGCTGTATAACAAAACTGTTTGCTTAAGCCTAGCTGACTCACTCTTCCAAATATCCACTTAGTTCTACCTTTATTTTGCAACAACTTGTAAAAAATCAACAACTCTGATAAGCTCCATGGGTACAGGAAATCAAACAGTACTGTTTGCAGCACACTGTTAAGTGGCCAGCTTCCAATTACAGTTTTAAACTGAGAGCATAACCTGCAAGTTTCCTTTATTTGAAACCACTGTCAACAGGATTTCTGTCTCTAGTAACTAATAATTTCTTGTTTAGCTTTAAGCCCACAATTGATTTATCCCACAGTTTCCATGCACCGGAATACAGGAGAGGGCAGAAAGAGAGACTTCTAATGTTTAGCTACTTGAACTGAACTTCAGTCCAGAAGGGGAAAGGTTACAAAGATGGGACCACCTTCACTTCATTTAACCCCATCAAATGCTGCCTGTCACAAGTAGGCAACCCTGGCCCAAACAGTTATATTAACATTGTATTCACTTGCAATACGTAATTTTTTAAATCACTAAAATAAGCAGTAGCACTAATCTATTATGTTAGAAATCCTATCATGGACACAAAAACAATGCCTCTATTGTCATCTCTGGGCAGAGAAATCAATAACAGATTCAAAAATAACAACAAACCAATGATTTTTGTTTCTTGAAAACAGATTATTTAGGGACTAAATTCTCAGATTGTATGTATCAGCCTACCTCCACTATCAATTAACATTTCTGGTTCAAGCCAATACAGTTGCAGATGCAGAAGAATTTTAAAATGTGTAAACCAAATGCTACAGTATACAAAGGTCACAGTCACAGGTACAAATTAGTCAGAAATAACTCATGGAAAAATGTTTTGAGGAATTAATACAAGGTAAAAAGTGGAAGAACTCGTCAAATTTGAACTGTGATCTCTTTAAAGTAATAGAAAGGTGAGAAAATGAGAGGACCTGAGGAATGCATAGGCGAAGAATAATGGAAGGGAAGATGCATTACAGGATGCTTTACCGATCATAAATTTGCACTTAGGAGCTAATGCATGAAAAACAACAAACTGAACAGAAAACATCACGAAATTAAGATCTCTAGTGATGCTATGGATGGTCACAGGTGATGACACAAGAAAAGACAATAGTGTTTTATTGTAACATAAAACAGTTTATTTTATTTTTGCTGAGTGAGTTAATCCTCTGGTTCTGCAGAGATTACTTACAACCCCCTAAGATGGAATACTAAATTGTACTTAGTATTCCATAATAACCAGCAGCACACACAAACCCTCAGGGTAATCTCATTCTTTGGAGAAGAAAGAATTGACATATTTTTGGGGGAAATAAACACTAAAAGAGCTAACAGCTCATTTAAGTGCTATTACAAAAGTAACATAATCAGAAAAATTACAGAAGGTATCAAACACTAATAAAAATTACCATCCTGAATCTATCTTCTATTTTTTTCTTATTTTATCTGTCTTCTGCTTTGCTGATATTCGTTCTTAATATTTAAGAAAATATATTAGGGGATTTGCAAGGCATTACAGAAGTTAAATATAAGTAAAATATTAATTTCATTGGCTTCATAACTTAAGAGTATGCGAAACTCCTGTATTTGCTTAGGCTATTACATTCAGACATGTATGTAAGAATGATTTTACTAGGGTTATTATAGATTAATGTTATTTTCCTTTTAGAATCATATGTTATACACTTACATATCATTAATTCCTGTCCTTCAGATACCTAATATGACCCAAACACAGTAAAGAATGGCTAAAAATAAATGGTCTCCCCAGGGCTTTTTCTTAAATTTCCACTTTGTCATGAATTATGTAAAGACATTGGAATATAGAAAGATAAAAATACACTAAGTCTGAAATATTTTTGAACAACACGTTAAGCAGCATTTCCTAAATGTAAAATATGTCCGGCACTCAAAATTCCCACAGGAAAGGAACTAAAAGCTCCATTTCACTTTCACTTAGTAATAATAACACCTTAATATTAACTAACAGGCTCTAACAAAGACGTAAATACCAAAACCTCCTAATTTCATCTCATTTAGCACCCAAGATGAAAATAGGTCTGACTCAAAGAAGCAAGACGGAAGGAATGCAGAAGTGAGTGAGAAAAGCTGTCTGACATACTGTCATCTTACTCAACTGAACAGATTTTGTCTTCGCCTGATTGCAAAAGAAAAATGTGAAAAGTTCACTAATGTCTTTTCCTAAGAATGTACTTATATTTTTACCATGGAAGCCATTCTCACAAGTGCTCAAAAAAAAAAAAAAAGGAAGAAACAACTAAGAAAAGATATTTACTACTGAAATACTGCAACTCCTCTGACAGTACCACTCAATTCCTAGTAGGACTTCTGAGAATTCTTCTCATGTTTTTTATTAGCTCATATCACTGTCTTTTATTTATTTTTTGCTACTGCTGCATTATTTACCCTAAAGGCAGCTATTTCTGAGATCTGCAGACTGATTCAAACATACTACTGTGACAGTTTCTGTTTCATTGACAGCAATGCCTTCCTTCTGGAGAAGAACTATGAACTGTGTCAGGAGAAATTTCCATCAACCTCAGAGAGTTAGATGTTATCCTCTAGTTTAACAAAAGGTGTTCCAACCCTTTAATTTAAGATTTGAGTCCCCAGAAAGGCTTATGCCCAAATACAGGACAGAGTGTCAGGGCCCCAGCTAACATCACAAACACTCACATTCTCTGGAATTACTCCATCTTGACAAGCGCAGGAGAATTGTCCTGGCTTCTGTATGCACTTACACTGAGGCTAAAAGGGTAAGAGATTATTTCTGCAAGGCAACCTTGTGTTTTAGGGGTCCCTGCTCATGATAACAAGGTTACATAAACCAAGCTCAGGTCTGGCCTTCTCCTGACTCACCAAATGAAACTTCATAGTAGTTGAAAGGAAAAATCAGAGATGCAGAACGTATGCTCTAGAAATTCCTCTTAATTTCTGTGAGGCATCTATTATCTAAATACCTATGTACATAGATAGATATTTCTTCTCAATTACATGCCAATCAGACATGAATATACTCATCTGCTCTGACCTAATTTTAAAGAGTATTTGAAAAATAATTAGTCCAAAGGCCATTTGAAGCTGTTAATTGGTTAGTTAATCCACTCATGGATTATCCTGATGAAGAGCAGGTAATCCCAACACAAAGAATCAATCTGCATGATTTTGACATTTACAAATTAATTTCTTTAGCCAACTCATCACAGAGCCATTGCTTTGCACGATATGACTGCTATGTTTAGGAAATTCTGAAATATCTTAAAAGCCAACCAGATGTCTCATTGCTGTTGAAAATGACCCTGTAAAGGCTTTTTGACTTATCTATATGTACTGATAATTAAATCCACCTTTTTTTTTTTCCTGCTAGGCTGTTACAGCTACTCAGCAGGACATAAGTTTGTTTAAAACGCAATAAATTATTTGGACTACAAAGGTACTCATTACTCAGTATGACTGCAGGTGGCAGAAGAAAGGTCAAAGGGAATTATGTTTAATTCATGTTATATGCTTAAATCTGAAGTTAAACAATTACTTGTATGTGATCCATCTGCCAAAACAAGATGCAAAATTAACTCAGCCTAACTGTAAAATCCATAAATGGGGAAACATGACACCCTGCAGCTTCCCTTTTTGTTTGTAAGAATACATTTAAGTGAGCAAACAGTGAGAAACTCTTACTTCAGCTTTAGAGGAATATGAAACAACAGGGTCTTCTAACCTGATCTATTTCTCCATAACAGCCATGCAGCAGGATATTAAAGCTAAATTCAGTTCCTACAAAAAAGACAAATGAAGTAGCTTTCTAATACCTGGACTCTGACAATAGCAGAGCTAGTCAGCCAGCTTATGAAAAGCTACCTTTGGAAACAGGGACCATCAGCTGACATGAGATCTCGGAAGCTTTGAATTGCAACTGTGTATTAACTGAAAGTGTATTTAAGAAAACAGGTAAAAAACTAGTAAAAAACCATAGACACCCATTATATAGTCAATGCACTCAGTGCTTCACAACATAAATCTTCATGACAAAAACGTGTCATCTTACTACTTATTTCCAAACATGAGCTACATAAAGAATAGAGAACACATTGTAAAGTGCAGTATTAAAAGAAAATAATCTAAACACTCATGACTCATGAATCATGAGGAAAAACTACCTAGACTTTTGTTTTGTGACTGCCAACGACAAAAACACAACACCCCCTCACCTCTGCTGTGTTCAACTGAAATAAACCAGTGCAACTATAGAACACTTCCTTCAACAGCCCACTAAAGAGATAAGTTTTCTGCATTGTTCATTTTTAAAAACAGACCTGCAGAACTATATCAGTATTTAAATTATTTCATGTGGTCCTATATTCTTCCAAGAGATGATAATCAAATGCAATTCTGAGAACAAGTACACTAATTTTAGTATCCACTTTCTTCTTGGGCAAAGGAAGCCGTTTTTCTGAGACAACTTTTTAAATTAGAATTTAAAAAATCTGAAGTCAATAAAGCTGAAAGGGTTGTTTTAGATTATCTCAATAGGGGAAACAGATAATTAGATTTTATACTGATTGCATGTGCTGAAAAAGAGGGAAAGAAAATTAAGAGCTAAAGATTAATGCACAGTTTGTAGTAAGTATTGCTTGTAGGGACACCATAAGCTCATTTTCCTACCCCAAACTCCCCATTAATTTGATTGTTAAAGATCACAGCAAAATTACATTTGTTTTGAAAAGGATAATAGATGGAAACTCAGGTAAGTTTTGGAAAAAACATCATCAAATTACTGTAATTTATTAGGGAACTAGAAAAGGCACAACACAAAATGCAGCAGATTTTTAAAATGAACCCTGTATCACACTTTCCAATCATCAGTCACTAGAATAAATATAGTCACTCTGAAAGGAAGGTGTGATATCAAATCAAGATGTGATAAGCAAATTCTTTGAAAGGAAATGTTTTGGAATACATAGAACACAGTAGTGTAATATCTTGAAAGAGAATAGTAAGATCATCAGATACAAAACAGAATTTCTACAGCAGTTAGTATTCTACTGACAGTGTCAAACATCACATTTACAACAAAGATAAATCGCTTCAGTGTATATGTCAATGCTTAGAAAAAGAAGTTAGCTTGTAAGAAAGAAGATATCACATGGAGAACTAAGACTTAACACAGCTAATATAGGGGTAAAATCTGTTTCATCAAAAGCTAAAGAAGAAAACTTCCTACATTCCCCATTTTCATGAAAAGGCATCACATCATATTTACAAGCTGTTCTAACTTTTTTGACTTCATAGAGAACAACCCTCATACACTAAATTCCCTCTTTTTGTCATACGACTCCGTGAAGATTCATATTATCTTTTTGCACAATAAACTAATTTCCTAGAAGATTATTTTCTTGATACACAGAAGGAGAACAATGCAACGAAACTAATCATTTCACATCTTCTGCAGATTCACTGAGGTTTTGAGCAGCAGAAAATCCATTCATAGGCATCAACAAATTATTGATGTAGATTACACTGCAGTCTACACATCAAAAGCTTCTATTTCTGTAAGTGATGGCTATGTTCTTATGCAGATCTACATACTGAAAATATTAGAGTTGAAGTTGACTAGTGTCCTACGGTGACTTTATAATGCTTGTATCCCAATCCCAATCATCTGTTTCCTTCTAAAATTTGCCCTAAACCAGGACAAATAGCTTTACTTATCACAGCTTCAGTGGCCACATCTGTTGTAGCTCAGAGGAGAGATCCTGTTCTCCCACTAGCTAAGAGCAACCAAGTTCCCATCACAAAAGAAAAGGATCAGTACTCTTTATTCCTGGACATTTTCAATTGTACAGAGCAATGTCTGTGATAGACAGTCTGCAGAGATTGTAGGCGCCAAATTTTGCGTTTGCTGCAGCTAATCTTTCGCCAACACAGCATGAAACTGGAAACATATCTGAGAAACTTCTGCTTAACAACCACTCATTATTTACATGCATATCATAACAATAAAAAATTATCTAGAAGTTATCATCTTTAATCTCATTAACACACTGTGTTCTGAAAACAACGCTGAGTCTGAAGCTGTTTCTTAATTTTCACAACTTTAACTACTGTTCCTACTAACACATTTGAGTTCCAGCTAGGGACAGTCAAATGGTCTCCCCACATGCAACAACCACTGTTGGATTAAATAATTTTATGAAGACAAGGTAAACTAACCTTTTTTTTTTTCCAAAAGACTACAACATTACTACAACATACCTAGAACAAGAGCTAGCTGGGGTCATCCAGCTGCTACCTTGAAGAAATTGCTAAATCACAGAATCCGAGTGATTGAGGTTGGAAGGCACCTCTGGAGGTCATCTAGTCCAACCCCCCTGCTAAAGCAGGGACACATAGAATCAAGGTACTCAAGACAGTGTCCAGTGCCCAGATTTTGAATATCTCATAAAATCAAGGAGCACAATGTACACCAAACTGTAAAGCAAAGGTTTTGACATAGCAAAATGAACTTCATGCCTTTCTGAACCTAACAAACATGTTTGTTAGAACACATATGTTCTGCAATTAATTTTTTTAAAGAGACAATCAAGACATAGAGGCTTTTGTTTGCTATCAGAGTAATCAGGAGCACAACTCATGATGGCAGATGATAATTTCAGAGATTTCATGTTGCCAGTAATTCATTTTGGCTGTGTAACTTTAGCAAGACACCAGCAGAACAGAGCTGGCAGCTTTCACAGGTCTTGAGGTGGCACTGTGCTCTCCTCACTATTTTTCCAGTTGTTTTTATTTGCCTAAATTAGTATATCAGAATAAATTACATGTAAATATTTCCTTTATTTTTTAATGCTTTTGTAGTAAAGCATAGGAGTGTATTTTGATGAAAGCTAAGATCAGATAACATACAACTCCAAAAACTTGACGCATATATATTAGTCCAAATGCCTACACATTTAGCACCTCATTTATACAACCAGAGACTACCATGAAAATTGTGTCATTCAAGTTTACATCTTCCTACTCAGAACCTAGGCTTTTAGGAAACTTTCTATCAGAAGTCTCTTCACAATCCCCAAAATCCCACAAAATTAAAAAAAAAAACCCAAAAACCCAAAAATTCCTTCCAAAATCCCCAAACTGGAGCAATAAATCAGGCTTGCACTGAAAACAAAAGGATAAATGCTGTAGTTCTGTATATATAGTCATCACAAAAATAGTAACTGTAGGGAGGAGAAATAATTCTAATTGAAATATAAAAAGCAGCTTGTGAGTATGACTTAATTCCAAATAGATGAAAACTTAAATGTTTGAATAACAGATAAAGAACATCTTACTCCAGCAAACCTATTCTTTGTGTGAAATTAGTCAGTAATCTGATGATAAGAGAAATAAAATTAATCTTTTTTTTCTTTGATCATATCAAAGGAGACCACTATTTAAAGTCCATGATACTTTCTTCTGACATTTTTATGTAGGAGAGCTGGGAGCTTGCAGTTTTATACTTATCTATTACTCTCATCAGTGCTAGGAAGTCTTAACAGGGCGTATGTTCTTGCCTGAGTGTTCTCTAAAGTTTTATTTCTTTTTCTTCTTTCTGTGGACTCTTCTCGGTTTAGAGACTTTGTAATTCAAAGTAAGATATTATCATGATGGAATAAAAAAAGCAAGATGTAATAAAACACAAATATACAGTAAAGAATAATAAAGCAAGATATCCTCATGAGGGGAAGCAGAGGAGCTTGCACAGATCTCTTCTCTGTGGTGACAGTGACAGGACCCGAGGGAATAGCCTGAAGTTGTGCCAGAGGAGGTTTAGGTTGGGTATCAGGAAAATGTTCTTCACCCAGAGGGTGGTTGGGCACTGGAACAGCCTCCTCAAGGAAGCAGTCACAGTATGTCTGAGTTCAAAAAGTATTTAGACAACGCTCTGAGGCACATGGTGGGACTCTTGGGGATGGTCCTGCGCAGCGCCAGCAGCTGGACTTTTATGATCCCTGTGGTTCCCTTCCAACTCAGAATATTCTATGATTGTATGATTATCAGTTTCCATGAAAATTATTTCCCTGATTTAATGAAATACCAATTTAGTCTACAAATTTAACTTCAGATTTTTGTGTAGAACCACTGGAAAATTCTTTCCACATCACTCACAGGAGAGATAGCAAAAGTGGTAACAGAAAGGCTCATAAAATAATGAGGCTTTCCAGAGTTCACTAATTTAGGAGCAACACAAATACTTGAGCCTGTTACATTAGCTTGAAGAACATCAAATTTTCTTACAGACAGTTTCTTAGTTACTGGCAGTAAAACCAGTACATGTTTAATTTCTATAAAGAACTCTTAGAAGTTCTTTAATATTAGACAAGATAAAGTAGTTGTTGTTTATTCTGTAACATGTAGCTGGTGTCCTGGGTGAACAAAATGGAGACCACCATACCAGGAGGGTAAACAAAATTTGGGATTTGTCTGCTGAGACCTGTTCTTGTAGGAAAGGAGTAACAAGGAAATCCTGGCTGTAATGTAAGATGAAAAGTTCTTCCTTAACACAGAAAAACAGCAAAATGCTTTATAAGTGCAATCCTAGGAAGAGGCTGTGTTGGGCCTATGCCATATTACCTGTTTTGATAAGCCCACAATTAATGCAATGAGAGAGCTGGTCAACTCCTGATCAGCTGCTAATGTTAGCAAGTATGCAAGAGAAAGCAGCCAACTTTTTGAATAATTCATAAGGACACATTTTTCTTAATTTCTGTCTTTATTGAATCTAATTGCAGCTTCCTTTCATTAAGATTTTCTGGTTTATGGTACCAAAATGATTTATAAGACTTACAAATTTCAAGAACATAAAACTTTACAATGAGGTGCTGTATGGAAGGTTAAGAGAAAGGATTTATAACCTCCATAAGCAATTGAAACCTTTAGGTCAGGCTGACTCTTCCATGTGAATCAGTTGCAGAGCAAGTGAATACAGACATCAGAAAGGAAGTTTAAGGAAAAACACATCCTTTTTCTGTCTTTATCTCCTCTCATCATCTTGAAGCACAAGACATAAAATGTGAGATTTTAAAATTACTCCTTATTGCCTCTAAGGTCAATACTCCCTGCCTGAATGTCACTGAACATACATAGAGTTAAAGCAGCAGAACCTACACTCTTTCATCAAGACTGTAAAAAAAACCCAAATCAACAAAAACCCCCATCCTAACCAATTTGTCAAGACCTGTAATTCAGGTATATAAACACCATTAAAAGCATTTTATTTAGAAATACTTTCCTTGGCATGCTTAAAGGTACTTATGGTAGCTAGCTAGGAAATCTGAATAAACACACAGGGCTATCAAAGATGAAGTGCACATTCTAGAATATTTTCTAATAAAGTACATCTATGCCATAAGCTACTGACTGAATCTCCCCCATGAAGTATGTAAAAGCTTACTAGAGAACTGTTTGGGTTTTTTGTAAACTTGCTCTTATTTTGTTTTGAATCCAGAGGAGTGCACTATCAATACTGTAATCCTTGTTTAAACACCCTGTAAAGTATAACCAAAATATTATATAGACTGAGTTCTTCACATAGTATTTCAAAATGCTACCCAGGAAATAGAAATTTCTTATTTTTTTATATTCACAAATTATTTTTGTAAAATTGCATAGGGCTGCTCATCATTTTCTGCTGAATTTTTTACTTCAACCTATCTCTAAACCCCTGTAATCATAAGCAGTACCTTATAGAGACTATAGAACACTGTATTGGCAAGACAATAAATGCACATTTTTTTTTCCTAGTGATGTCCCAACTAGCATGCTGTAATTAATACATTCTACAGCCACATGAAAACCCCAAATACAGTGCTTATACAATGTTCTCCTGAACCATATGAATATTAAAGCACTGCTCTGCTTCATCACATCTCACAGGAGAACACACAAAAGGACAGAAATACTATAGTACTTTGTGACATAATTGGGATTTGCAAAAATCACAGTGTATTTTATCCAGACAAAGTGGGTGGCTGTTCCAAGCAGGAAAGTTAACGCAAAGCTGAAAGCAGGAGGTGACAAAACCAGTATTTCCCACAGAAGTGATGGGAGTCTAGAATAGGTAGTATGAAGGAAAACAGCAGTAGAAAAGTAATGAGATAGTTATCCAAATATCAGGAATACAAGTACAGGACATTTGAAGACAAAAAGCTGGGTGAGAAAGTGAGAGAGAAAGTGTTACAAGACTGTGTTAATGGGCAAAATACCAAAGAATGACATTTTTATTAGCACTATTTAAAAAACAGTTATTATGGAAAGAGACAGGGTGATGAAGCTAGGAAGTGGGAGACAAAGAGATAAAGATTAGAAATGAAGCTGAAACGGGATTCAGTTCAACTGGAAACAAGTTTCTAGACATATTTATCCTTTATTTCCATTTATTGGTTTCAAGTTCATGTCATAAAAAGCAGGCAGATAATTTCCTATTATTTCAGCTTTTGAATTGTTTTCAGTTGGTTTATTGTCTTGAAGTCTGTTTTTTAGCTTGTGATGTAATTTTCTAATCTGAACTTCTATGACTGAGAAAGAAATACATGCACTTAGAAGGAGTGCCAAAGGAAAAATGCCAAAAAGCCTTTACTATGTAAAATGTTTCTTATCTGATGAGTGATATATGCAAACAACTTTTCCCTCACACAATACCTCATGCTTAAGGAAATATTTCCAGAACTGACAGCAAAATATTACTTGTTTTTTGAACACAGTTTAACATCAGCACACTTTGACTTCTACTTCCTCATGTATCAAACAAGGTTATGGCATCACATTCTTGTACCCACTCCTGAACCTGTCAGCTTATTGCCTCTGCCAGACACACTCTTCTGGTCTGTGTGCCACTTACCATAATAGGGGCTCTTTGTTCAAACAGTAAGAACACATTAAACTTCAGAAACATGAGTTTTAATAACATGAGATATTTGACTAAGAAAAACCAAGGTATGGAAATCTAACACATTCTTACCTATGCAGCTGTAAATACTCTCTGGGTCTGTTTAAAAGGTGAAGGAATCTGTCGACAACCTTGTTTTTCCCAACACCCTGCAGTAAACAAATATGATATTAAGACATAATACAGATGTACAGATTTAAGAGTTATAAAGACAGACAAGATAATTTGCCAAAATGGTTGAAATACTCCCCATACTCCTTTATAGGTAAATACAACTTCAATCTATTTCAGAAAAGTCTGAACACAAGTTGATTACATGTATTTTATTTTATATATATTCACAAAATACATATGTCTTACTAGAAATAACCAGAAATAGGATTGTGTCCCTAGAGTTATGTCACACATGCTGTGCATCCTTTAACTGACACAAGTTTTTCCAGCATTTTTATTTCACAAAGGTATTGCAATGTCAGTGCTAGGAAGTTGTCTTGCACTTAATAGGAAAAGTTAATTCTTGGTGGTCGTAGGAAACATCCTGTAACTGTCACATGGAATTTGGGCACAGCCTTGGTAATAGTTACTGATCCCATTCCACTGAGGTCAGAAAGAGACCCAGATGGAATCAGAATTCAGCTGGAGATAAAGATGATCTATAACTCTATTCCAGGATGCCTGCATTAGCAAGCTGTGGAAAATGATGACAGTGAATTAGGTGTTGACAACACCATGCCCTAGAAAAACATTTGGGGAACTGGTATTTCAGTCCAGGTCTAACCTTATCTCAGAGAAGGAATTGTCAAAGAGCACAAATTAGCTGGGCTGCTGGAGAACATCATCCACTTCAGTCTCATCCTAAGAGACGTGAGTATGTACCAAACTGCAGTAAGGGGACTCCTTTCAAAAGTACATTCTAGATCTGGTCTGAAATGCTAATGTAGATGCAGACCAAGATGACAGCTCACATGCAGAAATTCTTATCCCTCCCTGCAAGGATGTGGCTGCAGACTTGGAAGCTCAGAATGCCAGTGAGCGTGCTACAGGTTGCAAAGAAAAAGGAAACAATAGAAAGAAAAGCTCGATTACAAACAAGCCAAAAGCTGTTCGACAAGACAAGAATCTGCTGAGATTCTCATTCTGCATGAATGCATCTAGTAGTCCACACCAGTGTAAAGTAAAGAAGATAAATATAACCCAAAGAAAGATTAAAAGAGATTAGATTAAACCAATTTGAGATTCACTAATCTGTTTCACTTGGCACTGAAACAGAATAAGAGCCTTCAGAGCTGGAAGTTATGACATTTATGACTGTAAGTTCTAGCTGAGTGATGGTAACTACCAGCTGCAGAATTGCAAACTGTTTAAGCTTCTTAAAATGGGATCACAGTCTCTCCTCTGACTGCATTTGTAAGAATGGAGAATCACGCACATATGTATAATAGTTGAAATCACAGAAGGAGAGTTCTCACCATGAGAGCAGAGGAAAAAATACCGCAGCGGAGACAAAAATAGAACTACCTACATTCTACTGCAGACTTGACTCCCACACAGAAGAGCCAACTCTGTTAGTGCTCTGCCACACACCTCCTCACAAATCTTCTTCCATCTGATTCTTCAGAAGAATCTACAGCTTTACATAGGTGTAGTAAGAAGCTGCAACACAATTAACACCTTTCACCATTAGTTTCTGAAAACTGTCACCTGAAACAATTCTCTACTGCTGTGAAAGGGGATGAAATTGTGCTCACAGGTTCTTGCAGGAATTTATAGGACATACCCATTTGCGGGGAAATATGCAAGTTCAGAAATATTATCAGAGACATTAAAAGTAACCAGACAGAGGCTAAGAATCCCCTAGTGGTGCACACAGACAGTTTTATTCACGTATGTTTCCTGCTACTTGCAGTCAGATCATAAATG
Source organism: Drymodes brunneopygia (assembly GCA_013400955.1). NCBI lineage: Eukaryota > Metazoa > Chordata > Aves > Passeriformes > Petroicidae > Drymodes > Drymodes brunneopygia. Next base: position 397,097 of record VZTZ01033111.1, read on the forward strand.
GGTGAATAAACAGGAATATTTCTAATGTCAAGCACAAAACACCCATGCTGAAAGCAGCTTCCTTTCCTAAGAGAGCTAAAGATGGCTGAGCAGATGTCTGCATCCAGTTTCTGTACTGATCCCAAGCAGATTGTGTATCCTGTTTCAGTGCAGAGTGGGACTCCAGCCAGCTGTGGCAAGTACAAAGATGATGAAATAGATCAACACACTGAATCAATGTAAAAAATACTTAATATTAAACAAAGTGGTTACTGTAATTAAAAAAAAAAAATTGGCTTTCATGTGCATTAACTGAAAGCGCATGTGGTTTTTATGTTTATGATAGATTCTTAGAATTATGCCTGAAAAAAGTATTTTCCCAACCAGAAAATAGTATTGCTAGTGTTTTTCTTCTTCTCCCATTCCAATAGAAAGAGGACCAAACAACTGGTTTTGCATATTTGTTGTTATCACCAAGTGTATCAAGAGGAGAGCACCTCACTTTTGAGAACCCTCAAAAGACACAGGCATGGTGGAGGGCCACTGTGGAAGAAGGGAAAGAGCACAGTTACCAAAGTAACCCAGTGAAGTCAATGGGAGCTGTGCCATGACCACATCTCACCCTTTCTTCGTTTTTATCTGTGCATCTTTCCACCCTCTCCCCATATCTCCTTTTATTTAAGTATACTTCAATTTCAAAACATCATACATTTTTTAAAAGGTGCATGCAGAATTTAAAAGCTAAAAGGCATTCCCACCAGGTTTTAGCTATTATAAACAAGTTAACATTGCCCAACTTTGAGACTGAACTGCTTCAGAGGGTACATTGTGTGCCTTCAGAGAGGCTGTGGTGTACCACATAAAATCTTTGGCTGGCAACAGTAGCTGGAGCAAAGTTCACATCAAAGCTTTTCAGTTCCATTCCTCTACATTCCTACTTCATGACAAGTCACCACTCCTCTTGGTCTCAAATACTCCACTGAGAAGTCACAATATAACAGAAAGGAAGGAAGAGACCAAAGATATTCAAAAGGCTCTTTAGCACCATTAAGAAACTGCAAAAAACAAGAGCTTGGATGAATTTGTTCCTTAAGTACTATGCATAAGTGTAAGGCCAAAAAGAGCAGGTTTGTCCCAAATTCACCTGACCTTTCTGGGATAAAGAATATGTGTAGTAGTCTTCTTCAGGTAAACAAGAAATGTGGAAAATGCTCACACATTTTGAAAAAAAAATCCCACACCAACCTGAGTTACAGGCACTTAAGAAAAAAGAAATAATGAAAATGGCAACAAAGTCACCCTCCTTCACCCTGACTGCCAAGGATCGAGCTGGATCTTCTGGACATCCACACAGCTAAGAGTAAACTATTTAAACAGGAATAACCTGAACTACCTTTCATATGACCATACTAAAAGACTGAGCTGAGCTTGGACTGGATTCAGAACATAATCTCATGTAATTTTGCAATTATTGCAGCCTAAGGTAATGTAATGTTGAGAGGACAAGCCAGTTTGCCATTACCACTTGCTGTGTGCTATTTACATACACACTACTGCAGTTACTTAATTTAACAGAAATGTAAACATATGCTAATTAGAGAGAAAAGAACATCTGTGTTGGTGTTTCAGCTGAACAGAATAAAAATACTTCAGAAAGCAAATATTAGACAATTTTTACTCCATCAGACATATGGGACAACTGAAATAGAAAAATGGGAAGTAAATATGTGCACTAATGAATAACAAACAAGAAATTATGCAATTAGAAGGCAAAATAAAAAATCCTTCTAACTGACATTTTAAACACTTGCTACCAAGGATGAAATGCCTTAATTTCCTAGCAGAAGCTGCTAGGAAATATAAACAAGGTTGTTACAAGTCCCAGGAGGCATTTCGCAATTCAGGACGCAGACCTGACAGTAGTGGGACAAATTTATCCCCTGCATAGCCCAAATAAAGTAAAAAAAAGTTATAGTCCAAAGGAACTGGACCAAGTTTTTGTAATTGACAGTCTGCCTCCTTGCAAAAAAAAAAAAAAAAATCTAAACCATGCTGCCTAATTTTTATTTTCTTTTAAATGATTTGCAGGTCATACTGAAGCAGCTAAAGAGGCTGTCATGTTTTGCTCTTCAGGACTGCCCTTCAGCTAAAACACTGCAATCACACCTCCTCCTTATCAGAGCACAGCTGTCATGCACAGCAGAGCATCTGTGTCATTACAGAAGAATGAAACAAATTTTAAAACTGGTAAAAAAGCAGTTTATCACTTTTTCACCTTAGGAAATTTCATTTTGTAATTAATTTTGAAACTGCATTATTAGAGAATGAAAATGAATAAATTTTAGTACACAGAACCCTCATGTCAGAGTTCTCAGTTTGTAACTTCATAGAAAGTGCTGTGTTATCATTACCACAGAAACTTTTGGCTGAACACTGAAAATAATGAAAATGAAAACACTTTTGATAATGCACAGTTTCTAACACTGGGTCCACCTTTCTTGTCCACAGCTTGCCTGTTTCTGTCAACAAAGACATTCGCAATGCATGTATTTCGTTTGAGGCTGCTACTTTTAGACCAAAGGATGTATTTCCGGATTTCTAAAAAAACGTACTATTATCAGCAAAGCAACACACAATACCTACACAGAATCATTTCACACACTCCAGGTGCTGAGAAGCCTTGCACGGAACAAATATGAATAATGCATTTTAATAAATGCAGAAGGTGTGCCACCAGCAGACACTAGACATTGCCACCAGAGGACCACTGCAATTGACCCTATCATGGCTACCTTGTTTTACTGTTAGCAACGAATTTCAATAGTTGTGCAAAAGCAGTGATGATTTTAAATCTTACCCCAGCTGCAATCTACATAGTTATCAGTTGCAAAAGTAAGTGCTCTGTGGCTTAGTATCTCATTTTTTTTTATTGTAAGTTTATTATCTGGGGCACACAAAAAATTATAGTGACAGCAAAAGAAGAAAATTTCACTATAAGAATCAACTTAAGTCCCTGATAGGAATAATGAAAGGAATGCTTTGGATACATCTCTTACTGTAGTTCTAGATAAGCTTGTAGAGCCTTTTTCTGACTTTAAGTACAACCAGAGCCCTGACAGGCTAAATACAATCTTTGCATTTTCAGTAAGGTAAGACAAGTGTGGTCCAAAGGAGAGGAGCACAGGAAAAGTTTATGATGGAAAGAATCTGCGAGAAGAAATATCCAAAAGAAAAATCTATTCATTGCTTCTTTTAAAATACTGGTTCTTCAGTTTAATGTGTAAAGGCAGAAGGCAATACTGTAAGCAGAGACACATTTAAGAAGCATGCCTATTCTTGTATGTGCACACTCTGTTATGACTGTACCAAGTCAAAGGGAAATACTTTCCGAGTTTTCCACAACTGTCATACCTAATTCCCTAGACAAGAAATATCATAGTATTTGGCTCAAATTAGCTCATTTGGAGCTCAGTTTCTTCATGCTCACAATAATAATAATAATAATAATAATAATAATAATAATAATAATAAAATTGGGGTTTAGGATAGTACATTCTTGACTTGCAGAGGAAACCGTCTATTTTTAAACAAGTTTAAACAGGAAAACAAGACTTTTATTTCTAGAAAAGTTGAAATGCCAAGCATTTGCTATTTGAAGTTTTTTGATGACTGATATTATTACACTCTCAGTTTGTACTTAATTCAATTTTACAACGAGTTTGCAATAAAAATATTATATTAGAAGATCTAATCAAGCATGTAATTTTAAATATCTTTAAGAAAGACTCAATCATTTGTCCTACTAAATTCTTCAAGAATAAAATAGATTCCTAGTGTGAGCCCAAAAATTCATGTACATTGATCTCTCAGTTAAAGAAAGGCACCAGAAAGGATGAAATTACATTCTTCTACCAGGGAAATATACCAGAATGTACCAGAATGCCATTACATTTCTAAGTTCTTTTAATCACAGAATGGTTGGGGTTTGAAGGGACCTCTGGAGATCATCTAGTCCAACTGCCCTGCTAAAGCAGATTCACCTACTGCAGGTTGCAGAGGGTTGCATTCAGGAGGGTTTTGAGTATCTCCAGGGAAGGAGGCTTCACGGCCTCCCTGGGCAGCATGTTCGAATGCTCTCTCACTTTCACAGTAAGAAGCTTTTCCTCCTATTCAGATGGAACTTCCTGTATTTCAGTTTGTGTCCATTGCCCTTGTCCTAACTCTGAGTACCACTGAAAAGAATTGGGCCCTGTTGTCTTGACATCCACTCATAAGATATTTGTATACATTGACAAGATCCCCTTCTCCAAGCTGAACAAGCCCTGCCCCCTCAACCTTTCCTCATAAGAGATGCTCCAAGTCCACTCATCACCTTTGTAGGCCTCCACTGGACACAGTAGTCATAATTAATGTATTTCTGATAGTCTACTTATTGTGGGCTCACATCATCACTTTTAACAAGTGCTGCCAGAGCTTCTTTCAGATTATTTACAACATTTAGCACCTTCATAGAAGTCTTCATTCTACTTCTGAACAGCTCACTCAAATCATGGCAACAGAGTGATGCCAAAAAATATAACTTCAATTTTGCTTAACATGCTGTTGGGTGTTTTAGAATTTCAAAGCAATAAAACAATTCAGAAGTGAGAGGGTTGTGAGCCTTCTCTATCCAGAAAGCCACAGATCCTATGTAACTATAAATAATATGGTGTCTTCAAAGACAGCTGATGGTTGCCAAGATCTCACCTATGACTAATAAAGGTGAAAGCATCCAACACATCTCTTTACATAACTTCCGAATGCAACAACTTGGGAAATTTTATATTTAACATTTAAAACTGTGAGACAAAATAAAGCCATTTCAGACACTGCTATCTTCCAAGGTTTTCCACATAAACAAATTCTATTTAATAACATAGTTTCTCTTGCATTTGCCAAAGAAAATACAAAGAAAATACAAGGAGACAGTAAAAGATAGCAAGTAGTGGCCAATCCATGAACTGCACATCGTCCATCAGGAAAAAAACCACAGAAACGTAGCCTAAAATTTTTCCTTGGTAGTAAGAATCACTACTCCAGTCTGTCTCATGAAGCTCAAAAGCCACTGCAAGACATGTATTTAATGAGTATGCAAACAGTCACTGCAACATTTTAAATAACTGGAGGCTCTTGCTGTTCTTTGCCTGCTGGTGTGAGAGCAACATGCAGCTTTTTACTCTCAGCCAGAGAAGAAGCTGCTTTGCAGCTGCTTTGAAAAACTATAGATGGTCATAGATGGTCTCATTCATGCTCAGACTTCAGGAAGTAATATCGGAAGCCATATTTAAGGCACTGGAATGTCCTTTTCCTGGCAGCTATTTCATAGCTGAAAATTCATACCTATCCACTGAACTCAAAAGAAACCTGTTTGTCTATGAAATGGAAACACATTCCAGTTAACATCCAAAGTAAATCATCAACCACAGTAAACAAATATTTGTATTTCATGCAAAACATTTATGCTGTGAAATCCTGGGCCATATAAGCCTGAGGGAACAAACATAAATGAAGTGTTGTACAGTAGTTTACTTCAGAAGCTAAGCACTTCTAAAAAAAAAAATCTGTTGGTATCCAACACGTGTCCTCAAACTCTCCTCATTTTCATTAAGAAAGCCAGTCCCTAACATCCACCAAGATAATTTAATTATAATTTACAGATGCTAATCATCAAAGTCTGTATCTTGAAAGCAACCTCGGTAAAAGGACTCTCTCATCAGTCAGCTCTTAGCTATATGGAAGAAACCACATTTACAGACTTAGAAAAGACAGAGCCCTTAAGCTAAAAGGGATTTTGTCTGTGTACCTGTGTTGTGAAAACAAAAGAGGCAGAGGTGGAAAACCACAGTTAGCTGACCAACCAAAAGGAACTCAAAACAGTACATTGTATCTCCTCAAAATCATTACCTATTTCTTCCAAATGAGAAACACAGGTACATACTGATGTATGTATCAAGGAATCACAAAACCCTAGCTTCTTGTACAGACTGAACTGATAAAAGTAACTGAACAGAAAAAAAAGAATCCTATTTTTTAATCATTTTCTTTACAAAAAATGGATAAAAAGTCTAATATCTTCAATGGGGAGGTATCAGCACATACTGAATGAAAGCACAATTGATGTAATATTGTTGCTTTTGAAGTACTTGAACATGATTCATCACAAGCTGCACAAATTTACAGTAATACATTTAAGGATTTAGCCAAGGAATTTCTAAATGGTTAGTGATCATTCCTGAGCAATGAAGAATGATTGCTGTGGTTCTGAAAGACTGCAGAATGGCAAATACAGCACTTCAAACTTAAAAACAGTATTTCGAAAAGAGAAGACCTGCTGGCCTTTTCTTAGTCACACACAAAACTGTGGAACAAATTTGTAAAGAGTAAACCTGGAAGTACTCAAAAGCATGTTAGCAATTAAAAAAACCAACTGTATTACTGATTTGCCAAAGAGAAAGCTCAGCAAATCAACTGAGCTGATGTTTTGAATCAAAGCAATATGTTCCAATACTTCAATCCAGTCAAATCTTTTAACGCTGTTTTCAATTAGAGACTCAAAAGATGGGAGAAAATGTGACACGCATTAAATTTTTAGAGATGAGAATACAACTGCTGGAAAAATACCTTATATCCTAATAATTGTACTTGTATAGTCTTCAAAACTTTTCTGCCAAATGAGGCATGTGTCAGAGCCCTGATTGTACCACTTGTCTACACAAGCTCTTTCCCCACACCTAGGGTTTTACTTGTTGGTTTTGAAGGTGAGCTCTGACGTGGTTTTCCTGCCTTGTCGGGGTTCCCTTTGTCTCCCATGCCTTGGGAGCTGTATTTACACTCAAGCCCTTTCCTTGGTTCCTTCCCAGTCTGCACTGTGGCGATGCTGTGCTTGGCCCTGTATCTTGCTGATCCCAGCCTGGACCTGCTGACTTGACATCTCAGCTTGACCTCATTCCCCATGGACCTGTCTGGCAGCCACTGAGCACTTGGGTGACCATGGCTGCTGTCCCCAGACCTGTTACTCTTGCTTTGGCACTGAGGGACTGCAAAAGTTGTCATTAAGGACTTGGACCCTCTCTCCATTTTCCTGTGGTTCAGCCCTCTCCTGCTATTCCTTGACAGCAGGTGCTGCAGGCAATCTGTACTGTATAACATTTTCAATACCAGCTTGGAAGCAGGCACAGACAGCATTGTTTATGAAATAGAATAAATAGATCTATTTCTATTTATGAAGAGATTAAACCTTTTGGAGAAGCTGGCATTATCCATCAATAGTCTACAGAAGTTTCAAATACAAATCTTTGTAAATTCAAGTTGATAACAAGGATGTTAAACAAGTGAGACTATACTTCAATACATGCACATTAATAATAATTAGCATTTTACATTCATTGCCATGTTAGATCCTTAGTGCTTTGTGTTAGACATTTTTTACAGACTATTGCAAAACAAAAAGAGAAAAATCTGCTAAAAGATTATTGCATCCTTTCTATGGGACAGCTAAACTAAAGGAAGATTACTTTATGGGGGAAAAACCAACCTCAGCAACAAAACATTGATCAGCAAAGATACTAGCCAAAGAACTGTACAAATTTGTTACTCTTCAAGAGAAAATTAATATTTAGCTATCAATAAGGTTTAGGTAATACCGAAGCGTACACCTGTTACCTACCATTGGAGATTTTGAAGGAGTGGTTTGATACATAAGCAAGAAGGATAACCAAAGGCACTAACTGAAGATTTTAATGGTAATGATGTTATGTATAACTATTACTTTGTCAGGGGAGGTTTAGATTGGATATCAGAAAAAGGTTTTTAACCCTGAGGGTGTTTGGGCACTGGAACAGGCTCCCCAACAGAGTGGTCAGGCCTGACAACGTTCAAGAAGCATTTGGTCAACACTCTCAGACACAGCGTGTGATTCTTGGGGATGGTCCTGTGCAGGAACAGGAGTTGTACTTTGATAATCTTCGCGGGTCCCTTCCAACTCAGAATATTCTGTGATTGTTGTCTTGATTTTTTACTCTGACAGCCATATAAAAAACGTTTACGGCATTATATTTTCCACAAATATGTGCCCATAAAACCCCCGGACACCGCTATATAAGGAATTTAAAAAATGGGTCAAATACCTCAGTAGTAGAAATGAATACAATTAAAAAGAAGCAAAACAGAGATTTAATTTCATTATTAAATAACAAGTTTGTTCCATGCATTGCAAGAAATATTTAACCCACCTGGTTGCCAACTAAAAGAAGATGTTCTCCCAGCAGAAAGTCCTTGAGCATATCTTCCATTACCATCATGTGCTAGAGAAACAAATCCAAATTTTAATTTGATTTTCTGCTCTCAAGCTTATGCATTCAATAATGACACTGGTACAATAGGAACTTAACTTCAAGGATTTGGGGCCAAATATTTTTGAACTTAATACTTACAGCTACTTATTTCATAGCAAGAGCCCCTGAGCCAATAAGAGCAGAGGCAATATATCCAGTGCCTAGAACAATGAAGTATTTACATCCTCTGCTCAGACTCATTGTGGGCACCTGATTTCCCTAAATACTTTTAGTTCTCTGTAATCACTCCTTGTATGTTTCCTTTTAGCCTAGCTGAATGCTTGTCACCCAGAATGTAAGAACTTTTCCTTAGTTTGTGCTAATTTTCCAGCGATATCCTAGTCGAACGTTACAGAAACCTAACAGAAAGAATAAAAGATGGCTGATAAGTTAATTATACACATATATATTTTATTAAACATTAAACACCACATCTAACTTAATAACAAATGCACGTCTTCTGTTCTAATCAAACTTCATTTGCAAGGAAAACAAAAGACAGGAAAATGCATGCTCAAGTCTGAAAGTGTTTATATATGTATCTTACAATATGCACCTAATTCATTTTTATTAATTATTAATTATTAATAATTAATACATAGGTGCCTAATTGAAGCCAAAATGCGGAAGGTATTTTTTACATATATCCAATATCATGAAAGGTAGCACACATTGAACATAATTTTAACCTTATCTTGCTTCTCACAAATGATTTGATTAAAAGGATAGAAAGGATTTCAGGATAATGTGGAAATGCAGACTACTTTGCTTGCAATAAAGTCATGCATATTTCTCCACTGTATCTAGTAAAAATAGGTCATCTGTAAGTAGGTCAGTCAACCTACTTAGAGAAATGAACAATTGTCTTTAAATAAACACATTAGCAACTCATCTCTAGTATTTGATTAAAATAAAAATTAAAAGTCAGTAGCTTGCTTATAATTTCTGAGCCTAGAAACCTTCAGTTTCTGTGTGAAGGATATTTTAAATTTCCAGATCTCTGTGGAATACAGGCTGGGGGTGGGGAAAGAAACTCTTGTAAACACAGCTTAATACCATGAAATCCTAATCAGGCATTTCAAAAGACTACTGAATACTCAACACAAAATTTAAGGAGAGCACATCAAGGCAAATTATTGTATTTTTCTGGCATGTGTATACACTAGAAATTTATAACTGAGGAGAATAAATTTGACCAGATACAGGAGAAATTCAAGGAAGGCAGTTTACCACACACACTGATTACCTTTTTAAATTTTATTGCTAAGGCACAAATACATTCTTTTGATGAGTTTTTTTATCATAAATCGAACAAATATGCATACATTATGGTTCCCCTGCAAAGCAGCTTACCCACAAGAAGTACTATGTATTGACTTTTCTTTTGTTGGTTCTTTTCTTGCACCAGGACTTAAATTAGCATTGTATTATGATGCATGCAGGCATTTAATATTAGCTATTTACACAAAGGACTTGTAAGTAGACACATCCATATCATGTCACCATTACAATCCATGTTCCCCAACACCTTGTCTGAAAATAGCATTTGGCATATTACCTAAAAAATTATTCCCATCCCTATGCCACTTGTGGACCAACAGCAATGTTCCGTGGCAACATTAAATGTCACTGTAATGCGAATTGTTTGAAGACCACACATACAAAGGCAAAAATTTATGTGCTTCATTACCATGCACAGCACTGCAAAGAGCTGAGGACATACCTTTTTCTCTGTTTTTGGTTTATTTCTGTGGCTTTTAGGTAATGAAGCACTGCACTAAACTCAAATCAAATTTGTTCTCCAGCAGGTTTTGTTAAATGATCATTACAGCACTTGAATGACCAAACTACAAAGCAGCAACACAGAAAATAAGAGTAGAATTCACTTAGAAACTGGAACACCTATCCTGACTGGTATTTGGTTGCTGTTTCCTTCAGCATTTATCAGGCACAGCTATTCAAGGACAGACACAGAGTAAGTCATTCTCTGCAGCAGTTTTAACAGAAGTTCCCTGAATAAAATCAGAACACAGTTTTGTGTATGGTTTTCTGAAGCTATAAGCACAAAGGCGGAAAAAGCAATGTAGGTGTTAAGTGCTAGGAGAACTCAGGATTTCATTTCTAACAGACACAAATTATGTGCTTTATCTAAATAGCCACACAGAACAAAATCTCACATGAAATGTTAGTAGGTAAGATGAAGAACTCTGTTATCTGTTCCCCTTGCATGGCTTGTCATCACTTTTAACAGGTGATAGCCATGTAGCATAGTCTTTCTGGGGCAAAATTTTAAATGACGTATGAAAGAAGACTAGGAAAGGAAAGTATGGAAACCCATACCAGGCCCCTAAAAGCAAACTATTTCACAAGATCACACTATCAAGTGTTGCCTTTCAGTAGCAATATATTCTAAAGGTAACCAAGAGAGTAAATCTCTCCCAAAACGATACCTCTGTCTGACAGTTTTGAGGCTTCCATGCTAGATAGAGAAAAAAGCTGCTCTACAAAAGGGGTGCTAGAGAAACAGAAACCAAAAAACCCAGAGTCACAAAGCCCTTCCTTTTCCTTGTTAGTCACTAACTACTCTTACTCTTTACTACTACTATGAACTAATTGACACTAATGTCTAATTAATAAGCTAAACCATTTAAAATAAATAATTAATAACTCTAATAACTAATTTACTAAGTACTATTCCCCTTGCTTTTCAAACATGTAATATTAATTCTAATGAAAAGAAGTGTATGGGGTCTGGCTGAGATGGAGCTGATTCACGGGCTGGGCACAAAGGGTTATAGTGAATGGAGGGGACATCAGTCAGTAGTGGGCTTCCACAGTGCTCCAACTTAAGCCCTGCACTCTTCAATATCTTCATAAATGACTTGGAAGGGATACTAAGGAATGGGAAGAGGTAATAAGCAAGTTTTCAGATGATACAAAACTGGCAGGAGCTGTTGACTCCCTTGGGGGCAGGGAGGCCCTGCAGAGAGACCTGGACAAATCAGAGGGCTGGGCAATCACCACCCATATGAAGTCCAACAAGGGCAAGTGCCAGATTCTGCACCTGGAATGGGGCAACCCTGAGTGTACAGACAGACTGGGGAGTGAGAGGCGGGAGAGCAGTGCCATGGAAAGGGACTTGTGGGTCCTGGATGATGGCAAGTTGAACATGAGTTGGCAGTGCCCTGGCAGCCAGGAGGGCCAACCCTATCCAGGGGTGCATCAGGCACAGCATTGCCGGCTGGGCAAGGGAGGGAATTGTTCTGCTCTGCTCTGCACTGGGGTGGCCTCACCCGAGTGCTGGGGGCAGGTCTGGGTGCCACAATATAAAAAAGACATTAAACTGTAACAGATGTCCAAAGGACGGCAATGACGATGGTGCAGGGCCTTGAGGGGAAGCTGAATGAGGAGTGGCGGAGGTCACATGGTCTGTTCAGGGAAACCTCATTGCAGTTACAACTTCCTCGTGAGGGGAAGAGGAGGGGCAGGCACTGATCTCTTTTCTCTCATGATCAGTGACAGAACCCAAGGGAATGACCTGAACCTGTGTCAGGGGAGGTTTAGGTTGGGTATCAGGAAAAGGTTCTTGAGGATGGCTGGGCACTGAAACAGGCTTCCCAGAGAAGTGGTCACAGCACCAGCCTGACAGTTCAAGGAGTGTTTGGGCAATGCTCTCTGATATATGATGTTATTCTTGGGAATGGTCCTGTGCAGGGCCAGGAGTTGGAGTTTTGAGTCCCTTCCAATTCAGCATATTCTATGATTCTGTGAGTTCACTTACCCACAGCAGCCCTCACAGTGCTGTGCCTTGCATTGGTAGCTGGAAAGGTGTTGATAACACACCAGTGCTTTGTCTCCTGCTGAGCAGAGCAGGCACAGCATCAGCACTGTCTCCCCAGCATTTCCCTTCCATCAGTAGTCTGGGGTTGAGCAAGATCCTGTGAGGGGAAATACCTGAGCAAGTGGGCTCAAATTAACCACAGGTATATTCCATACCATATGACATCAGATCAGATACAAAAGTTAAGAAAAGGAGAAGGAGTAGGGGTATTTGTTATTTACAATGTTTGCCTTCCCAAGTGCTGAAACCCTGGGAAAAGGCTTAACATCACTTGCTGATGGGAAGTATAGAACCACATTGTTGGTTTTTCTTTTTAATCGTGCACACACAAACTTTTGCTTTTGCTTAATAAACTGCCTTATCTCAACCTGTGAGTTGTTTTCCAGCTTATTTTCTCTCCCATGTCCAACTGGGGAGGGGGAATGGTAGAATGGCTTGGTGGGCACCTGGACTTCAGCCAAGGTCAACCCACCACAGCGAGGTAGAATTTTGTACTTTTGCATCAGGCCTGTAAAACACAGTCTCAGGATGCAATTTACAATCTAGCCCTATGGGTAGATCAGTCCAGCAGCAGTAAACATAAATAAAATGTTCAACAGAATTGCTATAATCTCTTCACACAGGGATAAAGACATATCTGAAATGACCACTAAATGCTATGAGAAAAATTTAAGACTAAAGAAACTACTTCAGAAATATATCCTTAAAATTTAGTTAGTACATTATTTACTATACATACGAGCATACCCATTAGTACACGTTAAACAAACTTTTGTAACTCAGAAGTCAGATATTTGTACTTACTTGTGCATTTTCATAAAACAGAACATCTGGCACTTTCATTTTCTCAGCTGCATTATAAATTGGCATGGTCACAGACCCTATCTTCAGAATTCCATTGTTTATTTCACCTGGGCGTTTTTCAGGAAACAAGCAAACACATTTCTTACAACATCTTCTAAGCAGACATGCAATCAATACCCAACATTAGCAAGTAACGATTTACAAATTTTAACAAGACTGTGGTTTGCAGTAAATTATTTCTATCTAAAGAAAGAGAACACTTGGAAGAGCCTCCATTTACAAGAGGCTGCATTATCACGAATTTGAATTCTCTTTAATACTGCAAATAAGTATATTACAATAAATGATGAAAAGGTGATCTTCTGAGAAAAGTACCATAAGAAATACCAGAAGTTGTGACCACTGCCTTGGTGTCATTTCACACTCTCATTGCATTACTGGAACATCACCAATACTGTTAGGCTACATTTCCACAATGCACAAGGTTTTACACTTCCATTCTTCTGCTGTCCACCCCTGTCCCACTGTGGAGTGAGGTGTAGAGGTGAGGTAACAAGCAGCTGTGTGGGTGCTCAGCTGAGAGCAGGAGCACACCCACCACAACAGCACAGAGCCACTGCTGATTCTCCCTTTCAGCACTGCATAGTTAAAATATTCCTCAACCACAGCTCTGAGAGAAAAGGTACATAAAAAAATTTCTTGGATCAAAAGAATCATAAATTCAGTCCTTAGGAAAATAACAGATGAGTGTAAATAATAACAGATGCAATAAAAACATTTTTTTTTTGCTACTACTTTCTTAATCTGTCATGTTATAAAAATGAAAATACCCTTATTTCTAGACATGTTTTTAGCTGTTTGCCTTTACAGCATGAAACAGAGAAACAGAAAATTCAAGGGATGTATCCAGATTTAAAAAAAAAGTAAGCAGGTAGCATCACACAACTGGCAAGAGTTCAAATTATTTTGTATACATCGTTTCACATATAGGTAAAATGTGAATAAGAGATATAATAATACATAGATGGTTGCAGATATATATATCCACATGTGGCTGCATATACATTTGTATATAGGCACACAAACATATTATACTGCACATAATAGAAACTATATATCCATTAATATATTGGTATCTACATACGTACTTCTATATATACACACACATTAATAAATTCATAAAAATAGAATCCACATTAATTAAATCCAAATATGTATTTACCACTGCAAAGATCTAACAGTAAAAATACAGAAATCTTATACATCACAAAACTGGGGACAAACATACAGAAGAACAAGAGCAGAGATAACACGGGTGAGGCAGAGTAAAGGAAAAATGTAGTGAACGGAAAATGGCAAATTGCCCACAGTGGGCTGCCTGACAGAGGATATGAAAAGATATAAAGCTAGCATGAAGGGGGTCATACAGGAATGAGAAAGTGAGAAAAATGGTAGAAGAAGAATATGTGCATAGCCCTGAAGGCTACTACAAATGAGTACAAGTTGGATAAGCCAAAGAAGCAAAGACCTACTCAATAAAGGTGACATGCAACTACTAGAGCAATTTAAACAGAATAAAAAGAAGAGAATAACAATGAAATGTGTGCCAGAATGAAAGCAAATCATAGCACAAAAGTTTTACAAGAATCTCAAAAAAAAAAAAAAGGCTGATTTTAACAGGGGAGAGAAAGAAGCAATGGTAAAAAAACAGAACAGAAAAATGTTAAGATCAAATCAAGGTTGTAACTGTACAGAAGACTAGCTATCAGTGATGAAAAGAAATGGAAAAGCCATACCAAAAGCCTGAGACCATGGATCTTATAGACTGAGAAACACTTAAACATGATGGAAAACAAAATTCCATGAGCAGAGAATTCAATAGACAATACAACACACTGAGAGCAGCAACGCATTCTGATAGAACAAAGAGATATAACTGAAGCAAATTGCATTTAATTTTGAGGATAATTAATATATCTTTATATGTCCAGCAATCTCAATAACATTCATGCAGAGCAGGAAAAAAAGACAGCAGAAACTTACATGTGTAATCCTTTCCCTCTAGTTTCTTTGTGTCATCTGGACTTGCTTCAATACCAGAATCCTGCAAATTTTTATGTAAAGCTGATCTGGCAAGGTTTGGTAAAAATCTAAAAGAATGGGAATAATAGGGAGGTTGTATTTTAAGGGTTTTTATTTTTAAAGATTTCATTATTTTCTGTAATCAAAAAACCTAAATCTAATGTAATCCGTAATCTAAAATGTATAACGAAGATTCACTTGCACCTCCAAACCCTGAAAGTCTATTCCTTTCACAAATAGCTTTCCACATTTCAGCTATCCCTATGGAGAGGAACTGAGCTTCTTTCACAGGCAATGAACTACACTTGTGGCGGTGCACTCATAAGTTTAAGGGCTTCAGTGTTATCAAATATTGCAATAGGGTTGTAATGAAGGGTGGTTTAAAACTGGAGGCATGTAATGTCCTCATTCTGTTGCAAGTAAGAGCCACAACAGAAACAACTGTATTTTGGAAATACCTTTTCTTATGACCAAATTCACTTGGATGTAAGGTCCCAGAAAGAATAAGCTCTGATGTGTCTAGAACCAGACCCTTTCATTTTTCCAAACCTTTTGATAATAACAACTTGCTTTCTTTTGAAAAGAGGAAAAAACCCCAAGAAATCCCCAAACCACGAAAGCCCAAACAAACCAAAACCCACAAACAAAATCCTGAAGCAAACAAAACCCTCCTAACTTTTCTAGATACAGCTTTTAGAACTGAAACCAAGTGTCCATGAAACATCAAACTAGACATTAATATGGGTCTGCTTTGAGTGTTTTTAGAAAGTGACGCAATGCTGTGACCTAATTTATATAATGACATATCTTCTTAAATATGGGAAAAGCATACCAAGTCCTTTCTACTTACCTTCCAAGTTTGAGAATACCACAGAAATATTTTAAAAGAAATTACCAACTTCAAGGAGCAAGACAGCAATTGCATTATTTACTAAAACACATTTAGAGCTATCTTGCATGTCAGCAACTGACCAAGAAGCTCTTGAACTTCCACCAAAACTAGCAGTTCTACCTGGAAAGGCAGGCTTTATTAACAGCATCATAAAGGTTTTCATCTGGATATTCTGACAGTCGACGACAAATTCTCAACAATTGTCGAGTAGATAAAAACGAGGCCAGTGACTGTGCCTGTCAAGAAACACAGGGTAGTTTAATTATTTAATCTGTGTGAGGGATTTAGAGCGAACAAGTCAGGAGAAAAACATGATCCAAAAGGATTTATTTCAACTTTTCTCCTGATTCATAGATTCTTTGTGCCTTCTACAGCAACTCATGCACTTTAATAGGCAAGCTTGTAATCGTGTATTTTTTGCAATAAGTCACTGTCATGGAAATCATTATGTCATCAAAAGATTAGCCTTGAAATATCACTTGATAGGCAACAGGAAGAAAAATGTGCTGTGAACTGAATTTTATGTGCAATATAAACCCTAACATTAATACCAGCAATAACAAGCAGGTTAGCTACTGTGAAAGGATCAATGTGCTAAAAACTCAGCTGCTCTTCACAGACTGAACATGAGCTCCACATGTAAAGCTCTGGCAAAAAGGTCTGGCAGGATTCTTAGACATATAAACAAGACAACACTGGGCAGCACTAGGGAGATTGTATCACTTCTGCACACGCCTTCTGGGCGGGCCATTACTGGAACACTGTGTCCTTTGCTGTTGTCCACGTGTTGTGACAAATGCTAAAATCTGAACATGATTCAGCAAAGATTTACAGAAATTATTCAATGCTTGGGAAGGCAGACCTCAAACAAATAGCAAAATTTAAAACAAACAAAGAAACAGAACCACAAATCGAGTGACCATGTATTTAATAAAAGATCCAAAGACTAAGAAAGAAATCATTCTATAATTATATCTACCGGATGAAGGTACCTAATACAAATAGGTTCCTTATTTTAGCAGGAAATACACAACAATGAGTGTGATCTGATAAGTCACGCCATGTTTTGCCTGGGTCAAGTGAAATATTTTAATTAGCTAATTTCAAAATGTTTTGTTTGGGTTTATACAAGTTTATATAAGATTTCTAACTGCATTAAAATTGTCTTCATAGATGATGTGGTTCCAATTGGAAAAAAAAAATCTTGACATTTGAAATCCAGGGGACAAAAACAGAGAAAAGCAACACTTCATTAATTTCAGAGCCTTTTTTCCCCTTTATTAATTTTTAAGGATAAGAAATAGCTTAACACCAACTCCTTCCCCTGAAAAACAGCAGTTTTGACAAAAAGGCATTTAAACTAAAAAAAAAAAAAAAAGTCAGTTATATGAAATCACACAAAACTTCTCTCAAATTACGAGAAAGAAAAGAATAATACTTCTTAGCATACCTCTGAGCAATGAGCAAGAACTATTTTAGATTGGGCTAACTGCAAAGATTACTACTCCTGCTCCTCCTGCTTTCACTGACAGAAGATTGTTAAGCATCTTCTGAACAACCACAGTTTACAACCCAGCACTGTGGACACTGTGATGTAAATGATGGCATTTCATGTGTTACTTCAAGACCAACTCAGCCATGCCTGAAGCAAGGGCAAGGAGGAAGGTTAAGTGTTCTATCCTTACTATCCATAGAGGATAGGACCATAGAGGAAAAGTTGTATCATATCTTCTGAGTATTTGCAAACTCGAAAATTTTGACAACAAAATTTCCTTCTCTCTTACCTGATTTGTTTGGCTTTTTTATATTGAACAACAGTGAATTCAAAATCATGTTAGTGACAATTTTTAAAATATATATCTATGAGGCATCTAATTCAACAGGATCTTGATTATGGTCTCCAGATTCTATTGTAAATCAAGCAAACAATTACAATGACACAGACAACGCCCACAGAGTGAACAGTCTACAGGTATTCTATTGTTAACAAAATCACTTTAAACAATGTTGATATTTCAGGATAATCTCTGGCAGAGGCCTATTTACTTAGAGAACTCTATAAATAGGCTAACATACATAAGGCACACATTTCATCTTTCTGCACAGGTGTGCTATTCCCAACATGTCTCATGTCGCCGCTGATCTACAAGAATCCTCCCTCAAACCATACTGTGACTCACTTCTCCTCCAGTATCACATAATTCATTTATGTATTTCACAATTCTACAGATACCCACATATTTGGAAAGGATTTTTGTGATGCTCTATTCAGGCATGGTATGTCTCCAAGCATGTCAAAACCAATACATTTATACATTAGATGTAGGAAGCTCAATAGATAATTATAACAACTGTCCCAACAATGTTCCTAGAAGTCAATTTTTTACTTACTTTTTTAAGCTCAAAAGAGCACAATAGCCTCTCTCAGCTTCTTAAATAGTAAAACTATAAAAATGATTACCCATGTTAAAATCATGAAAACTAAGGACAAAGGATTAAATTTGCATACCAGTTAAACTGTTGGATTCCACTAAAAATGTTTTACATTTTACTTACAACAAAAGCCTGCCGTGTTTTAGTTGCCATGGCAATAATTTCTTTTTCTTTTCACCATGATTTAGCTGTATATTTTTCCAGAATTCTGTGGTCACTTTGTCAGCAGAACGTATTTTTCTTGACATTACGTCTTTAATAGAATAGCCTATAACAGTAATGCAGCCAGGAGTTCTAGAACTTTGTTTTTTCTGAGTGTCTGCTACTGCCCATTGTCATTTTATAATACATAGCTCCTACTGCCCAAAAAGCCCCAATAACTTCAGCTATCAATTTTCCAATTACTAAAGCAAAGTAATCAAAAAATACCTGAACACACGTGATTCTATCCATACACATTTGAAAGGTACCTCAGCATGTTACACTGTGGGCCACACACCTAAACTCACTGACATGTTCTGTTCTTGATTCTCTGGGATTTGTGCAAATTCCTAAAAGCTTTACTTATGGAGATTCAAAATACATACATCATAAATCTAAGAAGTTTATAGTATGCAGCACAATAATTGCCAGCAATAGCTTTCTGGGGCTGGTTTTCCAATCAGGCAGCCTTTGAAATAACATGATAGCTTAGCACATTTCACCCAGCCTTTGTTAAGACAATTGGCAGTAGGAGATAGTAAATCCAAAGAGAAAAAAGAAAAAAAAGGGCTCACGGTGGGATCATTTGTTTCCCGAAGCTTGTGTGTTAGTGACAACAACTTTTCCACAGCAACACTGGGTACATTTGGAACCTGGTTGAAAAAAAAACATTATTAATCTTAGTGCAAGATATCCAAGTTCCACATATGCAATAAGCACAGAGTTGCCACAGCTGCTTTATGACAAACAGTACTTTTTATTACAGCAGGATTTAATATTAAAATAAGAGTTGTACCATTAAAAGATAAGCAGATATGTTGGTTTGATAAGCTTCAAAAATCAATTCCTTTATGCTGCACTGAAATAGCAATGTATTTATATGTAGCAAATAATCCTGTTCAGTAAGCAATAGACAATAAGTGCCTAAAATACTGAATGTACTTACCATTTGTTTAATAACTTCAATTTCTTCACTCTTGCTTAAAGATCGAACATTATGAAAAAGAAACAGTGTCAAAAACTCTGGACCCAGCCATTGTTGGGTACTACTTCCAATGACAGGAGGTTCTGCTAAGACCATTATTCTGAAAGAAGGATGGATAGGAAAGATAGACCTGCAAGAAAAGAGTTTAAAAATGCATTAGCTAGCTTAAGAAATTAATATCAGATTTGATTTTTACAATAGATGAAAAAAATATAAATCATTGTACCGAAACATATCATAGTGTATTCTGAGCATTTGCAATGCAACTTTATTTTTTAAAAAAAGACACAGGCTGCACAATGCGACTTGAAATTTTATAGATTTACACATTTTTTATGCACAGAAGTGTACCCCAGTCTCTTCATCTGCAACAGGACCTGCATGCCTCAAGATGGACAAATACCACCAACTAAACTACAGTCTACTGTGTTGTATGGCTGAAATGGGCACATCTCGCTCATTTCATGGACTTTGACAAGTGCTTTACCTAAAACAGGGACAAAACAAGACCAGAGCTTCAGTAATGAGTAACTTCTTTTACTCATTACAGTTAGACTGACAGGAAGGACACTGACACTTGACTGACACTGTTGAGATTTGCCTAGATACCGTCAAGAGCTTAATTTAGTAACAGTTTAGGAATATTCCCTTACAGATGTTTTCTTTGGTCCTTGGATTAATATGTCTAACTTCATAACACTCCTGAAAGTTATGCTTCAAAGACCAAACCAATCACATCACCCCCTGGCTCATTTTAGAGTCAGCATGAGGAAACAGGTCTCTCCAGTGGAAGATTAAGATTTACAAGAACTTCAGAATTGCCATCCTGGCTCCTTAAATCAACCACAAAAGTCTAGCCACAACCTGTCTAGTAACAACAAGTAGTCTGTCCGTCTCATACTCTTTCAGCACTCACAGCCATATCTTCAAAGACATCTTAGGACAGACCTCTATTTGCTTTAATTTCTCTTTGCCCAAATATTTTTTCTAATACTGTTCTGAACTTCCCTTCTTCATCCTATCTTCCTCCACATCTTCCTGTGAAAAAACATACACTGTTCCCAGCTGTAAAAGGTACTTTTATTATTGGTTTTAAATCTTTATGGGACTGACCTCCTAGCTTAAGTCAGTGTTTCCCAGTTCTCACTTCAAGATTTGGTAACTAATAGTCTTGACTCCACTGAAAATACGGGAACTTGCAACACAAACTTAAATATACAACTTTTAGATGCGTATGTTAGG
Source organism: Drymodes brunneopygia (assembly GCA_013400955.1). NCBI lineage: Eukaryota > Metazoa > Chordata > Aves > Passeriformes > Petroicidae > Drymodes > Drymodes brunneopygia. The sequence continues at coordinate 417,928 of VZTZ01033111.1, forward strand.
GCACTAAAAGACTGCTGCCTTTGATTTGGTATCTTTTCCTTCTTCACATCTTTTGTATCGCTTATCTCTGTAATATTTTCACCTCCTCTGACAGGGCATTAATTGATACTCATTAATCAGCACACCTGCATGATCACAGCATTGCACAGAATCACTAAATAGTCTGAGCTGAAAGCAACCCAGAAGAGTCATCAAGTCTAACTTTAATGGCTGATACAGAGATCAGACCTGTGCCTTGGTGTTATTAGCACCATGCTCTGACCAACTGAGATAACCTCCAGAAGCAGCAGAAACAATGGAGTAACATATAAGCTACAAAAGCCAAATTTTGTGCAAGGAGGGCCTGTTTTCCTCAACTAATTTTACAGTACTCTTATTAAAACAGAGGATGTTCATTTGGAAAAAAACAAGTGAAATTTGATTAGGCAGTTTATATTGTTGTTACCATGTCATTTTCCATATAAATTACTGAAGACATAAATTGACAAACCTGCTGCACAGTTGGCTCATCTGTGCATCACAACAATAAACCTGTGATACAACAGGGCAATTACAGCAGTCTCTTGAATCAAAGCAAACAAAGACAGTGTCATGAGTTATTCTCAGCTGAAAGTCATAAGCCTAGAAGCTACTCCCTGATTGATAAAAATAGAAATAGATGTCTGAAAACATCACATGAAAGAGGAACCAATAGGAATGTCACTGTCACTAAGCATAAAAGAAGGTCAGGGAATATTAGCCAACTTTATTATAAAAGAAAACATTTCCTAGGTAGGAAAAATACCTATACTTTCAGATTTACCTGCCCTACCATTACTAAGAAAAAAAGCTACCCTCCTCCAGAAATCCATCAAATTCTGGCCCTTCTGCAACACCGTAAGAGCACAAGAAGGAGTCAACTTTTCTGGTGAAGGAATCATATTTCTTTTGTCCCATTTCCTGGTAAAGGAATCGCATTTCTTTTGTATCACCTCCTAGTCACTGCCCTCAAAGGGCACGGTGGGGACAGCCAGTGAGGGCACAGAAAGTGTGAGAAGAGAAGATGCAAAATCAGGGCAGGCTAACTAGGTGGCATCAGTTCAATTCACTGATGTATGTTCCAGACTTGGAGAACATCACTGCTATAGGTTTCCAGGTTGTAAACATGAATAAAATTATTTGGCTGCTTCAAAAGCCTATTATTTGGACTGATGTTTGCAATGCTGAAAATGACAGGCTAAGTGTATTATTAAACAAATACCATAAATGATTCAGTTCTGCAGTGCTCTGTAAGTTCCCATCTTCCCTCGGCACAACTGAAGGGCTTCAAAGTTGTTCCATCACATTACAGCTCAAGAATACAATATGGAGAGCTCCTACTTGGACCTGTACTTTATAAAAAAGAAATCTTTGACATGACAAGAAATCTTGCGGGTTTTACAGACGAAGATGAAGTAAGTGTATCTTGTTAAAAACTTGGCATCTTTTAAATTAATGAGCCTCAAACATGGTGGGAAGATTTGATGTTAACTGATTCATGCACAGAGAATCTATCCTTCTCTCTATTAAACATTTACTGACAATACAGGCAGTAAGGCACTCTTCTAATAAAATGAGAGTCCTTCTTTTGATATCATTGTTCAATTTCAGCAAAGGATTAGTACCATTACTCTCACAAAGAAAATCACACACAGTGATCAGGGTGATTTTAGGGAAAGATTTTCTTGTTACTGACCATGGTTCTGAGCAATTAGAGCTTCTCATTAAAAAAAATAAATAAAATGCAGAATGGCATTTCTAATGCCACTTTGCAAGACAGAACTATTTTTAGTTGTCTCTTTCTATAACACGATTTAATAAATCTCATTTTTTATCAAATTTTTTAAGTCAGGAATTATTATAATACTAGGACCAAAATTATCTATTGTTATTTTCTTGCTGTTTCTTTTAAATTTCACCACAGTCTAAAATTAACAGATGACTTTATCTTAAAAATCACTTAACTGGAAAAAAGCCAAATCCCTAAACAACAAATGAAGTAAAAGCTAAAAAATGTAAGCAATTAAAAATTCTATTGCTTGATAAATTCACTCCCTGCCACACTTATTTGTCTAATCTACTGTGCATTCCCTTTCAACCTAATCACATGGAAAATAATCCACTGCAAGGCATTAAAACCACCCATGCATTATGAGAGACTTCTTTTAGTTTTTGAATTATCCTATTATGTATCTACTCCTAGATTTTCCCATAATAGCTGCCTTTCTGCTCACCACAGCAAGAACTCAGCATCTGTGTGTGTTGCAGTGGGTATACCCACACAGGCAGGTTAAATACTGCATCCTGAGACAAACACTTTGCTGCTTGATTCGTAAAGGCTGTGTGCTACCTTTACAGGATCCGTCTCAGTGAAGTAATGGATGATCATGGAAGAAATTCTGTGCAGAAATCTTGGATATGCACAGTACTTGGACGCACTTTCTCTTACTCTCTGAACTTGTTCAGTGAAATGAATCATGCAATCATTAAATGAATAAGGTATCAGCAGCTATAATTTCCTTCTGTGTCAAATATCTTTAAGGACCTGTCATTTTCTCAAGGGCAGCTTTTTTTCTTCTCCTTAAACTCATAAACATGAATTCTTAGCTTCCTCAAAGGAATGAATATGCTCTTTCTAGGACCATTTGCTAACTTAACCTCACAGCCAAACTGGCATAATAAAGAATATAGGAAAAAGGATTCTGTGGCCACCAATAGTTACCTTGTAGCTTAGAAGCTTTCAGCAGGCCAACGAGTATCCCAAAGTGTCCCAAGGGCAATGCACTGCTTGCACTTGTCACTCCTGAGAGAGCTATCCTACCCACCAGCCCAAAGTCCTTCTTAGAAAAATGCAAATTTTTCTACAGATGTAGAAATGTAATGAAATAATAATGAACACATTACTCAATTACCATAATTAATATGCTTTATTAGCTCTTACAAAAGTAATAAAACTTTGAAATGTTGTCAAACATTTAACTTATGCATAATAGTGCTCTAATCTGCAAAAACTGAAAATAATCTGAAAACCAAACTATACTTTCCTCTTTTTCCAGCACTTCTAATAACACCATCAGGGTTTAAGCACATTCACATTCTCTACTGTAATACTGTTAACATTTGTACACAGAGGCATGTGATTTTTCTAAATAACAGTGTTATCTGAAATACCGCCCCTTTAGTAAAAAAAAAAACAAGCAAACCTCTTGATCTTCTTCTTTCTCTCCTAATACACATATGAGTATTCTAACTATTGAAGCATTGAAAAATAAAGGCACTAAAACTGTGGGAACATATCCATGTCTCCTTACTGGAAAATTAGGTAGACGTAGTATGTCACTCAAACATTGCAGATTCAGTCCCAACAAAACTGGGAATGACATCATACCTTCCACAGGCCTGGTAAAGTGCACTTGTACTGAAATTACTTTAGTCAAATCCAGCAAATCAGGGTAAGTAAAGCCATCTTTTCATCTTCAGAAATCCAGCTAAGGCCACTAGTCACAGTCATTGTGACATTGTGACATCTCTCATGCAGCAAGAGAGATGTCTCTCATCAATATGGAAGGCATCTCCCAGTTGTGATTTAGGTAAGAATTTGCCCAACCAATCTACTAATAAATTCATGTTACAACATATTCTATGTAGCTTCTCCAAAGAAAATATATTGCAGGCAAAGGAGGGATGGTGAGCACTGCTGCGATTAAAATCTGTGATTAAATCAGCTGTCAGTACCTCAGATATGATTTGATGGATTAATTCTGCTGGATTCTGCAACACTGGAAGTTACTGAAGTTTGCAGTAACTGATAAGCTGAAAAGGATGAGTAGCAAGGAGGAATACAGTCCAGGAATCAAACAGCAATTATTGACATCGCATCCTGGAGTCAGTTAAAAGGTAGTGATGTTTTCAGAATATGGAAGGCACCAAAACCTGGATGAGGTCCTGGCACACCTTCAGTTCCTCAAGGGCTGATGAGAACAGTACCCTCTCTATCAAGGAGTTGTCCAGTGATGCCAAAGAAGCCCAAAGCCAAAACCAAAGAAGCAGCTACATGTTTGCATTACTTTAACCTAGCTTTTTTTAAAATAGTACAAAAAACAAGGGCAGATTGAATATTTCACCTAGGAGAAGGTAGGATTCTCAGCAAAATGGATTTCAGATAATTCAGGAGCAAGAATTTTTGTCTGCATCCAAGATGGTGCTAAATGGTCACACTGAAATTCCAGATACAAGAATGCCTACACAACGGGGTATCTGTTTATTTCTAAGATCAAGTACTAATCAGAAATGCACTCTCATCTAGTACAACAGACACCCTTCCCTTACGGATTAGAGAGTGAAAGCTCACTGTCAGTCAGATAATTAAGAGCTGAGCAAATCACAAAACGTTATATTACAAAATATTGAGGCGGTTAGGTAAAAGCAGTACAGTGAGATCTGAAGGAGAGACAGCCTTTCAAGGAAAGCAAAAATCTCCCAACTTTTGGAGCCTCCAAAGTAGCCAAAAGCAAAGCACAATTACCACTGGACAGCTGAACCAACAGGTTACTCAACGAGGCTGAAAAGAAGGAAAGTAGATACAGAGGTGACACAGAAAGGAGAAGGATCTGCAGAACAATAATTAAAGAAGACGACTTGGACAGTGCTCATGGTCTAACAGATAATGAAGATTAAAGGGAGCCCACTGGCAAAACAGACATTGTTAGAACAAAAAAGGATGTGCAGGATCCAGATGTAAATCTCTATTTTTGTGAGAGAGATTTGACCCACTAGGAGAGGCAGCTCTGAAGATGAATGTGTGATGAACTGTCCAGGTTTTTGGAGTATATTGGCAATGAACTAAAGGGTACTAGCGAAACAGAACAGTCACTGCCATTCTGCCTGGAAGCGCCTTGGACAAGACCACGAACAGGGAGCAGGAAGGAGACTGGCACAACAGATACATTTTGTAGTACAAAGTACCACGCAAAGTTGCAATACCATCCCAGATGGGCCCTTGGAGCTTCTTAGCCGCTCCTTTCAAAATCTTTGCTTAAAATCCTGATAAACAGGACACTTCCCTGATATATAATTCTGCACTCAAATAAAACAAATGCAGGAAATTACCATCTAGCTAGGTGTATCTAGCAGACTAGATAGAATTTGCAACCACTGTATTTTGATCGAAAGGCAACCAGAAATATGAAAACAATGAGGAAGTAAAAGAAAAACAGCTTTTCTAAAGGGTGGACTATGGAGGTCAAAGAAGAAAATTAGATTCAGCAAGACAATTGTGAGAAAATGTGTGGCACATCATGAATGCACTCCTGGTATAAACTCACCAGGCCTCTTCAAAGTTTGGGGACATGCACACCCTGCAGAATAAATATGAGCACAGACATCTGACATAAAACTTCAACCGTCTTTTCAGAGGATAGATCCATTTCAGAATCACAGTATGTTTAGCTCCTTATATATTACTGAATATTAGATTGCGTTTGTTCTGATGCACAACCAACAATATCCCTCCCTTTAACTAAAATTGGTCATTAGTGTTTGACCACGTATCAAGTATGGCCACAGAGGACTAGAAAACATTTCTATCTGTGGAATGTTTCTAGCAGACAAGTGGAAGTAAAGGAACAAAAAGAATAAGCATAATGGGCCCCAGCCCATCCTTAGGATTTCCTGCCCCATATTAGTTGTAAATTAAATACCAGCTTTCTAGCTCATGAGGCAAAAGAAAGTATCAAGCAGTATTAAACTTCAATTTAGCTTTATTTTCCAAGAATTTTAATATAATGTTCCAAAATTAACTATTATATAACTTTAGATCTATTTTTGTACCTACTTAGAATTTCTCTTCAGTTTCTAACTCCTTCTCTTAAAGGATATTCAATGTTTTCCTTTTAGTTCAAACACTATAAACAGGATGTAATTTTGCCATACCACAAAAAGAAATAGAGCTCAGGAGGAACCTGATGTTTAAAAGATGTTTCTCTTAGCAATTAGAAGGCATCAATTTAATAGAAAAGCATTATGCAGGTTTTTTTATTAGAAAAAAAAATTATAAAATTGAAATGTTATTTGCATACTACACTTGTAGCCAACACCTTACCTTTCCTGTAGTTTCTCATCAGAGAGCTGTAATTCTTCTTTTAAGTTTTGGTACCTATCTTCCCTTAACAATCTGGTGCCATCGTAGAGAGTCAGTTCTCTGTCATGTATTAGTCTGAAAATAAAGAATAAGCTCTATTTAGCCTTTGATTAATTTTTAAAATACTTATAACAACTAAGGTTTTTTTAAAAAAACTTATCTCAGTTAACATGGGCCACAGTAAAAAGAAAAAATGACACCAACTCAAGATGCATCCAGGCATGGAGGTAAAATAACATACATAAGTTTTAGCACATAGTCAGTCAACTTAGTTTAAATCCATACAGTAAGAATATGAAAAATAAAAAAAATCTGTCTTACCAGTGAGACTGTGCAAAAATGGCATGAAACTGCTCTTTTGTTATGCTTGTACCAAGTAATACACTTCTATTTCCTGAAGTCCTATCTTTCAGCTGGCTTGAATGGTTAACATACATACAGACCCAGCTTTTATTTTGTCATATGCAGAAGTTGATTAGTTACAATGCATGCACATGTCAGAACTAAAAATCAGAAGGGAACACTAAACAGATGAAAAGGCAAAAACACAAGCAAGTATAAATCTGTTCTGTCCTTCTGCATATACATGGTAAGAGAAACAAGAAAATGCTTTTGCTACAACCTGCTTTTAAAGCTCACAATGTCCTTTGATTTGCAAAAGGCGGTATATGATGCATGCATATGAAATGGCGTAAAAATTTGACCTGACAGTATAGATAATTATTAACACAGTATTTGCAATTACTGTGTTCTGCAAAGTTTAATTTATTTTTTATTGAATTATGAAATAATGTTTAGAAAGAGTTCTTTGCAATCAATACGAAGTATGCTGTGTAACATACTTGATATTATAACATGCTTGTTTAGAAGCAGAATGCACTCAAAGTATTTCAAACGTTTTCTGACATCTTGCACTTTTTAATTGTTTTACAATTATTACTAACTTTTAGATTTCATAATTTTAGAATAAAATCTAGCTCATTCCAAAATTCAGACTTAAACCCTAAATTTACAACAAGCTGAAATTTCCTGTATTACTTTAGGGTTACAAAAAAGTAAAGAATTGCTTCTGCTTTCAAGTAAAAAATGAGCACTAGAGATTCTATGAAACTTCAATGCTCAGCTTGATCTACAGTATTCCTGAAGTTCCAAAGCCATATTCACCAGCAGGAACTTTAAGTCTCAGTATGCATGCACTTAATACACACATCACGTGCACCCTACTTATCCAAGCTCACATCCTGACCTTTGGAGTACAGCTAGAGTGCCAGGGTTAATTCGATGAATGCCGTCAAGAAGAACAAGCTTTCCTTCCAGAGCGGCAGTGACAAGCGGCGATGGTCTCCAAGCTGTGTCTCCATTTGGAAGAGTGTACCTTTGCTGGAGCAAATCTCGAGCCGTCATATCCTAGAGGGATCAGTCCACCAGAAGGATATATTTATGATCTATTCTCTTAATTTCCGAGTACATGCTTTCTCCTTAAAAAACTGCATTCTGTTCTTCCCAAGAATATAGGAAGATTAGCAGGAAATCTTCAATTACTTTTCCAAAGAGTATTAGAAATATATGCACAAATCTACTCACAAAATGTTCAATATCTTTGGAAGTTCTAGGCTTGTCAGTATCACCTCTTCGAAACAAGAACAAAAGCCTTTCTCCCCCCTGCCCCTTTAACAAAACACAAGCATATGACAACTTGTACACAGCCCTGTGTATAGAAGGGGGCAGCAATTTACACCTGGAGCAAACAAGAATAGTTTCTTTCATATGGAAGCCACCTGAAAGAGCAAAGATTTTTCCATTAATCTTGAACACAAACCAGCCTGACATTCCACCTCTCAGCAGGAAAATGCAGTGGAAGCATCAGAGAATAACAAACAGGATAAGAAAGAAGCCTATAACACAGGGTTTATCAAAAGTACATAACCTATCACAAAATAATGCTAAAGGAATAAAACCAAAGACAAAATCTAGCATATCCTCCAGCACACGTATTTAGATGTTCCATTACAACAGGTAATCACTAGAAACAAAGACATAATAGTAATTTTGTGACCTGAAAGACTAAATTCCTTCCTCAGACTGTGCTGTGAACACAACCCAAAATCGGATAAAAACGTATTTCCTACTGTAATTGAAGCTTTTGCATATGACTTTTTCACAACTATAAAACCTTTGAACTTTAAAGAATAAAAATAGAATACATTACGTCATATTGCCTGAATCATTTCCTTTTTCTACATTTCCTTAAAAATCCTAAAATAACAGGACAAAATCTGGTTCCTTCAGTGCTTCCACATTTGTCTAATTCAAAGTCACATTCAAATCCACAAAACCATACCATATTTTTATTGTTGCATTTCTATTGTTTTACTGCTGTGTTCACTCTTTTCTATATTATTAATGAATTAGACACGAAACTTTTTTTAAAAGACAGAGGAAAATGTGGGTTTATGACTTGCTTAAGAACTGTGCATTCAGCAGTTAGTAAATGCCGTAATGAATATTTAATTAACACACCTTGCGATAATTCACCTCTAAAGAAATGAAACAAAATACAGTATGATTTGACTGGGAGCCAGGTATGCTCTACAGCATGTCCATCTCTAAATCCAACAATGAGAACCATGCATTCATTTTCTGCAGATAAAGTCAGAAGAGTATTTTGTGCAAAGTATTTTCTGAAATATAACATGAATATATAACATTGTGATTTAAATGGTTGAATGAGATTCAATTTAGGGATGATTAAAAAGGAATATCATTGCTAATACCCGTGCAGTTTTCAAAAGGAACTTATTTTATGGCTAAGTACCTGCCCAGGGATTTATAGTTTTTATTTATTTACTCGAACACAATTTTAATAAATTTTATTCAAATCACTTAATATATGATATTAAAACTAATCTTATTATACTCTAACACTCCCTTTGGAGGGGAGGTAACTGAAGTATAAGAATTAATTATTCCTTTTATTTTGGACAAAGCAATGTGAAACCAAAAGCTTATTTTAATTTGTAACAGTCATTATAACTTTTGTGTTTTACATTTAATTGTTTATTTTCTAGAGCAGTTTGTATACAGGAAAAAAAGGATGTTTAGGAAAAAAAACAAATGGGATAACTTCTGTTCCACTCCCTTTAGCAGCTATACCAACACAAGCTTCCAACCTAGCCATTTTTCATGGCTTGTCATACTAATCATGTTCTTGGCAATTATGAGGTGAAGAATCTATGTTTCCTGCTTTCCATGACAATTTGGACTCATAATTTGTTATTATTTCTCAAATAAAAAACTGGAAGGATTTGGTAAAGAAAAACCATGAGGTCAGACAAAAAAAAAAAAAGTCCTAGAAACAAGAACATCACAGTACACAAACACTAGTGATCTGCTTACAAAACTGTTTTTGCTAGGGAAGAAAAGGAGCAAGTTGCTGGAAAACTGTTATAACATCACTTTGACTGTTACTTTCTTTTTCCCTCTGAAACTATGGGGGGAGAAAATATTTTATTTTAAGCAATTTGAATCAAAAGTTTCCTAGCTACAGTCCACAAAGCACTAGCTGGCTACTGCTTCTCATTTGCTGTTGCTTAACTTAATGCTGTTGCATTAAGAGACAACTTAAAAATAAACCTTTCCTAATTAGGATGAGTTTCCTTTCTCAGCAATTTACCTACAAGGAACTGCATATAATGAGAAATCCATATAATTTTATCAGATATCACAAATGAGACAGGAACTGCTCTCTCAGCCAACTGTTAGTATAAGAGATGATCTATGTTCCAAAAGGTTTGCTTTAGGTAAATTTGATTCTCACAACATAAAAGCTTTTAGAGTTCTTTTTTTCTGTGAAATCAATATAAAGACACACCTTTTCACACTATTCAAGTCCTTAAATCAACTTCAGTTGCAAAGAACAATGAAGCAAATATTAAAAGACTACATATATATCTATATATATATCAATATATATATATATCTCTAAAAAAAATCCTAGAATTCATTTCTTCAGTCAGCTTGAGGAGAAACAGTACTATTGCTTCAGACCAAAGGTAAATGTCCCTCTACACATTTTTGTGCCTGAGGAAACTATCAGAAAATAAACATGAACCAAAGAACAAAGAGAAGCCTCCTTAATTTTAGAAATGGATTCAGGACAGTATGATGTCTCTCAGAAAAAAACCCCAGAAGACACTTTTTTGAACAAAAGTAGAAAAAAATGCCAAATTTACAGCATAATTAAACTTTTCATAGTCTTCACTGCTGAATTAGTGTATGAATTGAATATTTGTCCTGTCATTAAATTATCCTACTTGGCTATGCAAAGCCCCTGATGTGTTATGTATTTTAAGAAAAACAAATGCATTCTGAAATTCTATTTATAGCTCAGCTACATCCAACAATATTTTTATATGCTGCTTTTTGTAAAAACTTCTGAGTTTATGTAATTAGGAAACATTTATATGTATAGATACATATGTGGACCATACCTAGGCTTGGCTACACAGGAATTTACAGTGAATAAGCAGCTCTCAGACATTTATTTGCTTTATTGATACTGTTTGATACCACCAAAAGCCTTTCCATAAAAGCCCTTTGCCCTCTGAGCTTGATCAAACACCAGTGAAATCAAAGGAAAGGTTCACTTCAGTGGAAATACCTCAAATCCTTTTCTAGATTTTATTTGTATAGGAATTACAGATCCCTTTGAAAGAAAGAGATTTGCTAAATAAACAGTTTCATTGTCAGTTCTGCTCATTTGACTCCAAAAATGAGGCCTTCTGCTCATATTCATCTAAGCCATACTAATTAAAGGTAGGAAGTTGAGAAACAGTGGCCATGTTTTCAACCAAACAATTATCTGATTTTGCTGGTGAATACCCAATATTGTATTGTGTGCAACAATAGAAGGGCTAGGGTGTGCTTGCCCTTAAGCAAGTTTGTCAAGTTGCAGATATTATTTTTCTGGGATAATTTTAAACTATGTTTACAGTGACAAGTACAGAGAGAAGTGCACAGAGTAGCTGGACACACAGTTCTGGCTCAGAAATTACATGCCTATTTTAATAGGCCACTATACAAAAGGTAAGAGGCACTGCTGGGAATCCAGGAATACTACTATGAACATGACATAACCCTGATGAGGATATGTGGCCCTGGAACCCAAGAACCCAAATCTGCTCACACTCAGCCACATCAAAGCATAAGAAAAAGGCAGAAGTTATCTGTCTGATTCCAGTTACAAAGACAGAGTTCCAAAGTCTTCACCCTTATCAGCTGAAGCCACATAGTGGGGAAGGAAAAGCAGTAGGATCCTGTCTGGGGAGGTTCTCAACAGTGCAGGAAAACATAAAATGGACTGTCTTTTTTCATCATCATCAGTATTTCTCTTCTCTATTTTCCTCTCACTTTTTTAACCTTTCAACCTCAACACCCATCTCTGTCAGTGCTTCTCCCCACATGCCAGTACACATGCAAATCAGATGCCACTGCCATTTGTTCCTTTGGAGGTCTCTATGCAGTCTGGAAAAAAATTAAAGCAGGAAAAGGATGGAAGAAAGAGACCAGTACTTTGCATTAAATCTGATGCTAATGTTTCCCTGCAGCATTGCCAATGATCACTTACGACCATAAGTCCTGTTATATTTGGTGTATTTTGACTCATAAGGTCATAGGAGACTCTTGACTTCATATTTTATTTAAGCACTTTCATTCCTCAGGGTTATGGAGAAAACCTCACACACGTGATCTCTGCATGTAAAGCTAGCAAATTAATTAATTCTACTTTTAAATCTTGTAATGTTTCAGCTTATGCCATTAGGTTGGAGTGTACTACAACCTAAGACAGACAATTCTTTCCAAACATGCACTGAGTGACAACTGGCTGTGACATTGGGGTTAAGCTTGACAGAGCTTGGAGTTTGCAGAAACACCCAACACCTTTAGTGCTGTAAGAAAGTCTCTGTTTGAGACCATATTTCAAGCAAGATCATCAGCAGATAGTTTCCTTACCTGGTATAGCATGATAGGTTCTATGCTGTATCCCAGTATATCAGCAAACTCCTTTGCAATAACTGTTTTGCCACAGCCCTAAAAGTTTAAAAATATTAATCAGATTACATTTTAAAGACCATGGGGAAGAAGGGAGAATAGAAATTGAAACTCTTACTTTTCCTCCAATTAAACACATATCTTTAACCATATGGGATTGCATCATTTCTGCCAACAGCTGATTATGGCTGGAAGTCCTTATGAAAGTATCTGATCGAGAATGATTTTTTAACATTCCAGTTCCAGCTGGAACCTATAAGTAAAAAAAGTAAATCAAAATGCTAAATAAGCTATACTATGATAACTCTTGTGTGAACCAGGTTATGCTTGTCCAAGACTACTGTAATATTTTGCTGATAATTGTCATCCATCAAACTTGAAACTGTCCCTGTCACAAAATTAAATCACCTAATTTCTAATAATCAAACTCCCAGACTTCTTCACCCACTCTTCATGAAAAAAAATTAACAAAATGTGAATCAATACAATTACAGCATTGGGGTATGCAAAGAAATTCAGGCTGTTCATGAAAGAGACAAAAAGAAGTCATCAATATTCACTGCTCATGAGAGAAACATGGATGAGGCAGAGCAATTAGTATTGTGAAAATATGAAGGAGCTAATTTGACCTGAACTTTGGAGAGTTTCAATTGTTCACCACAGTAAGGCACTTGCTCTACATTTCCCCTTCCTGCTCTAGTCTAGGAACTGTTTCATCTGCAAAATTCTTATGCCCTCCTGTTCCCAGAGACATTCTGCAGAAGTACTTTCAGAAGGTATCATCTATATGTCAAACAAAAACAAAAATCTTTGCTCCAGAAAAGAACTGAATTAAGTTTCTACAGACTCAACTATTCCTGAAAAATTCCCATTTGCTGTCATTCCCCTTTTCATTTTGTCATGGTACAAACTCTGTGAGAATATTCCTCACCAATATTATTATAATCTCTCTGACTCCCACTAATTCACCTTCTTTACAGACTCTCTAGACTCTCCAAATTCAACAATAACTTCAAATTCTCAGATCAGCATCTGTTTCCTGAGTAGAACTTATTTCACCACCTAGCAGGTCATAAACTTCACTGGAAGAAACTCAAACTAATCATATTTGATGTGATTACTTTGTTCCATTTTCCCAACATCCTGTGTCAGAACATTACCAAGCACTCATTAGATTTTATTTGAAGTGTAAACAAAGACAGACTATTGTTTTTACAAAAAGAAAAAGGGAAAGCTTTTGAGCATCATGATTAAGAGCATCATAAGTACCCTCCACTATTCTAATCCAATAAAACAAAAAAAGAAATTGAAAGGCTTTCTTTCATCCAAACTGTAATGATTCACATGGAGGGAACTATGAGTTTATCTAGAAATAAAATGATCTGTATCCATAAACTAATATTCCAGGATCTAAATGGGTGTCCAATAAATACCATGTGTTACTCTACCAAAAAAACCATTCAGCACAAATGACTTTTAGTATCAAGTGTGTCAAATTCTCAAAGAGACGCAAACAAGCCAGTGATTTTTAAAAACATATTATTGTTTGATGAATATATAAATTCATACCTGGAATGTCACTTCTTTTTCACCAATTTGGACAGTTATATCAGCCTTGAAGGGTTTGTTTCCATGTACACTTTCTACTTTAGTAATCTTCCTGGGAAACAAGTGTTTATCTGAATCTTGTAGCTCAAAGCGCTGTGGAATTCAGGGGTGAGGAAATTAATTATTAAATACAGCTTTCTGGGTTTTAAAACCATTCCTTCTAAAACAATGGCAGAAAAATATTCATGATTAATTGCTTGTGAAGTCCTAACTCCATTTACTTCAACTTTTACTTCAGATACCTGTGGTCACATTCTTCATGGCCTATGTATTTTATATTTAAAACCAAAGCAGAGAGATTGTATACCAACTACTTATTCAGACCGTAGTGATAGATGTAAAGTGAAAATGTCACATGGTGACTTTGCCAAGTCTTAGCCTGACAGTCCAAAATAACACGAGAAATCAACCACAGCCTTTAGCATGTGTAACAAGAGATCACCTATTTCTACAGCTCATTATAACCAATTGTGGATTTAAACATCTGACTTCTAATGAAAACAACCAGCAAACACTTACTTAGCTTCATGGCTGCCTCATACAATGAAAATTGAGGACAACCTGTACAAATAAGGCCTTCAGTGTGTTCTGGGTATATCAAGGAAATAAAACAGGACATATGTTTTCTCAATCCTCTTTTGAGCATTACACTCTTTATCTTTGCTGTACATAGAAAGCACAAAAACTATTTAAAAATGTCCAGTAAGGAAAGTTATACTGGGGACTTAATGCACAAAAAAAGCTAGTAACTGGAACTACTCAATTCACAGAGCCGCTTCATTAAACAGAGTGAAAGTTGAGTAAGCAAGAGAAAAAGGAATACTGGCCAACTCCTTAGAATTCTTAGAAAATAGATTTTAAAAAGAAGTCACTAATGTAAAATAACTCTTAAAAGGCATATAGTATTATTACTACTAGGATTCATAGCACTGTCTATTAAAGTTTCGAAAGTAAACTGAGATGGATTTTTACAAAAGCTCTTGTTTTTCATCACTCTGTAAATTTCCATTCTGCAGCAAAAGCCTACAAAAATATTATGTTTAAACATGTATGTAAGATAAATGCGCATTAGTAAAGGCTGCACCAAATTATATTCTTATTGTGACAGCTAAGTCTGCTTCAGATACCATTAAATTCTTGAACAACAAGAGAGGACAGGAATGCCTACTGAGTACTATCTCCAAGCATGATTCTAAGAAACACTCCAACTACAATTCTGTGAAAGCAACTACCAAATGTTCTCACTCTTATCTTCATTAGTAAACTGCAATATTCTTACTAAGTTAATGGCATTTTGGATAGAGTCAAGGGTGCTTATATACACAATTGCCAACTGCTTGTACACTAAAATCCCTTGCCAATAAGAGAAAATAACTGTGAGTGAGCAAGATTACCTGCACCAGCAGATCCTGGATACTGGCTAACAGGGATTTGGAGACAGCAACAGCAGAACTTGTACATAAAGGTCTTGGGAGTTAAAAATTTCTAAGGTGTTTTTTTGATTGGTTGGGGTTTTTTTTTGTTTTGTTGGGGTTGTCTTTGTTTGCTGTTCTTTGTTGCTGCTGAAGGTTCTGTAGCCTTTTAGACATAAGTCAGGACAGTGAAAGAGGAATGTCTATGTGCAAATTGTTACTGAATTTACAGAACTTAAATTCGTCTAACTGAATTTGAATTTATCACATGTAATCACATAGATGTTGCTGAACTGAATACTCCAGTAATTAAACAACCTCACACCTCTAGTAATTACCACACTTACACCTGAACAAGAGCAGCAAACAAAATAGCCTGTGGCTTTCAGAGGAAGACAGGTCTCTTTTATGCAGTTCTTTAGAAATGTGATAGGCAGACATGGAATCAGAGTGGCATGAAATGGATCTAAAACACATTAAACAGTTCTGCTGAGCCAGAAACAACTTTCCCTATAAAATGTTCAAGCTGATAGCTTCAAAGGAAAAAATATTTGTGGTTTGAGAGAACAGCTACCGAGCACATTCAGTATCAGACAGTTCGAGAGATACTTGGAGAGCCAGAAGCAGGCAGCCTCATTGACTTAGAGGAAAGCAAAAAGAATAGACTAGCCACCCAAAACCAGGGAAGTGGTTTGGCAGGTCATAATCATCAGGCCACATTCTGCAAGCCTAGAAAGAAAAGGCAAACTGTAAAAGTTAGGAAAAAAAGGAAGAGGAATTCTAACCACTTGGAAGCATCTAATGATCAGTAACATCTCAAAACGGGAAATGCAAAGAATACACCAGTAATTCAGCTGGTCAAAGGAACAGAGGAACAGAGAGCTTAAATGAGCTGTAGCTGCAGATGATCACTCAGCCGAACCCACAAGGCAGCTAGGCTATTCAAAAGAGGCAACTAAAGGCTGCAAGATTATCTGCATGGCAAGGAAAGAGAATTTTCCAGAGAACAAGAGGACTGAACTGCTTCACAAGGAATAAAATATGAACTGCAAATGCAAGATGGGCTGGATTGATAGATGAAGTCTGACAGATTCCACTACAATGGTATGTATTGGCACTAAGAGCATCTGTCAATGCAAAACCCCAAAGATTATAAAATACTTGGGAAGGAATAAGAGAGAAACAAATCCTTCCTTAGAACAAAATTCACAACAGAAATATCATAGAAGAGAAAAGAATTCTGAAGAATTGATTCTTGTCTAGACATAAAATAGAATTCTAGTCTTACAAGAGTTCCTATATATTGTGAGGCAGAGAAACAGCTTTCAGTGAGGAGGTCAGGTAAGAATAAAGTGGGTGTGCAAGTAATACAAGAATGAGTAAAGGCAACAATAAAACTTTTATTTGATGTAAGATCAAGACAGTAAACACAGAATTAATCAAAGCATGAAAAAAAATGAAGAAAAATTCTAGGGCTTTAGAGTGAAGCTAAAAAAGGATATAGGCTAAAAGTGACTTCCTCATTTATTAAGACAAATCTGTTCTGTATTTATTTTTTAAAAAATCTCATGGACAGATTCTCCTGATTAGAAGGTAAAACAATCCAAACAGTGGGTGTTTCCAACACCGAAAAAAGGTGCACAAAAGGCATGTGAGTATTAAAAGAGTAAACCCGAAACATCCGATGAATCTGGAGTAAAATATTAAAAGTTTATGGGGCAATGAAAAAATAAGTATAAAAAATGTGGAGCCTCTTATTCGCCACCATGCCTGGACTAAATGAAGGCAATCAGTTTTATAAAAGCCTCTCAGTTGCATACAGAAAAGAAAACTCCAGTGCTGTGGGAGACACACCATACATGCTCAAGCTTCTTGTTTGACAATGTTTAACTGGAAGCTGTTTTCCTTGAAAACAGTGATTTCTCCATATCTCAGTCTTGCAGAGAAAAACCTGAAATACTTTTTTACTTAATTTTTACAATTATATTTCAAATGTTCATCAGTCAGTCAAAATAATTTGTCATGCCAGTATCTCATGAAAGTACAGAATAATTCTAAAGGTCAAAATTCCAACCAACTCATACTTCCTTTGTAAGGTCTTCTGAGTTAAGGATCATCTTTAAGAATCAGAATACAAATTGATAGTGTTGCCAAAGTGCAGAAACTTCAAATAAGAGTAAACAAAGGCACATCATATGCAAGTTTATTTTGGTACTCTAGTCTTGTCTGTTGCAAGCTAGTGAACTAATGAATGCTGCAAACTGTAGCACTTGTACAAATGCTTTTGTATGTTAAGCACCTCTAAAGACCATTGCTGATGCTAGATTAGTGTGCAAAGTCTTTAAATGCCTTTTTTATGCTAACTAGTTTGAAACAAGAGCTACATTCGTATCAAATTAAAAAGTTGGTTGATAGACATCCTTTTTTCTTAAACATTATTCCAGGTGGGGTCTCACTAGAGAGGAACAGAGGGGCAAAATCCCCTCTCTCAACCTGCTGGCCATGCTACTTTTGATGCAACCCAGGGAACAGTTGGCTTTCTGGACTCCAAGCTCACATTGCTGGGTCACGTCAAGTTTCTCATCCACAAACACTCCCAAGAAGCTACCTTCCCTCCCAGGGAAGGTGTAAGTCAATATGTCACATTATTTCATTATTGAGAATAAGAATTACAAGTAATGCCTAGGTCTTGGTGTAGTCTCAGTAAACAAGTTGTATAAGGAAAGGATTTCTCTAAGTCGAAGATAACATTTGGGAAGAGAGTGCCTTAAGAATATGATCTCTTCAGGAAACATGCACAGCATCTAACAGCTGCCAAAACTCACTGCTCGTCATAACCACTGGCTATCTCACCTCTCAGCTCCAACAGCTGACTGGTAGGAAAGATACCCTGAAATTAGGGTATGTTATCAGCTGTACTACTACATCCCCATTTCTGCCACTGAGTCTGACACCTAAACTTTACATTCCATTATCTGAAATTTGGGGTTGTTTTCTTTAAATGTTAACTTATGTACAGAAGTGACTGAATACACAAATTAATCCATCAATGCCAACAGACTTCCAGTATTTTTTTTTCAACTCTTGTTACCACCCAGTTAAGATTAGCATATCCTTTTACACAGAAAGCAGTACTCAATGGCACTATTTACCTGGACACTCTTAGGAAACCCATAGAAAAGCAGAGTAAGAAACCACCTGGCTTCAGCTAGACTCCTCTCCCTCACCATTCTTATAGAATGCAAAAATAATCTCTTATCAAAATTTATACAGGTCTGGAGCTGCTATTATTATAACATCATTATAAACAGACATTCCGCAATACAACCAGTTATTTTCTGCATTTCTTCAGGTTCATTGCTTAACGAGATTTGTGGTGTGCAAACAAAATAAAATTTCAAATAAGATTATATGTACTTGTTGACATAGTAAGTTTGTGAAGGTAGTGATGAGATATTTACAAGTAGATTATTATTGAGAAAGAAAATTTTACAAGTCAAATCAATGTCTTACACAAGAAGCAAAAGCATGTACAACACAAAGTTAAAGAAAAAAAAATAGAAAATGAAGCTGATGGTATTGAACAAAAAGACATTCATCATCTGTAACTGAAGGAATAAACAAAATGACAAAGTGTTTAAAATAAAGGCATATTAAGATAGCAGTGACTGTTACTGCTCTGCTAACAGATAGAAGTCTAGTTCCACACAGACGATTGCTCCTATAGGCAACTTCAATCACCCCAAACTGTGGTGGAAGGAAAACATGACAAAGAATCACCAAATGGGTCAGGTAGGAAAAGACCACAGGGGTTGTCTGGCCCAACCTCCCTGCTCAATCAGGGTTATCCCAGAGGACATGGCACAGTACTGTGTTCTTATGGTTCTTTAACATCTCCAGTGAGGGAGACTCCACACCTTCTGTGGGCAATCTTCCACATATTCAGATGGAAGTTCCTGTGCAACAGTGACAAATCACTCCAGGTCCTGGACTTCAGGCCATATTGGCTTATTCAGAGAAGTGGTAAGCAGGACCCCACAGGAGTCAGCTTTGATGGTTCAGAAAAACTAGCAAATCATTCAGGACAACCTCCTAATCAAATGCAAGGATTGTCCATCCCAAAACTGAGGAAGACAGGTACAGCAGCCCAGTTACACAGGGAATATAGGGCTGAACTCCAGTGCAAAAAGGATGGGGGAGAAGGGGGAAAGAACGCGTCGGCAGGGATGGGCTGCAAACATTTCCCTAACACATAAGCTTGGTTTCAGGGTAACCAAATATTCGCTAGCTACAAAGCTGGTTATTTCCAAATATAAACATAGAAATAACATCTAATTTTCAGGACTGAAAGAGCTAGTTAAAATGCTTTAAAGGCTAATTTTCAGCAACATATGTAACCCCTACAACATATTAAAAAGTTCAAGAAAGCTGACACTGTGCTTAAGTTTTAGAAGATAAATGAAATAACCCACCATAATTATAGGCTTTGTAAGTTACTATTAAAAATTGAAAAACCGACAAAACAGATCTGACCAAGAACAAGCAACAAAAAAGAACACAGACCAAATCCAGAGACTAATACAATCTATAATCATGCAATAGTGAATGTACTTTGTGTATGTGATATCTATTGTCTTTTTAGAATCTTCTCTTAAATGTCAAAAGCCAGAGGTATTTTTTAAGCATTTGATTACCTTAACCATACAAGTAACTACTTTCAAATTAGTTAACCATTTATTATATAATGAGGACTTTTCTGTAGTCTTTAACTGAGGTCTAAATATTCCAAAGATCCTAGAGGTTTCACCTTTCAGTATGATGAAATTAACTTGTTTATGAGAGGTTTTTTAAATACTGTTATGAAAGTTTTAAGCATCAACAATAATGTAGCCATTTAGTTCACCTAAGATTTCTATTTTTATACAGAAGTAGTGAAGTAACATTAGCTAGGAAAGCTACTGCCATAATCCCTCACTCCCTGGAATTATAATATAAATGTATTGTGCAATACTTACTTTTAACATGTCTTTGACTGCAGTCCTGCCTTCCTTTCCAAGGAAAAAATTATAGGGATAAAGCTGGTCAATAACATGCTGGACTGACATCATAGGAAAGGAATCCTAATTCAAATTAGAAAAAAAATTGAAAAAATCATTGGCTCATTCTGTCACCAGCCATTAACCCAAAATCCTGAACAGTTTTGAACTTAAAATAAAACTGTAAGGGCAAAATATAAAGGACCACTACAAGCAGTATTTGACTAGATGTTGAAACAGGCACCTCTCAGGTGTAAATCATTATAATGACAATGTCCAAAGTAGACTAGAAGAACTATGTCCTAAAAAATATTTTCTTTCCTGTGCATAAATGGAAGCTACAGTGACTGGCTCAGATACCTAAAGACAAATATGGCCAAGAGAGGCAAATCCATTCACAGGTAAATGAGTTTCACAGTACTACTAGAAAAGTAACTGTATGACAAGTAATCTGTATTTTAACAATGATCTACAGATTCATAGCAATTTATAGTATTTAATTTTGATTCTATTATATTGTACCAATTCTACTTAACAAATTAGTTCATAAAAATTTCTGAACAGTTTGATTAAAACTGTTTTGTTTTGAAAAGAATAACTAAGCATGCTTGCACTTTCTACATAAAAAATCCAACCTTTTTTTTTTTTTTACTATCTCCTTGTTCGATTTAAGTACTAACTGTTTTGTCAATTGCTGCCTGAACTAGAAAAACATTTGACTATTTTGCTGCAGCAATAAAGAAAGAGCAATGCATTTATGACTGCTGAAGACACTATGCATAAAGCCTTTCCTGGTAGAAAAAAGGCATTTCAAACTCCCTAAGTTAATCGATTAAGTACAGATTGTTTGCTTTGAAAATGACTTGCAAATTTTTAAGGACTACTTGTGTATAACACTAGTGGAAAACAGTCATTTGACAGGTACTATCTTTTTAAGCCTTCATCAAAGCAAATAAAACAATTCAAATAAAATCAACTGATTTTCAGTTATACAGTTGGATTTACATAAGCACACAACTGAAAGAACAGTTCTTTGGAAATGAAGCCCGGAGACGCATATTTTATGAAATGCGTAATTCAATTTATAAGCAGTAACACTATTTATAATGTTCCACATTAAAAAAAATCAGTAAAAATAAACCATTTATTGCACTGTAGTAAATGTGCAGCTTCAAGAATCAGGGAGCCCTTTACTGCATTTTAAAAGCCCTCCATCTGTATATAAAGACATACCATGTAATTTTTCCACATTATCTCAAATTAGTAATAATTACAATGGAATGTATAAAATAAGCATCTTCAGAAGAGGATCCTATGAAAAAATTTTCCTTTTGTCAGGCAGGAGTTCTCAAACTAAGAAATTATGTTTAGGGACTGTGTGAATCTGTGACAGAAGATAAGAAACTACTCATCACAATGCACGTGCTTCACACTTTTAAAGTTAGACCAGCTAAACTAGAAGCAGAGTATGGCACTGACCCAGCATACAAAGGAAAAATGATGTAGCATGAAATCACTGAGCACAGTTTAGAAATCCAAGTGATTAAAACTAATTCTAAAAGAAACAGTTTCCATCTACCTAAAAAAGACACCATCATACAATGGTAACACTTCACATTCCCTAATGTAAAATAAAATGCTTCCTACTCCATAGTTTAGATAATAGCTTAGGGCTCATTTTCTTTCTGTTACTCTAAAAGCCATCTGGCATTCATTTAAAAATAATTTTTCACTTTGGGGCTCAAAGCCTAAAAAGTTGCAATTTATTTTAAAATCCAACAATATTTCTTTCCTAAGGCCCTCCAAATACTACTTCATTTCACTGAACCTGAATTTTCACCACTTCTTAATATCTAATGTAGGACCACTAGTTCAGAAAACTAATTCTGTCTCTAAGTATCCAGCACAACTGAGGGGACTCAGCACCACAGTAACACAAGTACTTGATATGCTTTAATATACACAATTCAGTAAAATATGTAGGAAGTGATCTGCTGCTGAGCAGCACTGTAGGTAAAATGACTGCACATGAGACAACAGAGAACTATCCTGAGTTCCTTCTACAGATACTTGCACCTTGGCGAGAGGGTCTGAGAAACTCTCCTGGCATTTTACCCTCCTGGGCTGACCAGATCTTCCTGCATGCAAAAGGGCACCAACGCCTCTCTCTTTATACAGATCTCATGTCCCTGACTTCCTTCAGGAGGCACCTTCCATTTTGTCTTTGCCTTTATACCATGTAATTATAAAGATCAAGAGACAAAGGACTATCAAGGAAAGCAGAAAGACTGACACAGCTTTACTCCTCACCTGCCTGACCTGTCACTGTGAACTCTGCAGATGTACAATTCCTACTTCCCAGTGGACTGCAGCTGTCAGGAAGCACTGCATCTTCCAACGTGCACAGCCTGCATATTCACGTAATCCTCCATTTCTGTCTATTCTAAATCCACTAACCAGCCCAAAGACCTGATGTAGGCTTTATCTCATGCAGTTTAACTGTTTCCTATGCCAACATTTGTTTTGGGTCCCTTAAGGTGTCAGTGGAGAGCAACAGGTGTCTTTGTAAAGCAATCAATCTGATTTACATGTGTAACATTAAATCCAAAGCACTTTTAGGCTGTGGTTTTTATTTCTCTACACTCACTACTGAAGTGCCATCAATGATAAACTATGCATGCCCTGAAGTCAAGTAAGCAGATTTACCAGAGGGGGAAAAAATAATAAACTGAGCACTAAGATACATTTAATAACAACACAAATTTTATGTCATAATGTACTTTCAGTCCTTCAATACTGTGCTATATGCTTGGTTAAAATATTATCCAGAGATATCTGACTGAGACCTCTCTCTCAAACTATTCTTAGTTTTTTCCTTTTCTTTTTTTTAAATATTCATTTTCATCTTCTTCTAACAACATGAATAAATCAGATCTAATTCTGAGAAATTTTAAACCCATACAGTTTCACAGCACGTGTATGCACATACCAAAATCTGAACCGCAGCCGATAAGCTGTCTAAAGGAAAATCTGGAAGTCCCAATGTAGAAGATTCTTGAGAGCAGAGAGTTGTAGCAAAAGACAGGAGCTGAGAAATTCTGCATAGGAAAAAGTAATTACAGAGTTTTATACATGCTATCTGTATTTAAAATACTAAAGCATAAAAAGTTAAATTCAGTAAAAGATCTGAAACTACTTCTGAGCGCACAGAAGTAAGGTGTGACCAAAATTCTAAAGTATTAAGGATTCATTATATGAAGGCTGCATACAAATGTGAGCATATGCCCACACATATTAAAAATTTCTTCACTTCTGGTCCCCATGCAGTGATAGAGACACAAAAATAGCATGGAATCCTGAAAGGACATGGCTTCTTCATTCATTTTTATTTTAAATTATGAAAAATTACCTCTCTGTGGAAATGTTTGATCCAATTGAATATAATAGCTGAAGATGGTCCTGGAAATAGAACATAAAATCACAGACTAAATTAATTTTGGCATCATACTGTGGGTCACAGGTCATGACATGAAGCATTTTCTATCTTTCCCTCTAATTTAGATATGAGGATTCTACTCATTCTTTGACACAGAATTAATGTTATTTAAGAATAAAAAAAAGATCAAATTCTTTCTTTTAGGAAGAATACTTTTCTGCTGCAGCATTCCACAGCAACTCTAAGACTACATGTCAGGAATCTATTACACAACATGAAAATATAAAAAATGCACATTAAAATACATTTATTACCCAAGAATTCTTTTCAGAGGTGAAGTAAATAAAACATATCATCAGAATATTACCTCTACTCAATACAAATAATCCAGTCTTTTGCTATGACACTCACCTTAAAGGGCAGATGATAAACATCTCTAGCTTGAAATCGAGAGCGAAGGGGTGGATCCAAAGGGTTACCAGAGTATTTAGGTACTGGCAGGCCCAAGGCTATCACTCGAAAATCTTCACTAACCCGAACAATCTTCCAGGCATCTAACTCTGATTTTGTATGCTCCTAAACAAATTAAAACAAAGCAACACAAAGAAAAAAAACCCACACTGCATCATTAAAAACGTATGATGACTAAGCTCCAGCTCAACTAAAAGCCCCAGTCCTTCAGCCTAAATGTGGTAATGTTCTCTAATGTTCTCATCTATCATGCAGAGTGGCTAGAAAGACTTGAACTGGTCAAATCTGTGGATGATAAAAACAAGTTTTTCCAAAATGAACATAGAAAAAATGCCTAATTAGGTATAGCTTTCAGACCTGTAGCATTCTGACCAAAAAGCATAGAGATGATGGTGCCTGTTGTGAAGTTACCTTACATCTTGTGAAAATGTACAAATACAGCCCTCTTTTTACAAAGAACAGAAAATAAACTGACTACAAAATATATTTTATTTTAAAACATTAGGAGTGTATTACAATGAATAAGGTTTTTTTCTTCTTTTTTTCCCTCTCTTGTGAGTGCAAAGGCAACTCAAATCTCCATTTTAGAAGCTTCATCCAAAAATTACACTTTATTATACGAAATAACTAGTCTCCTTCATGAGGACATTAAATGTTGTATTATGTCAAGCAAAGGACTCCTTGCAAACAAAAATGCACTCTATCTGTCCACATCACAGTTAAGTCCTCCGTGAAACTACACATGAATACATTTCCTTCAGACCTAAATGCACAGTAATTATTCACACAGGAGAAGCGAAATTGAACATTAGTTTATATAATACAATAGTCCCCAAACAACAAAACAACAATATTACATTTAGCATTGTAGCAAGAAATTTATTTAATTCATATACTATTATCAGTGTGCCTGAGGCATTCGTTTTGAAACATTTAATCATTAGAAAAGTGTTCAAAAGGAAGAGAGATGTTTTACAATGAAATCTAAGTTTGAATTCTCTTTTTCATTCTTTAAATACAAATACTTTTTAAGAGCTTATTTTTGAAATATAATAATAATGCTTCCAGTAACTGTGTCTACTAATTAAATATTATAAAAACTTTTTTGAAAAGGCATGGATCAGAGGAATTTTAACCACAGATGAAAGGCATAAGAAATAATGATATATTTTCAGAAATTCACTGTGGTACTTCAGCACAGCTGGCAACTTCATATAATCAAGATCAGTGACTAAGGGTTTATTGCAAATTTCCTTGCTGTGCCACACGAGTTTGAATCATACACCTAACCACAGGTGTGAAAGACAGAAACGTGAGCAAGCAGGTGTCAGACTGACAGGTATGTAACTGGAAACTACAGTATATAGAACTAAAATGCAAAGTACTACTGAAACTGTCAAAAAAAAGCCTGAAGAGTATCCACCCAAGCAGTGGGATTCAGCCCAAAGAAATTAAAATGGTTTAAGTAGTAATGACAGCAGACACTAAAATCACATTTCCTATCAAAGGAAAAGCCTCTAACCATTTTCTATAGTTTAGACTGCTGTTTACATATACTTCTGTAAATTAAAGGCAAAACAGCACCAATATAGTGACTGAATATAGAGATACTCATCTTGACCTCATTCTTTTGGTATCCTAATATTTTAAAAGCTTAGCAAAAAGGCTATTGTCATGTAGAAGCACTATCTGAACTTCATGGCAGCAATGTCAACTCAAACATCTTTTCACAAGGACACTTTAGTTATTCTCACATCGTGGTTTTCACATTTTAGAAACATACAGGCCTCATACAAGGTTAACATGAACAGCTCTTTTTCATATGTAGAAAACATAAAAATGAAAAAAACCACTGAAACCTTGGTGAGATTTCCCCCATTTGACTCCCTCCTTCACAATAACATTCTGCCACTACCAAGAAGAGGTGGGGGAAAAACAAAAAAGAAAATCCAAATAGCATTCCCATACCTGCAAAAGTTTGTCATAACGATCTGCAGCCATGAGAAAACGACCATCTTCAAGTTGCATTTCCCTATTCTCCAGCAAATTGTTTAACACTGGCAGGACATTCCGCTCGGCCTTCTCCAAACCTTCCAGAACAAGGATTCTGCCTTCGGTAGCCGCACGAACTGCACACTTACAAAAAAAAAAAAATAAAGCCCCACAACATTTTAAAGGAACTACACTTAATATATTTAATTAAATCCCACTGAAGAAGAATCTCTAAGTTCTTCCAAGAACTTTCCCAAAATAACATTTATTTCTGTAAGAATCAACACAACTCACATCAGTAGTGATCAGGAAGGGTGACATCTGACCACCTTTAACAGTGCTACACATTCATGAGCTGGAGTTTTACTGCCTAACTATTACAGGAACTGACAGAAATAAGTTCCACTATTTTGTACCAACAGAATAAGATATAAAACCCTGCAGAATTTTAGACTAAACACAGTATTTATAAATATATGTGGCAAGCTTTTTTTTGATGTGACATAATATTCTGTATTTTTGGGTGTTTTAACACCACCAAACAATTCTGGGATAGCATTTTTAACAGAAAACATACAATCAAGGGGATTTTACCTTTTTATAATTATATTAGGACATTTTAAAAAAAGTTCAGTATTCCTTTAGATTTTCTGAATATGCACCAGCATAATTTGTCCTCAGTATATCACTTTAGTTTGATTAGAATATAAGTACATTGAAACCAAACATGGATGATGAAAGCAAAATAGTGCGGCAAATAATCAGATTTTTAAAAGAGTGATAAAATTAAAAGGATTTAAAATTATATTCCTTAACTGAATATGGTCTTCTACAAATTCAGAATAAAAATGCAGCTATTAACTTGATAATCCTTCGGAGACTTAGGGTTAGAAAATGGTTTCTTTTCTACTTTATTGGTTGCTTATATATGGCTGCTTCTTAATGTGGAGCCAAAATGTAAAACTAACCTCTGGTGCTGATGGTTTTGTGCAACTTTGTTACAACGACATTAACTCAAGTACATTAAGTACACTTGAAATCTAATATTCATAATTACTGCCCAGTAAAAGACTCTGAAATACAATGCATTCTTGTCTTCTCCCAATTTGCAGAAGTTAATAATAATGTGGCAGGTTTGGGCACAGGCAACATTTACAGACACCAGGGTGTCTTTGCATTCCTACCACATTTAAACACGATTTTAGACACAAGCACAGTTGCAAAGGGAGAACAAATGAAATCTTTTCCCAGCATGTCTCCTATAAATTCCTACAGAAGAACCTGTCATATAATGCCAGATGGAAATCTCTGATGAATACAATAGATGCCAAAAAATAGGTCAGAGAGAAAGAAGGAAGATATGAGAAAGAATAATGAAGAAGCACCAGAATACAAAAATAACCCACCAAAAATTACATATGAAAGCAGAAGTATAAAAGACAAATGCATACAGATAAAGTAGAAACAAAGATGAATTCAGCACAACAAATTAATTAAGCACACACCCACACTGAGTCAGACACTGGTGTGAGGAGACACAGAAGACACTTGCCCTGGTTACAGAGAGGGGCCAGAGCACAGAGCCACTGGGCATGGCCAGGCTGCTGTTCTACACCACACAGGTCATCACGGGGCATGGCTTCAGGGGAAGCAAAAGGTGAGCACACACCACGAGTGGGACACTGACTCCACTCTCTCTCTCTGTGGACCCTACCCTCCCTTGCACCTACCCATCACTTCCCATCCCTCAGGAGAATGTGGCTCTGGGTGATGAATGCAGCTGAGCCCAGCGGAGCCTGGCAAAGTGGTCTGGAAGTGGAGCTGGCACAGAGTCAAACCTCAGCAGAGCCAGCATGGCATGGTGCCAGTGCGGGAAGTGGCCATGGGGAATGAAGCGGCAACAAAACCAGGACAAGAGGAGTGGAGCCCAAACCAAGCCTCAGAGGCATGGACTGGTCAAAAGCAGCAGTGCCACATGGAAGGGTGTCCCAGCAGAGCTGTCCAGAAACAGGTGGCATGGTGCAATATGACCTGGTTTTCAGGGGGTTGTCCATGATTGTTTTGCACTGTCTCAGAGCCAGGGATGGGAAACACTGACTGTGGGAGCACCCAGCATCTTTGTCTTTGTCTGGGGAAGCCAAAACTAAATGGAGGTGATGAACACCTTTTGTGAGTAAAGGTCTTTTTTTGTATACTTTTGTTGTTAATATTGCTGCTTTTACTATGCATTTCTTATTCCATTGCAGCTTGCTTTCAGTAAATTGCTGTCTCAATCCATATCTTGGACTTTGTTCCTCTCTCACCAGAGGCAGAAGGGGGGAAGGGGAGAGGCTTACTTGCAGTTTAATTTCTGGCCGGTGTTAAACCACCACAACACCAAACAATAAGACTAATTAAGATGCTTCTGTACAATTTAGAAGCATAACTAACAACTGGCAAATTAGCCACAGAGTAAACTTTTCACATCACTATTAGGATGGAAAGAATTCCTAATTACTAATGTAACTAATATGCACTCAGGCAAATATTACTGAAAAACCGCACTTGTAAATCCTGGTACAGATCTCCAGATCAAGTTCCCTTCTTAGAAAGACAACATTTTTATATCTAGCCTCATAATCAATATCAGAGGAACCTGGAATAAGCCCATTAAACAAGGACTAAACCTCAGATTATTTATCTTCCACTGAACCACTAATTCTTTAAAAAAATCAATGACTTTTTTTCTTAATTCAGGACATCATACACTACCTAACAGGCAACATAAAACACCTCTCTCCTCATCCCATAAAATGTGTACAAAGAACAAATTTTCTACTAACATTCTTCCCTAGGAAGGTCATTGGTCATGTCAAAAGTCTGGTCCAACCTGCTTGAATAGAAAACCTGAGTCTCCAGCAGACAGTCCAATACCTGGCATGAACAAAACACTATTTTGTCTAAATGCAGCTTGTAGACACAGCCAGAAAATGCTTTAACAAACAATTTAATTGCCAGGCTGGTTGAATTCTGCATATTAAAAGTCTATGAAGACTTTATGACTGATTTTTACTACCCAGAGTAAAATACACATTCTGTTCATATGGTTTCAAAATATTTTGAGTATCCATAGAATCTTGTTGACTCATGTTGAGACACGCACACTATGGATGTGCTGAAGTAACAGGCTTCCAGCACTAACAGAAACCTCTCTCTTGAACTGGTCTATGAAGAGAATCTGCTGTAGGGGTAGACAGCAAATATTAGGAAGCATAAAACAACCATTAACTTTGAGAAAGAGGATGCTCTCCATTAGCAATGCAATCTTGAGAAGCAGCTTACTACATACACTGGGCTAACTGCTGATTGTCAGCTTACAGGATCAAAATTTTAAAAGCACAGAGCTTGGAAACTGCTTGAAGTTTTTATTCAAAATTCTATTTTTCAGGAAAATAAAATTTCAAATTATCTTTGCCTACCTATATGCACCTTTTACAATCAGATTCAGGAAAGGTTGACACCCCATAACAATGAGACCACCCCCCCCCACCCCGGCCATTAATTTACTCTCATGCTTTCTTCCAAACTGTGCTCCTCATTTATATTCAAAGCACATCTGAATACTGGAAATTGTTCTCTAAAATACAATGAAGTAAATGCACACCTCACTGACTAAAGTTGTTGTGTTAAGTAGTATAAAATCTGCTCTTAAGACCAGAACAGCTGAAATATCTCTTGCTGAAATACGCTATTTCTGCAGTCTGGTTGGTAATGAGTAGTAAGTTTTTCCAATAAGCTAGACATACTACAAGGCATCCTCTGAAAATGTCAGTTTTAGCTATGTATTGATGGATTGGTATGGAAGCTAAAATGCATTTAAAAAATCAGAGGAAGGACAGTACGTTTGCAATCTGTCACTGAAAATAATTTTTTAAAAATGCTTCTAAGAAAAAAAAAATCTTTGTAATTCTATAATGAGAACCCAGAGGGAGTTGCATTGACCCCCTCTCTCATTAGCTTTGGTCACTTTACATGTCTAACATAAACCATAAATTTGACAGGGGGTGTTTATATCATGCAATCGTGGCACTAAATCTGAGATTAAATATATTAATTATTGTTAAAAGGCCAAGAAGGATTTGTTAAACGTTTACTTTCAGATTTATTGTCACTGCAGCAAGGGGACTATTTTGTTCATCAAAGCATCAGATGCTGCTGCCTCCCACCTGTGCTCCCAGAGCTCTGGAAGGATGGTAACCTGGATACCTGCTCCAGGGAATACCTGCAGCTACCACAGGCTGGGAGCAAAAACATTTCACACAGCACTGCTCTCACTGTAATTGCTTTATGCAACAAATATATTATGCAGAATGCTTACGATGGTTTCACACTGCACCTACAAAAATACAAATTTTATCTTTAAAGGTGAAAACACCTTAAGAACAAGACAACCCTAGGCAGCCTTTCACTGACTTTCCTGTAGCTGAACCATGGTGAGCAGTGCAAAATACAACAAATGAAGGAAGCTGTAAACCCCAATTTTGACACAAATCACAGTGTATAAGCATATGGATGAAGTTATATAGTATCAGAACACGAAGAAGGACAGAAAAATGCTCAACCCAATGCACACACTGAAATGCAAGAACATCAGAGAAAGAAAGACATTTTTATAAAGCTTACCAAAATAGTTTGTAAAGCCACAAGAATTTTAGCAGTATAGTTTTCAGAAACCAGAACTGAGGTGGTAGTTCTTTTCTTTCGGGAAAAGGCTTATTGCACACCAGAATATTCTGGCTGCCCTGAAATCCATGAAGAAGGTTCTTGAGGAACCTCCAAAGGATTTTTTTCAAATCTGGGCATCAGTCAGAATATGATGGACAGGATACATTTCAGAACTGTTTTATAATTAAAAGATGCTAGAAATTGCTCAGCAGTAATCAATAATGGTGTCTTTTCCAGGGGCTACATTTTGGGGTTTTTTAGATGATGACTTGCTACTGCTCTGAAAACTGGATCCCTGTAATGACATCTCAAGCACAGCAACCAAAAGAACTTAAAAAACAACAGTACAAACAACTCAGTGAAAACAAGAAGTAATGAGGTAAGGATTCTCTACATCTGCAGCCTACGTCTCAGATGTCCCTTCCAATGCAGTATCTTGTTCCCACCACCCTCATAATATCCCACACAAACTCATCCACCCAATTCTTTCCACTCATTTCTGTATCTCATAAACATCACAATAATGTAATGTCCAGATGTCACATGGGGAAAAGAGATCCTGAACAACCATCTGGTAAAGACAACACAAAATTTTGGCTGGTTTTGAGCTAACATGATGCTGACTGGCTATAGCGGGCTGACAAAACTTGAACCTTAAATACATGGTATAATTTATCTTCCAGAGACGGGAGGTTTGAGTCCCTGTAACCTACCATGCTCATAAATATCACAAAACTCAGAGGAAATTGGTATCTTCTAAATTCATTTCCATGAGTCAAATATAAACGTTTAAAATTTAAGTTGTTAAAACCACCCAACAAGTAAAAGATACCAAGAAAAGACATGACAGAGTTGCAGAATGGAATACATTAGGAGCTTTTATTGTCTCCTATTGGGGAAACTACTTTGTTAGACTTTCAAGATATGTGTAAAAGACGTCTAATGGTTTGTCTCTGCCAAAGGCTATATTTCAAGGTATTTGTTCAGCTTTAAAGGTACCTTAATTCCCCAGCTATTGTCTTCCCTCATGAGTTGAGCAAACTAGAAACCTGTTGAGACACACTAAAATAGATGACTACTTACTGGACTGAAGTAATAGAATCCTACAATCACAAATTTGCTCTGGGTGTTCTTACAGATAGGTGCCAACTTCCAGTCACCTGGGACTTCCACAGTTGACCAGGACAGCTGGTAAATGACTGAATATGAGAACAGGCTTCCTCCAAAATAAAAGTATCACCAAAAACTGCATAGTAAGATAAAGGCCTACTAAAGCCACATCCAGCCTCTTCAAAAGCTAAAATGTCACTTTTAATGAAAACTTCATGTTATCTTTTTCCTTAAATATTTTTAAAATCTTGTGCTAGTTGTTTAAAATAAAATGTATTTAATAAAGTTATCAACGTATAACACCATTCCAAGATGAGATTACAAATATTTTTGATGAACAAGTCATCAAGAATGTGTATTCTATCTTTTGTTACAGAATTTTTCACTTTGTAGATGACGATAAGCTACACTTCTGCGTTTTACAACTTAGGCCACAAATATACTGAGTTACACATATTCCAAATGTGATGTTCATATTTAATTACAATCAATGAAATAGCAACTAATATGATTAGTCAAATAAAAAAGCTAACTTAAGAACCAATTCAACCTTTTCCTCCCTCTTTATTGGAGCAGGGGGCTACATCTTCACTATTCAGCCCACCTCCCCACTGAGTTAATCAAGTGTTTCCTGGGTAGGTTTTATAGCTATTTTTCTCCTGAGAGTTTAGCAAAATTACAGAGCAGATACTGTTATCCACTTCTTTTTTTATTTAAAAACCCACAAAAGAAAGAAATTGCAGTATACCAGAGTACTGTCAGCCAGGCTAGCTGGTGTCCAAAGAGGGAATCCAGCTGTCTGCAGTAGTTAGTGTTTCAGTGAGGATGAATGGCCTGAACTGGTGAGCATCTATTTCATGATGCACTACCACAGCACAGAATGAAAAGCAGCTAAAAAATAAACTCCTGAATTTACTAGAGTTTCAAATCAGAAAACTTGGCTAGAAAAGTTTATCCTAGGAAGTGAATCAACATATGATGAGAGCATAAATATGTAAATGTGACAAGAACTGGAACAGTTCTTTATTTCAGTCATTGATTTTTGCTTCCCCAGTCACTGATTTCACCTTCCTCCACACAATTTATTTTCCTATTTTTGAAGTACCACATGTCAAGTGATCTGTTTTACTTCCATTACCCCTTACCGTAACACAACAGTCAGGTGTTTCTGCAACAGTGCCTGCAAACTGTATTTACAAGAAATTATGTCCTTGCCTTGGCAGGGTCCAGCTATTTTAGCTGCTTTACACCAAGTATCTTGTACTACAGCACAGTTTCATCAGATACATGAAACATTTTGGCTCTTGGCCAGAAACCAGGCCCAGCAGAAAGCAAACAGGATCTTAACAGATCTATTAGCATAAATACCGACAAAGAAATAAACCTAGGGAAGGTTTATCTTCTGGACAGGAATAAGGAAGAAAGGCAATTTAAATTTTTCTTCCCAAAGAGTAGCAAAATAAAAGGAAATTAAATATCTGACAGATATCTAAAAATTATGAAGTTAATTATCACTCATAAATCACTTTGACTCAAAGCACTATCCATCAAGCCCATATTGCCTATGGATATTATGATCCCACATATCATGAAGTATTGCTCCTTTCTCCATAGTAGGAAATAACAGCTCAAAAGGAAGTGGAATATAGATGCACCAGACACAAACATAAGAAAAACTAATCTCACACTTTTTATAAGTAATTATAAATATAGGATCCTAATATTCCTCACATTACATCACAGGCATTCATCTATATGCCCTGTACATCAAAACAAGATACCAGAGTCTGAGCTGCTAGCCTAACAAATCCAGTTAAAGGCTGACTCTTTAAAAAGCATGAATGAAGTATTGCAAATGATTAAACCAAAATCACTTCTATGAGTTAAGAGGCTACCATATAGGGGTCCTTAATATGCATTTTTCTTTTAGATAAAAGATATATCATGTCAAGATCAACAAAGATTAATTTCATCCAAATACTGTTGATTTCTACCTAACATCTCCCTCTTTGTCTCTAGTGTTGGACAAAATAAGAAAATTAATAGGAACATTCACACTTTTGGAGTACATTGCTTGTCTCTTCTTTCTATAGACTTCACTATCTCACTTCTTGTTCTAGGTACACAGATACTGCAGGGATAGTCAGTCCATGAAGTTATAGTTTGTGTCAACATAGCTGCGGTTAACTTAACCAGCACATCAAAAACCCACTGTCACCTCCGAGGTAGTGAGTTAATAAATCACAGAATCACACAATTTTCCCTCAGTGGTTAATTTTTTTAGAAGCTGAATCACTCTTACACATCTCTTCAATAAGATATAGAAAGCTTTTTATCTGTATACACAAACATACATACATTTGTGTATACACATACATTGTCAAATACTATAATCTCACTCGTCAATATGATTATAATTTCATTCAATTAATCTCACATCTTATTTTATAATTCCCTTTCTAATCTGCGTTGTTTAAAAGAAGTCAAACTCAAATCTGTGCAGTGCTACTCCAGGGGATTTAATTTTATGTTCATTTCACAGACAGGATAGTTTAAGCTGTCATTTCTGTCACTCTTGGTGTTCAATTGTTTACCACTTGAAGTCTTTCAAGCTGTGTCAGAAGATTATTCTTCTGGTACCTTGATAATCAATTTTACATTATATCATTGTATAACTTATGACGTTGGTGCAGTGAGGGATGTAAAAGTATTGTATTAAAATGAGTATGTTCACATAGTTCAAAGATACTGCAAAATAAAGTCCAATTTGTACAGACAGAAATGACAGTGACGTACATATATATCCACTCAGTGGAGGCAGCTTTATCAGCTATTCTTCAAAAACATCAGATTTTCAATTTTTCAGCACATAACCAAATGACATCTTTCTACTTATTCCAGCCTCAGTTAATTTGATTGTCTTGAACAGAAAAGACTGTACACTTTATTACATGGTTTGTGCTTGGGAAGCTTCCCTCATTTAATGTAAATGCTGGAAGATACAGGGTAAACAAAAACGGGCATTCTGGACAATGTGATCTGTGACACAATCCTGGAGCAATACATCTCTCAAGCAGTAACAAAGCTGCTCTCCCAAATGCACCTGCTACATTAAATAATGTAGGATTTCCTTAGATGTAATAATTATTAATGTAAGAGGCTGTTGTAATAAGAGTTAAAACCGGGGTTGTGATTTATGTAGCTGTACATACAAAATAAAAAGCAAAACTACATCAGAAATGGGGATAAAAAAAGACCAAAAAAATGAATTCTAATTCCCTAATTTTTGAAAATACAATAGGCTATTAGAATCTTCATACTGGTTCAATGAAGCCAACAGCTTAACTGTCAGAGTTATAGAAGCAGAAAACCACTTTGCAAGACAAGCTCTTCTATCAATAAAAGTAAAATTTGAAGGTGTCATTTGAATATTTATGTAATATGAAGTAATTCTACCTAATTACTTGATATACAATATAATTAACCCATGCAATAAATTAGAGAATAAAATCAAGAGGTTACTTAATTAGTTCAGTGACACCAATGACATTATTGAGGCTTTTAACAGTGAATTAACAGCTGAAAGCCAAAACTAATGGCTCAAAGTAGAGACAAGAAAATAGAATTTTCTGCTGTCAGTACATGAATTAAAACAAGTAATTCACCATTACCTCATCATAAAGTTCTTTATTTTACATTATTTTAATTGGCAGTAAATTTGACAATTCAATGTTTACCTTTATTTTAATGATCTATTTCTGAGGTAAATAAACTCCTTTTTTTTTCTCCTTCATCAGGTATCTTTTCTAACTACCTAAGTCCAACTCTCCCACTTGATTCACTCTAGTACTAAGCAATGCTGATATGCAAGAATCTTTGATATGCTGGTCCTTCAATATATATTTCAATACGGAATTTCAACAACCGCTTCTAAATCACCACCTCTCAAATATATTTTAAATCAGTAACTGCAATCATATTTGGTAACTTCCTGTTAAAATATAGCCAATGTTTTGCAACCCCTGAGATAATAATCTGCAACACTTGATCTGTCACTATTAGATGTGGAGCTATAAACAACTACAACATTTTAACAATCCCTCAGACACCTATGCAAACCTTTCTGTGTCCGCAAACCTGATGATCCACTAAATTAATATTCTTTCTGGTCACAAGATACAAGGTTTTGTTACAGTATATTATTAATCAACGTGTAAAATAACTATGTTACTATATTATTACTTGCTTACAAAGAGCCTCATATAAATAACAGGTAAGTTTACTTGTACCCATAGAATTCAGACACAGGATGTTCTGAAAACCAGACTTTCAAGCTCTGCTGTCTTCTCTTGGGTGACGCAAAGAGCAAGCATGAGATTCTACAGGAAAGGAAATGGTACAAAAATCTGAAAAGCAGAGTCTACTATCTTCAGTTGCTCACATGAATTCACCTTCTCTTTGTCTCAGCTATGCCAACTGGCGCAATTCAAGCTCTTTAGGGAATATTTTGTTAAGGCTTCCTACTGATACCTTTCTCAGTTGATAGTTTGTAGTTTAAAGAGTAGTGTCTGGCTTCTGTAATGCTCTGAATTAGTACAGCATCTGCAAACCTCAAAATCATTAAATTAACTCATTGAAATTCAGGCACCAATGTAATCTGTAAAACTTTATAGCTCAATAATAGAATGGGATAATTAGATCTATGATGGTTCTAAACATAAATGTGTACCATATTTTACGTATCTTTAACTAAAATGCAGGATGGGAAAACTTCAGCTGGAATATCACTATCTATGAGATTCATCTTTCATGTTTCCAGAATTTTAAAAGTGTTCATCTAAATACCAATGATTTATTTTCTTAAGTTCCATTTAGAGCTTAAACATACATTGGTTATAAATACGATGAGTAAAACATGAGCTCAGGAAAGATATAATGATTCCGACTGATTTTAGTACTTTGGTATCTTATTAAAGGAAAGTTTTGGTCTGAAGTACTGCTGTGCTGGATTCTGGCAAAAACCTTTCAACTGAAAATTTCTAACTCACTGAGGAAGGTGGTCATCTTAACTTTGATCTTAAGAAGCAAATCTTCATGGAGTGCTCACACTGGAGTGAGATGACTTGAAATAAATCGCACAAAGTGAAGCTGCCTCATACTTACATTGGGATCAAAGTCTACAGACAAATACGGAGGTAAGAGACCATCTCACATCTCAGTGAGCTTCTTACAGTCCTCGATACAGTGGCTCTTATGAATGTGAGTTAATTAATGCTCTTATACCACAGGTAAACTACCTTGACTATCCTGCAGCAAGTGACGATAAGGCTGTCTGTAACAGCAGACAGGCATGGAGCTGACATTAGTACATGAGTTAAGCCCACAACCTACACAAATGCTCTTATCCTCTGGTAAATGAGACGCCATTTATAGCCCTAATACACAGTACTGTACTTCAAATTATCTCCCATTGTGCAATCCTTGCATTTCCAGGTAAGCATGAAATAATTTGAAGTCCTAGAAGTAACTAAAATAAATTTAGATTAACTGTTAATTCTTCAATCTGAGGATCTTCAGAAAATCTATTTAAAGGTTTCTTGAAAGTCTAGAGGCTAAAAAAGAGATCATTGGGAATTCAAGAAACTAAAAAAGAAAGGAAAAATGTTTCTTCAAAAGAGAGAAAAAAGTTTTCTGGTTTTCTCTCATGACACACCTGTATGATAGGGATATCATTAACTTCTATAGCATAATCAACTGAAAACTCTTATAGATAACTCCTTTAAGTTCATACTACATCACAGAAACTCACCCACCCTGTATAACTAGAAACCTAACTTCCGTAAAAATTGTAGGTATCTAGGAAAACAGACATTTCACATGAAGTGAGTATTTTACCTGCATAATCATAAAGAAAACATGCCATTGATAACTTATGGATAGAAATCTTACCTAACCCAAGTCATTCCATGGCTGTGCTAAATCAGCTCTTGGTCTGGGGCAATATAGATGGCAGGAGTATTTAAATCATTATTTTATTCCAGATCAGCAGTGAGGTTTCAAATCCAATCTCCCAATTGTCTCCCTTTACTATGCTTGGTTTTCACAACACAGAGCAGTCATAAAACACGGGACCTAGACTCTCTTACAATTAAACTAGATCAGAAGAATCATTTCAGAAATACATCTGATGTGCTCAAGTGTTGAGAAAGAGACATAGCATGGGTAGTGCTTATCTAACTTGCACAGAATGGATCTTACCCTTACCAAGAATGGTCTGTCTAAATCAACCCTGTAGTACTCTTAAGAGACAGAGTAATCTCAGATATGGGTAAAGACAACATTTGCGAAAGTAATGAGATTGTTGCGCAAGAGACTTTCTACTTGCAATAGAAACATGTCAATCCACATCCTGATTTTTCATCATATAAACCATGAGTTCCTTCAAACTTCAAACATTGTGAATAATGACTAGGTGGCTGCGTGACTACAACTTGCCTGGTCAAGATAAAAAGCACTGCCATCCCGGATCTCCCGCCGCTGTTTGAGGTCAGTTTCTGTGGTGTCCCTCGACAGTGCGATATATTCAACCTCCCGCTTTGTCAGCTCCTGTGGACAACAGTCTAAAGTTATCGCAAAAATAAGACTATAACCCAGGTAAGTGAACTTTCAGAATATACCTAATGGTACAATTGTAGATAAAAGCTCAGGGCAGCAGCACGGTGATCTGAAATAACTCTGAACAAAATCTAATGTCTCTTATTTTTAAAATGTTAACAGTGTGTTCTGCCTCAAATAAAATTATTTGAATTTGTACTCAATAAACTTTTATTTTCCCCAAACCTATTCTAAAAATATAATAACCAGCTATATACCCTTTCCATTGAACATCTCTAACATCCTGTAGGTTAATCTTCTGGTTCCAGACTTCGAAAAAGAACCAGCATCTACAAATCACAAATAAAAATCCGAAGTTTTCTGTAGAAGATTGAAACGTTCAACTCTCACAATTCAGTAACATGTACAGTGTGATGCAGCTGTGATTATTACCTGCACATGCTCTGCCAGTACAATGATGAACTATATTATTCTTATCCTCTCTTCCTTGGCTGTCATGAGATGCACCCTGCATCTGTAAAACTATAGACTATTTAAAAAAGGAGAACCCTCAGGTTATTGTTTTGCTTATTTTGATTCAATAAGAGATATACTTAGAATTTGCTATCTTAAAGGAATAAAAACAATTCCCTCATGTATCTATAAGAGGTATTTCTGCTACTTCCATATCTGAGCTATCATGCATTCTGCTTAGGAAACAGATTCATAATGAAGTGCTCCTAGCCCTTACCCCTCAATTAAAGATATAATTGATTTAACAGACCTCTCTTAACAGGCAGCTTTCAACTACAGTTGGACGAAAAAAATAAAGATAGAAAATCCAATTAAAACTATTTCCTTTCCACTTTTTCAGTGCCTACTGAGTTACAAAGCCACCAATTCATTTATGTTGCAGGTAGATATAGTTGCACTTTCTTTTAATTAAACAGGGAAAAAGAGTGTTTTTCAACAATTAGCCCTGTGTAGGATTCAGCATTCCTACATATATATAAATATATTTAAGCAAACAGTAGCTTTCAGCAACAGCAAGTAGAAGTTTTCCAGGCATATATATTTTCATTAAAGGCACCACAGCATGTATTAACTCACATGGAAAGACCAGCCTCCACATAACTTTTTGGCATAGCATTGAATCAGTAAGCTGCAGCCTTTCTTAATGGATCTCAAGTGCATGCAGTCTGTGGCATAAATAACAAGGCACATTCTATATCCTATGCCTCTCTATCAGGTGTTTTTCCAAGTCCTCTTTTTAGGTTATACCAAACTCTTATCACTTATTTTAAGGAACGCATCAAATTGTCAAGCAGCACATCTGGTTTGCCGAATTAAAAAAAATCTTTTCTCTCCTTTACAAAGTTCAAAATCTTGCCACTTTCTCCTCTATGCTTTATCTCAGAGTGCTAGCCTTTGAATCAATATCTTTTGATTTTTAAAGGAATGTCTGATCTTTATGACAACTGTTTATACGCCTCCATTTGTGATCCCTCTGCTCAACCAGATTCCAGATACCGCTTGTGGCAGATCAAGTCCTACCCACATCACTTTTTGGGGCAGACATCCCCTCCTCCTGATCAATTAAGGGCGCTGACTTTTTAAACATTAAATTTTGTACATAGCGCTGCCATCGGTCATGCAGATGGCTGTAGGCACGTCCTCCCCACATTCCAAGAGAGGATCATACATGCATCTACACTTTCTAATCACTCAGAATAAATGTTCCCAAATGTTACTCAGAACACTTCTCTCTCAAATCCCTTCCTTCATTTCTTTTTTTATGTAATGAAGCAAAAACGATTTGTTTTCGTAGCACTAGGCAGATATCTTAATCTTCTAACATATATAATGCTGAGAACAAACTGTTTCTCCATTTGTGATAGCATATGGTAACACAGTTTTCCAACTCTTTTTTCTTCCCCTGGAGTTTAAGCAGAAAAACATGTATTAAAATTGCTGTACTTCCTATTTGTCTGTAACAAAAACTGAGCTTTGGGAAAGCACATTTATGAAAAAACTTATTTACTTCCTAAGTAGCTTGCTGTAAGATTTTCTAGGACTACGTTTTACCATTTGTCTAGTATAAGAATGACTGACATTAATAACGATGTCTCCTGCACATTTAAACCAACATACTCACCAGATACTGCATGGCAATAGATCGCCGGAGAGGCCCAGGAGGCCCAATGAGAAAGATATCTTGGCCAAGAAGATCTTTCTGCATTATCCATCTTAAATGGTGGACTACAGACTGGGCCAGAGACTCTGTCACTTTGAAACACAAAGATAAGAATACATTATTAAATTTTGAAAAGTGTTAGATACCTGGCTATTCAACACTTTCTTTGAGCTTATCTCCAAAATTAAAATAGAGACACAAAGCTGTACTGCCCTAATCTGGGCTGCTGAAAAGCAGAAAACTCCACACAGTTTATATTAGACCACTTAACTTACATATAAAAGTTTATACATCTCTCTTAACCATTGCTTTTTTCTCTGCACAACTTCATCCTTCAAAAAACAACAACCAACATAAACCAGAAAAAAAAGTTTCGAATTTGTATTTTACATTAAACTGATCAAAATAAAGAATATTTTTTATTAATGAGTGTTGAGTGGACTCCCCAGTGTCAGTTAATATAATATAAATACATTATTAATAATTTGTAAAATATTTATCCAGCCTATATCCTCATGCTTCTGTGAATTGTGAACCCAAAAAACTCTGATTGCACCAGACTAAGACTACTGTTCAGGGACAAACTTAATTTGTTACTTTTTGAAAACACAACCTCATTCTTGTTCATATTTTGACACAATAAACCACAGAATTAAATTATCAAGGCAATATAAACTTTGCCCTATCACTACACTGATACCATACAGCTTCCAAAATCACAATAAAAAAAAAATCAAAGCAGATCTATTTACTTCTATTAAGAAATCATACGCATTAATTTTAAAAGCAATAACCCAATGATAATTAAACTAAAACTCTTACCACATGTATACAAATGTAGGCAGCACTCAAAAGCATCATGCAGAAACAGCACACTGAAGGAGGGGCATCATTCTCATTGCCATACATCTCCCTATCCCCAGAAAAGTCTTTCACAGAGCAAAGCCTGGCTCTTTCTCAGGCACAAGCAAAAAGCACTAGCGCAGGAGGAGAAGGCGAACATAAGCAAGTCAGGAAGGAGATCTATGTATACATGTGTATGGTTGCTTTCAGAACAGTCTGACAAGACCAATGATGAGGTTTGAGGCTGGAGGCTCAAGGACAGAGACTGGGATGCTGAAATGCAGCAAGAAAGGAGCAAGAGGCCATGAAATCTCCAAACTAATACCTGGTTATTTTCCTTTTTTCAGTGTGATTAATGGGTGCAATTGGAAGTCAACATTTAATAAAACAAGTCCTGGTGTTATATTTGAGACAGGGGAACCAGTATGTGTAGGGCAGAGTTAAGGATGGCAGGCAATAGTGCCACTCAGTTCTGAAGGGGTTCAGTTCACTGCTGAATCTCTGCAAACCAGAATTAAAATCCTTTTTTGTAAGACATAGAAACAGCATTAAATGACTGTCCAAGAATCAAGGAAGATTTTTCATGCATAAAGGAGATTATCGAAAATTTTAACAAAAACTAACTGAAGGTTTTGGTCTTTAGTCTGGCACTCAGAATCCATTTGAAATCATCTACTTCCAGAGAAATTTACATGAAATTTACAAGAATATCCTTACTACCAAGGTGAACAGAAATAGCGTACACATGCAGGTGAGCAATCTATACATTAGGATTATCAGATTAATTGTAAACAAACATTTCAGGTTTGCCTTATTGTCTAATTTTGTTTTCTGAACAACTGTCATTAGTGTGTCCAGGATTAGCTTTCATTTACGGTGTGGTGAGATCATATGAATATAAAATGTTTTCTTCTTCCTTACTGCTGTACTGTATTCCAGAAACAATGCACATCGTACCACACACAGCTGGCCAAGTGCAAATCAATTCCTCACAGGGAGTAACATGCTCCTTCCTACAGGATTTTCAAGGAAATTAGGAAGTTCCTACTAGATATATTCTTTGGGAAATAAGGGGTAATATATCACAACGTGAATAACTGCTGTGTCCAAACTTTGCTACTGGACAAGTATGGAAATTTGAGAATTACCACACAAAGAAAAAGTATTATATAAATTTACCATTAAAATTTTAGGACAGATCTCACATTCATTATTATTTCTACCTGGATGAAGCCAATGTGCCTCTAGTATATTTCTACAATAGCTG
Source organism: Drymodes brunneopygia (assembly GCA_013400955.1). Lineage (NCBI taxonomy): Eukaryota > Metazoa > Chordata > Aves > Passeriformes > Petroicidae > Drymodes > Drymodes brunneopygia. Next base: position 460,803 of record VZTZ01033111.1, read on the forward strand.
TTCTCAAAAAAATGTACTTTGCTTACAGTGAAAAAATAAGCTTGGAACTCTTTCATGTCAAAATCCATGCATTAGAAGAACAGCAAAACCAGCTTTGACAAAGCCTAACTACAAATGCCTCTGGCATAAGTCTCATTAATATGTGTAGCCATCCTCTTCATTTTTAGGATGGTCTCAAGAAAAAACCTGGCTAATACTTCAAAACAGTACCATAAACAGCAACAGGGCTTTAGAATTTTCAGCAGCATCTGCAAGAAAAACTATCATGTAAAAGAGAACATGAGTGTACAGCATTCGAAAAAAATGTAAAACCTTAAAATGTGATACCCATGAAAACCTTAAGGGATTTCAGGGCACTTATATTACCATCATTGTGTTTTAAACAGTCCAAAAGTACTCTGAAATAGCAATATAAAAAATATAAATTAGTGTCTGAGAATTTCCTGCATTTTTGAGAAAAGGACAAAAGACAATTCCTCATTAATACATTTTGTAGAAAAAGGTTTCCTTGCTTCCCCATTCACATCATTCTCCTCATAAACACAAGCTAGATCAATTATAATACATTTCTTCAATCACAAAGTAGCACACTGACAGCCGCAAACTCGCTCAAAGGAAGCCTGTTACAAATGATACCAACAATTCCAAGCTAGCATTCCCTAAGGTGAACTGTCCTGAGAGCAGCTTCCACTTGTCAGTTCCTTCAGTTCTAACATGTATTATCTGTACATTGTTCAGATACTAAACCTACTTCACCTTCCCAGTTATGTCTTTTTAAAATCAGAAGAATGTAACATTTTCTGGTATATGCAGTCTGTGCTGCAGTTTCCAAAGCACAGTATGCTTTTTAAATCAACTTCAGATGCACACAGTAACTTGTATATTATTTATATAAATTGAGATTACTTGTACTGTGTTCTCTTCATTGCAAGGCTTTAAAGTTTCCTCTAATATGACTTTAAAAAAAATCCTCTCTATTCAAGAGCTGTGTATCAACTTTACCACAAGTACCATATAATAATTTTCTATGACAGTTAGAACACAGGGCAAATTCACTGAGGAAAGCATCAGCAAGTATATTACAGCAATTTTTATTAATTACCTGATGAGTCAGATAGCATCTAATGCAAACTGGGATTGCATGATCTGTTTAGTGGCACTCTGCTGATTTGCAGTAGTTAAATAGCAGGCCCTATATTCTTAATCTGCAGGACACTGCAAAGCAAGTCTCTGCAGTGTATTCTCTAAGACACCATCTAGCACATGCAGGAGAGTACTCGGTGCTACAATTTGCTATTCCTGTGTACCAAGGACAGACAGCAAAAGAAATTGCATTCCAATGATTCGTAATAAGTGATACGTAGAACAGCACCTAGCAGAATCTGCACGAACATTCTGTGAAGTGAGCAGCTGAAGCTGAACAGAGAAATCCCCAAATAAGAGAAGTACAAAATATTTTAGATAGATTTTGAAGCAAACGCAGCAGCAGCTCTTGTTTGATCCATAAATCAGTTTTTGATAAAGCCAAGGCTGAAATGGCTACACTAGCCTTGGAAATATTCCGGTTCACTCATAGTTGAATTCTTGGCACACTCACTGAAGCCATAAGATTCGTTGGAGATACCAGACAGTATCTGCTAGCAAGTCCTTGTGCCCCACCTACAGAAGAAATCCCATAGATGAAGGAGACATGTAACTCTTCCCACTGTTCAGATAGGTAGGTGAACTGATTCTCAGGAATATCTATTCCAGATGTGGTACAAAATACAGCAGAACTTCTGTCCCTGTATAACTCTGATTGATCACATAATAACCAACAGGCACTTAGAAGACATCAATAAACATCATTTCAGCAGAATAAAAAAAGACTTCTGCATACCCTGAACCTTCACTACAATGCAAGCAGAGTCTGAAAATGGCTCCTTGTTTCAGGAGAGCTAAAAATTCATGACAGGAACAAGACGTCCCTCCCATCTGAATACCAAGGGGTCCTTTAGATGTCCATGACAGTCTGCAGTACATCCAACACAGGGAGCAGCAGTCATAAAATAAAGCTAAGGGAGAAGGGGACAAGGAAGGAGGTCTTTCTCTGAAAACAAATACATTTCAAAAGGGGAATTTTTATTTTACTTTTTAAATGAGCTCACTGAGACTCACTTCACAGCTTGTTCAGGCTGGGGGATAATGAGGAAAGAGAGTGAGTTGGTCAGGACAGGGTGAAGGAGGCAGCATGGTCAAGGGGCAGGGGGAGGCACTCCTATGTGGTCTGCTTTCAGCTGCTGTCATTTAGCCAATAACATATTGCTGCTCTTCCCATTTTCTGCTGATGCACAGAACCCAAAGAATTTTCAGTCTCATAACGTGGTTACACCACAGTTTTTCACTGCAATACTGTTTTTCCTCATAAATTTTTCATGGGAACACTCTTCATTCCAAAAATTTTTGGTCTTGTGGTGTTAAGGAAACAAGTTGCAAGTCTTGGCAGGGGCTTAGAAAGGGGGAAGTTACTTCTTGGATGAGACCGTAAACTCATTTATTAATTCCTCTGAGTTGATCACAGAAAGGTATTAGTTCTACACAGATAAAACATATTTCTCCATGTGTGTATGAATTAAAAGATAGTATAAAGGAAATGTGTAAAACCAAATAGCTTCCTGGAAGAAAACCTGAATGGGATTCTGAAGACAGAATTCTCCTAGTGACACATAAACATGGAATAAGTGAAACTATTCCTAGCTGGATGCACTACTCAGAAAAATACATAGTCAGAGCAGTTATCCACGGCTCAGACTCCAACTGGAGGGACACTGTGTCTGCTTTTGAGCACGACAGCCCAGGCCAGCACCAAAAGGTATGAGAGAATCTAGGATAAAAAGCAATAAAAATTATCACAAGATATTTGAATTGAGTCTAGAAAATAAATAACTGTTTTCCAATATGAAAGACAGAACCACCATGAAGAAAAAAAAATTCTCTACATCAAGGTTATGCTAGATAGAATGAACCCCTAAGAATTAAAAGTATGCCCAAAAAAACCCTAAATGAAGCGTTCCAACAAGCTTTTTTCACAAAAGAATCATTAATTACTGGAGCAACTGTGCAGAGAGGTTATGAAATCTACATCACCAGCACATTTTAAGAACAAGGAGGACAAACATCTCTCAGGAGTGGTTTGGATTCAGTTGACTTTGCTTTGAAGCACAAGGAACAGTGCAGATGAAGTCCCTGAGCTCCATCCAGACTTTGTACGTTTTCATGTCCCCATGTATGCCTGTGCCTCACTCTCAGTAATGACAAAATGGGAATAATGATGTAAAATGTCCAGAGCTCTACTGACAAAAAGCCCCCTATTTCAGATTCTGGATGACATGGTAACACCCAAATAGCAGAACAGTTGGAAGCCTACATGAAAACTCAAACTGTTGAAACAATCATCATCTCTGACAGCAGACATCTTCCCTGAGGCTAGGAATGAAGAAATGTAACAACATTGTTACAACGTTTTTGTTAGTATGAAATTACCATCATCCTGCAATACAACCTGTCTCTAGAAAGTATTGCACTCTGACACTCAGATGTAAAGTTAACACAAAAAGAACGAGCACACATTACAGTGAAAATCTGAGCCTACTTAGAGCAAACACTGAACATACACCAGTCCCAGCTTCAGTATGTGGCACATACCATTCTATGAGGACATAGAGATTATTACATGTGCAAACATTCTGTTTGAATTCCTCACAGTAATTACTGTTTCATATATTTCAACTGAAAGAAACTAACAGAACTCATCACTTAATCCCTTGTAAACACAAATGTCACTTCTGATCACACACTGGGGACGGTGCTCAGACTGAGGACATCTGGCACAAAATGACATTGTTTGAAATTAATCTTCCACAATTCAATGCAGTTGCATGTAAACTCTCTTAAATGCACTTGCACCTTCACAGAGCAGCAAAGCCCTGTTGCAAAAGAACATTCCTTTTCCTGCCCTGATGAGGATTTGCCATCATTCAACAAAACGTCCTGGAAGCACTGCGTTAGGAATTGTTTTGTCAAGATTAATAAATAGATAAAATGTCAAATACATTGTCATTTTCATAACATTTCCAAAAACCATTAATGAAAGCAGTACTCTGTCATGAACTCAAAAAAAGAAAAAAAGTGCATCCTTGCAATTCAATTTTAGATCTAAACTATCACAGAAAGTCATACAAAGTTTCTCCAAAGTATAATTAAAGAAACAATCATGCTTTCAGACATGGTGAGACTTCAAAAATGTAGGGCTTATTTTTACTGATGAAAGAACAAGCAGTGCAAAAATAATTGCCCTCTTTCTAGAATGTGTCAGACACAGTTAAGACAGAAATCCCATTAATAAAATTCCCTTGTGCATGACTCATTTTTACTTGTCACTTACAAAAAGAACGCAGATTTTATGTACATTTAATTATCGTCTTCCAAGAAAAAGCCATTTGCCAACAACAGCAAAACAAATTACTATTTCACATTAACACACAAAATGGAGCATTTCATAGAGAACCTGCTAGGTACCTAGCAAAAAACCTGAAAAGCAAAGACATGGAAACATAGCGTAACCAGCAATACCTATGGTATCCATTTCTGCAAAATGTAGTAAGGTGCAAAAAAGGAGCTGAAAATCAGTCTAGTTTGGTAACACAAAGAAATTAATATTTTGAAATCAATTATGTGACAAAATGACAAATGTAAAGTTTTGCAGTACTTAAGTCATTTACATTCTTTACTTTTTTGTGATTTTTGCAGATTTTTGAGACTATTTTTATGCCTAGAAAACAATGCTGAGTTTAGAGTATGTTATAACATACCTAAAATTTGCTGCAAATTATAGATATGTACTTTCAACATCACCACATTTTAACATGACTTTTATCTGGCAGAACAAAAGTAGACACATTCTACTTTACACAAATGATGAGATAGAAAATAATATCATATGCAATACCAGTAAATGAACTGTAATTGCTTCGATTCCCTCCTACTAGCTCTTACTCTACTACAAACATTACAATGCCAGAGACCTGCTCAGGGATATTTCCAACTTAAGCAAATGATCTAATTATTTCTAGTCTTAGTTTAAAAGAAATCAGCTAAGTACATTTGTCATTTAAATTTAACATTAATTACTAAAATAAATTTTCTAAATATATGATGTTTTAGTTTATAAATCAGCAAAAACATGCAATCACTTCCATTTGGTTTACACCAAAACAACTTGTATCTACAGCAGTCATTTACTCAGCAAAAAGAGAAGTACTCTCAAAAGAAGAAAAAAATATGTTAAGTAATGCACATACACTCTCTAAATATCTCACAACTAGATGATAATAAACATGAAGTCAATACAATCTACTTCACTACAGGAATATATCTATATTCGCCACAGTAAGATAATCAAAGAACTTAAACACTACGGGTTTAAAAAAATTCCTAAGTTGAAATACACAAAGAAACTGCACTCAAGTATTTGAAACAGATTTTCTGCTATGAAATACATTAGCATTCTACCTTACTTAATTTTAACTCATTTGATATCTAGGTTTACAAGCAAAATTTTTTACCTTAAGTAATCCTACTTTCAGTACATGACTACTGATGAACAACAGTATCCCAAGCATGACACAGACTCCTTTCAGTCATGATTATTAAAAATAAAAAAAAAAAGAGAGAAACTACTAGTAATACATATGTTCTAATAAATGTTACTGTTACTTGGTATCAGATTAATGTTAATTATTACATGGTATCAGATTTTAGCTAAGATCGCATTATTCTGTACAGATCCATGCTTAATAACCTTTTCACTGTAAGTTTTCAACCATTTTTGCCTTCTTATAGTCATTAAATAGAAAAATATCTCCTTTGATTCTACCAAATGCTTTCATAATTCTCTTACCTTCTCAGTCCAAAGAACTGAAAGAGATGTTGTTAGAATAACTTAGAGCTCACATTTAACTTGCTGAAAATTGCAGGTTGAACAAAATAAGTAATAGTGACTGGGAAAGCATTGTTAAAATTAACATATTTGGTATGGCACAGAAAATCAGAAAGCAAATCAATCTACCAGAATTATAAATAAGTGAAATGGATTAGCACAGACAACTGACGTCCTTCATGATCAAAGTAAGAGAAGAGGCATACAAAATAAAGGGTGAAAAGTAAAAATCTAATATTTAAGGAGCTGTCAAAAGTCATAATACAGTGCAGCATTTCTCAGCTGTTCGGCTGCATTCCCAGGGAACTTACGAGGAATGGGAAGCTTCATTACAGTCTAAAACAGAAACCTTTCCCTCATAGGCTACCCTGTAACAACAAGGGCTGGCACATGGCACTGGAAATTTTTGGTACCTTAGATCACCTGGTGGGAAAGTGACAGTGTGATGCCTACTGAGTTATGAGACTTCAGCAGCCTACAATCCAGATGCAGGTCAGTGACCTGGCCCACCAGACTACTGACAGATTTCACACTAGCCAAATAGTGAAAGCAAACAAAATCTTCCTCTTAATACGGCCCCCTCAGCAACTTGATCTAGCTGAAGATGTCCCTGCTCATTGCAGTGGGGGGTTGGACTAAGTAAAATTTAAAGGTCCCCGTCCAACTGAAACTGGTCTATGATTCTGTCTTTCTGCTACAGATTCCTATTTCTGCATACAGGGAAAATATTTCAGAAGAAATGTTGCGTGCCAAAATAAGAGACAAGAAACAATAATCTAAACAGTCTACAATCCCAGTTATTACAAAATCAGGAATCACAGAAACACAGAAAGGTTGAGGTTGGAAGGGACCTCTCGATGTCAGCTTGTCCAACCTTCCTGCTCAAGCAGGACCACCTGAAGTCTGTCTGATGAACTGTAGCACTATTGCCTAAGAAAATAATACAAACTTTTCATATTGCTGTGCCGTGGCAAGTCTATTAGTGGTATTATCAATGCCATCCTTCTAAAAAAATAAATAAAACAAAACAAACAAAAAGACCAGTGCCCCAGGAGTTGTCTTGATTCAAAATGCCATGGAATGAATTCAGACATGCTCCTGAAAAGCAAATCCACATGAAGTGAATGATTACACCCACTTTCCACGTGTAGAACTGTGCAGTGACAGTCATTGGGAGTTCTCAGTGCTTGTCCCTGTGTAAACAGTAGTAGACGACTTGCACACCCTTTTAGAATGCCACGTGTGCTTGGTTTTGGTCTGCAAATTTATCCAAATAGAAAAATCAGTTGTTAGTGGATGCTTTTTAACTTGTGTTCTGGATATCCAGCAGCCTACATGTGAAAGTACTGAACAAATGGTAACTGATCATTTTGGTGATCATTTAGCCTGTGTACTGAGAAAAGTGACAATGCAAACATGATTCACTTCTGATCCATGGTGCAAAAGGAAAAGCTCAAGAAGCATGTATCCTCCATGAACAGTAGGAAATAAGGATGGCTGCAAACCAGTGATGTTTGTAATGAGGTATCAAAAGATAACGTGAATCAATTTTAGGTACATGTGCGTGCATTGTTAATGTGCATAATTGGCTGTGTATTTTCCATTTGATGGCATTTTTCATGACTATACAACTGACTTCTCATTAACTTGATGGATCGGAAAGATCTGTATGTTTGCTGACAACAATTATGTGATAATCTGGGAATACTAAATATCACAGTAGAAAAACACCATACATCTGCAAACTCCTAGGACATATAATCATAACCCAATTGAGTGATAATTCTAAATGGCCACAGTTTTATGACCAAACACTTTGAGATTAATTTTACAAGTAAACCCTGGATAAGAACCCTTTTGAACAAAATAATTAAACATACCCAAATTATTCTCTTACTGTCACATTGACCAACAGGACAAGCTGTATTCAAAGTTAATATTCCTATACAACCAGCTAAACCAGAGATACAGTAATGAACTAAGCAAAGACAGTCTCCCCCAAATTGCATGCTTCTTCAAAATAAATTTCTTAGATTGTTTCAGTAAAGTCGCTGAGGTGACTGAGTGAGTAGAATTTTTTTTAAATACACCTTGAAACTCCTTCAAAAGGAAAGCAGATCCTTACTGTAGTTCTGTGGAACAAGTTCTGGGTTCTTCGGTGTTTTGAGTTTAAAAGACACATCTCCAATAGTGACAGTATCACCTAAAATAAAGAAAATAAGTCTTTTAGTTCTTACATACTTTAATGTGTTTAAAGTACTTAAAAATTAAATCATAGGCCTGCTGTGGTGAGGCTATGTGTTCACAAAGCAACCTCTAATGTATTTGTTTTCTAATCAAGCTCTGCCGCTTTTCAGTAGATCAGGTACCTGGACATTTTACATTTAATTAATATTAGTTTTCCTGTTTTTTCTTTTATTGCTGCTGTTAGAACCTTAAGCTGTTGGGAGTTAGAGAAATCAAGCCCAGTGTGGAACCCCATTCCAGCTACCATTATTGACTTACTGAAATTAAAGCTTTAGCATGTTTGCCTGTAGAACTACCAGTGAGAAACACTTGTAGGGGTGATGATTTTCCCGAGTTTTCAAGCAGCCTAGAACACAACACATTCATGTCAGTGGGCCCTTCCTGTACTCCCTGACTATATGGTGGCAGAACCTGACACCTTTCCAAAGTTTGAGTGGTCTAAAGCATTCTTGCTCTGAATTTCAAAAAACCAAAGGATCTGGCCATTTTACTTAATGGTCTCTTGACTAGTACCTGCCTGTCTTATCTGTCTTTCTGCAACCACAGGCTTGAATTAAATTGCAGGGCATGCCCTATGCACTTTCTCATGGAAATCAAAAGTGAAATCTAGCTTGCAGTCAGGAAATGGGCAAGCACTAACACAGCAGCAGTCACACTGAAAAACAGCACAACACCCAAAACCCAGGAAAATGAGGTTTAGACTAGTAAGAAAGCCAAAGTTTATTTTCTCTTAAGAGAAAAAAATAAAAACCCCACAAATGAGGTCACAAGTATTAAGACCGTGAAACTAAGATGACTCTAGCAAAATGACATTTTTCTCATTATTGTTGCTAAAGATAGCACCACCTCCACTGCACTGTAGTGTATGGATGAGGATGGAGAGGGTTACTGGAGTAAGACTGCTGTAAAGGGATAGAGTTTTGCCACAGCACTCTGATTACACCTCCTTTCCATGGACTGAGGCCAAGTTTAGGAACTGTCTCATGTGTTTGCGCTTTTCTCAGAAGTGAGACGCAGAAAGTAGAGAGTCCACAAACAAGATCAAACTAGAATCCAATCCTCTTGTAGACCTGTCCCCTGTCCTATTCTATCCAAAAGGGCCCAATCTACAGTTGCCTATCTCCAGCACCGTGAAAGAAGTCAAACAGTTTGGAAGACCAATGCTGGAACCACAAAGGGAGATGCTGGAGAAGCAGCCTGGCCAAATTAAAAGAGGCAACCATACATTAAAAGAGTCCTCCCACACTTGCAGTAGTTCTTTCAGTCAGCCATTACTCTAGTTTCACACTCAAATGCAGTACTCTACCAGCATACCCAGATGTTACTGTTCATCTCATAGGAGAGAATCCCCAGGTTCTGAAATGACTCAAACAATTCATGGGAAAGTACTAGATTTTCTAACAGCTGGAGTATAATTACGTACAGCAACAAACAGGAAGAAGCGAGGAAAGGATTATAGCTGATTTCCTCCTAAATTGAAGGGCTTGACTAGAATGCAGAAATTTGGAATCACAGTCTGACCTACAGGCCTGCACATGGGTCTTTACATTGCTTCTGGAGCCTAAATCAGCCCTCCATTTTTCCCTAAAATATTGGCAAAGGGTAGTAAGCTGGTGAATGTTCCTACGTTTTACGCAATACATTTTATGCAACAACAGAGTTGGAGCAATACAGTGCTCCAGTAGCTTGCCAGAAAGTGGGACATAGGCAACAGCAGTACTGCCATATAAAAGGCAGATAAGGAGTCATCCCTGGTTCTAAGGGCAAGCAGAATCAAGCAGTTCCCACGCCATGCTAGAGCTAAGCACCCTTCTTTCATTGCGCAAGAGCCCAGAAGTGGAATGGTTCCAAACAAAGTTGGACTAAGCTAAGATTTAGGCAGTTGTCTAGGGCTTTAGATCCTTCTCTGGCCCTTGCTGAATTTTCATTTCAAATGCACCAAAGAGTACTGTGCCCTCTCCAGCCTGAAGCATTCAAACACAGTCCAAAAGAAATAGCTTAGAGCCCTGGTCCTGACTCTGGGAACTCTTACATAAATTAAAGTCACTGAACAACAGACACAAGCACTGCAGGGACTAAAATCTAGTCTTTGGCCATCTCAGTGTTTAGGCCATTTCTTTGAGATTTAAATTAAGAAAAACTATTTTACTGACTAAACATCATCTCCAGTCCCTTCTTCTACCGCAGTTCCAAGCTCACTCTTTCTCGCTGGGGAACAGCTAACAGGGATCACGGCAGTGCACCAACAGTTTTGCCACCACACCTTTTTAATCTGGGCTACTCATGGTGATGGGATGAGAGGAAGCCACAAGAAGAGTGACTGAGGTCACATAGCTTGCTCAGCCTGAAGGAGACTGAGAGGAGGCCATTGCAGTCTGCTGCTTCCTCATGAGGGGAAGGGCAGGGGCAGAAACTGATCTCTGCTCTGTAGTGACCAGGCAGGCATGAAGCTGTGCCAGGGGAGATTTAGGAAAAGGCTCTTCACCCAGAGTATGATTAGGCACTGGAACAGGCTCCCCAGGGACTGTGACCAGGGAAGTGGTCACAGCCTGACAGACCTCAAAAAGTGTTTGGATAACGCTGTCAAGCATGTGGCATGATTCTTGGGGCGCATTCCTGTGCAGGGCCAGCAGCTGATGATCCTTGTGGGTTCCTTCCTTCTATTGATCTATGAAATTCTATTAATCTACGAAAATGCCTCCCAGTTGATGAAAACACCCTAGGAGCCCACTGCTTCCTGCAAAAGTTGACATCTCTCTCATTAGCTCAGCCTGGAACAATTTTAACACTCTAAAAAGAGCAGGTTGCCTTACATATCCTTAAAAAATTAGTGACAGTTTATTTTCTATGAATTCCCCAGCCAACACACAATGAGACAAGGGTATATGATTAATTAGATTCTACCTGAAATCACCTCAGCTCAATAGTAAATACTATTTCATGCATACACAGCCTTCCAAAACCCAGTAGGGCCAAGATGCCAAAACAACAAGATGTCAAACTTTTTCAATACATTGGGATGATGATATCATCTACAGAATAGCATTTAAATTACCTAGTTTATTAGCACAGTACTGAAAAGCCTTAGTTGATTTCCTGCATGCCCTTTAAAAAAAAACAGACCCAAATCAAAACTGAGTTTGGTCTAGGTGAAAAATGAAAAATGCATCACTTCTGGTGCTATTTATATCAGTCCATATCATGCTAACCCTTGACCAACACATCTAACCATGTTCAAAAATCCCACAAGTATTCTAGACATTAACGGACCCAACAAGCTTTCATGAAAAATGGGCTGGGAGAGAACTATATGTAAGATGTGGTGAGAGCTGAGCACACAGTCAGGGTATTCAGCTTTTAATAGATTTGTTGCTGCCTGGAGACAAATGTTGCTTCTGTCCAAATCTGTCCAAAAAGCAAAAATATTAGCAGTGTTTAATAGAACCTTAAGCAATAATAAACCAAGACAGAAGAGTCCATTTTCCTAGCTAAATGAGCTCAGGGAGGAATAGCCCACTAATCTTATCACACACTTCCACCTGGGCTATATTCTCTTGTCTCAATTTGTTTCTTCTGTACTTGTTTAAAAACTCATGTTTGGTTACTCCATTTCCACTGCATTTCCAAACCCTTGGAACAGAGATGTCATCCTGGACAGGCTCTTTCCAGTGTTTCACCAGCTGGCAAGGAACTGGCAACAGCCTGCTTGGTAAAATGGTGGTGTTAAATCAGCAAAACCCATAATTCGAGCACATGCATCCCAAATTGTTTGACTACATGGCATATTATGGAATAGCCCACATATACCCACCAGCTACTACCAGATTATTGTGGACAAGAGCTATACCCACAGGATTTTGTGATGGAGACTTTGTAGGCTATATCAGGCTTGCCTGGGCAAGCAGTGAAGATGTGCTTCTGCTTTCTTGTTTCCCCCAGAAAAAACACTAATGTTAGATACCACAGTCTTTGGGGAAAACAGTGGGATACAAGCAGTGCATAATGTACACAAAGAAACATGGCTGCTGAAACAAAACAAGAGCCACATAAGCTAGAACCAAAAGGTAAAGGGGACATCCCATTCACGGGGCAGACAGGATACAGACACAGAAGGTCTTTTGAGAGTCTATGCAATAGGGGTCAAAAACTGGCAGCACATAAAGATCAAAACCAGTAACAAGACTCTGAAAAAAAAAAATATATATATGAAAACAGCCTCAATACATGCAATGAGCTCATTCTACTGCATCTGAAAAAGACAGGTGTGAATTGCACCTCTGGCAATATGAAAATTCACAAATGGACATATACCCAGTAATTGCAGAGCACTGAATGATGCAGAGCACTCTTCTTTAGACCTATAGTTTAGACAGAAATAATATTATTGTCTATATCTGCTTTTTACAGTAACTGAGAAGAGCTCTTCAGGCAAGCAGACCTATTTCTTCCACTCAGTGTGAACAGAAAGGCAGCACCTGCAGCTCCAAGCCTCCGAGCTGCAGAGGAGGCAGCCGGAGGCTGGAAAGGCACTTTGGCAGGGCCCCCCTGCATGAACACCCTGTGCTTTTATTCTCCCCAAGCATCTCTTACTCACTGTTGGCCAATACGGAACAGTAGGTTTGATGGACCTTTGTTCTGACCCACTCTGGATGATGTGGTGTGACAATCTCAGTAAGAAGGCTTCCTGAACATCCAGTCTTACTGAGCACTCGGCACATTTCACTGATCTTAAAAGACAGTAAGTATCACACCAACTATCCCTCCTCACCTCTCCACCTCCCAAGCAGAGACTATTCCCTAACCCTACTATTTATTCCTGTATGCTGAAAAGAAAAAGCCATTGCTGTTCAAATTATTTATAGCAACACAATATATAAACAGATTGCATATCAACTACACATTAAGGACTTACAAAGTAGAAAGTAGTTTTATTCTACTTGCCTTTTTTCTGGTAAAATAACACATTAATAAAAAAAAATAAGATTAATACATTTGAAAAGGTTATTTTAAAATAAAGAAATTAAAAAATGAAGAAATTCTACTGTAAAAGAAAACAACCTGAAGAGATCAATACATGTATTCAGTTTTTTGAGTACATAACACAAATAGTTCCAATCTCATGTGTAAATCATATTTGTATTATCTGTGTTTTTGTAAGACACTACAATGAAGCTTCAGGAACATTATGTTTTTAGGTTGCTGAATGTATTGCCTTCTGGCCTCTTTAGTCCTGAAAATAGGTGAGATTAACACACTCTCCTTAGTATATTACACATTCATTTGTACACAGATCATCCATCTGGTTTCAAGAGCCTGCAACAGCAAGAGCATATTAAAACTGTGAAGGTGCTAAGCTCTGCTAATAATAATTTCTGTGTGATAAAATCACACCAGCTAAAGGAAGGTCTGAAATTTGCATTATATTCAAATGTATATTTTCAGGTTTTAATTCCATTCTAATATGAAGGACGGGGAAAAATTATGCTTTGAACTGATATTTATCCAGCACACTTCCATAAAGAAATAGACGAGAGTGTCAGCTCTTGCTAACCCTTAAAGAGCTGACTTATTTTGAAGAAACAGAAATTATACTTTCCAGGTTTTTTCTTTTTCCTTAACTTTTCTAAAAACGCTATTCAGGGGAGGTAAAAAAAAGGCAGCCCTGTAACTTAGTTCTTTTTTACATTTCATAGCAGCTCTTATTGGCCATTATTATGGCTGCAAATATTACATTCATTGAGCAACACCGTCACCTATTCTGCACCTCATATAAGTATTGGAAACCTCCCAAATACATGAATATGAGGGACAGAAACCTATTCCCTGCACTCACAAGGTTTAGGTTTGTTCCTTGACCACCAGTGCCTTCTCATACAGATGAGGTGGATCTCAGCTCCTGTCAACAGGACGCTGCAGTCTGACAGCTGCTGCTGACTGAAACAGGTGAATGTTTACACAACAAAATATATCTCCCAGCTAAGCAAAAAAATCCACTAAAGTTGTGGGGTTTTATGGGCGTTTCCCTCTAAAAAACCAAATTTGTTGCTTCAAACATAAAATTTGAATATTACTCAATTTCTACTCAATGTTCTTTTTAGACCTTCTATTTTTTAATTTTCAGGTTTGAGGCTAACACTAGATTTTTCAATTGTCTATTTTGGGCTGGCTAATGAGTGTCTTTACTGGTTACAGTCCAAGGTGTCATGAACACAAAATCTTGGTATTCACTCCAGGAAGAGAACATTTTCATTCATTTTTCTGCATTAGTAGAAAATAAACAACATGAACCCAGAATCTTATCTGACATTGATCTCTGCTCTCTGGTGACCAGTGATAAGACTTGGGGAAATAGCCTGAAGCTGTGTCAGGAGAGATTTATGCTGGATAGTAAGAAAAGGCTTTTCACCCAGAGGGTGGCTGAACCTTGTTTCAGGCTTGCCAGGGAAGAGATCACAGCACGAAGGATGACAGAGCTTCAAGAAGCATTTGGACAACACTCTTAGGCACATGGTGTGACTCTTGGGGTGTCCTGCACAGGGCCAGGAGTTGGAATCGATGAACCTTCCGGGTCCCTTCCAACTCAGCATGTTCTATGATTCTATGATCCAGCCATACAGAAAGCATACAATCTTTACTTAGCAAGAGCTATTATTCGTTTGGGCCAATACCGAGAAAACTGGGAGTCTGATAAAGCTCAACTACAAAAGTCTTACGAGGTGAAAAGTCAATTTTAAATGTTAACTACCATGATGATCTTACACAGACTTGATAAACCCCATAATATCTCTTTATAATACATTTACTATGTGAAAGAGGTGCTAAACTGCCCATTTCATCAAATATCCAAACACTGCAGAAACACTGGTCATCTTCAACCTCAACATTAGTTTATCACCAATATGAGATCTGATGAGCTGCGGCTCTGACTGAATCTCGAAAACTTTCAAGGACAGATGTCCCACAGCCACTCTAGCCAATTTCTTCCACTGCTATATTCAACCAGACATCACTGCAATCCCACAGCCTTTTCACCAAAGCTGTTACTCAGCCAGCCCCTTCCCAGCAACACTTTAGTCCACTAACAGAACTTCATTCTTCTTCAATTTTCTGAGGTTTCTGTTGTCCCAGTCCTTATGCTCAACAGGGTCCTTGCAGACTAAATGTCTGCACTCTGACAAGATGGCAGGGATTTTGTCCCTACATGCTAAATTGCACTTTTACACTCCTGCTGTCTGTCCTTACTTCTCCTTTTGTATGCTCCCCTTTTGTGTTTTAGTTCATTGAGAAGTTCCCTGCTTGGCCAAACAGGCCTT
The DNA here is from genome assembly GCA_013400955.1 of Drymodes brunneopygia. Classification (NCBI taxonomy): domain Eukaryota; kingdom Metazoa; phylum Chordata; class Aves; order Passeriformes; family Petroicidae; genus Drymodes; species Drymodes brunneopygia. Next base: position 476,340 of record VZTZ01033111.1, read on the forward strand.
CTGCTACTGCTGAATGGTTCATTCCTGAGCTGCCACTAAGTTTTCTTTAAAAATTTTCAAGCTCTCCTGTGCACCTTTCATCTTCATGGTTGTTACCCAAAGGATTCTACCTACCGATCTCCTCAATAAGTGAAAGCTTGCAGTCCTGAAGTCCCGGATCCAAACTCTGCTGCTCACCTTCCCAGCCTTCCTCCAGATGTGCAACTCAGTCACTGAGACCCAGGCTGCCACCTGTGACCAAACTGGTCACAGCTCTTCCCTCCTTGAAAGCAGTAGATGAAGTGAAGAGTTAACCCTGACTCTGGCACCTGTGTTACAAAATTTTTACCAACACAGCCTAGGAAGTACCAAGAGTATACATCCAATGCCAGACTGCCCTCCTAGCTGATGTCTGCATGGCTGAAATCCCCCGTGGGCATGAAAGCTCCTGAGTGGGAGGTTACTGCTAGCTGTCTGTAGAAAGCGATATCCACCAGCTCCCCTCAGTCACACAGTAACAGATGCCCACCACATCGGCAGTACTCCCTTTCAAATCTTCTGTAGCCAGTGCTACTTTTGTGCAAAAGTAGCTCAGAGTGTTTTAAAACTGTACAAAGATTTCTGAAGTACATTTTGCTCAGTGGAGAAAAGCCAGACTATCCATTCTAAACTGAGCTTAGATAACAAGTAAATAATTTCAATAATGTATTTCAACTAAAAAGAATCTACAACTGAAAACCAACAGAACTGCTTCTGAAATTTCACATTTACTGAAAAAAATTTCACATTTACATCCAAAATCGACAAAACAGCTTAAAAATTCACTACGGCATTGCCTACAACTATCCTGAATCCCTGAGTATGCCAAGCAGCTATGACTTCAATCTTATGCATTAAACTGGGCACAATTTGTAGAACACATCAACAGTTACCAGGCCTGTAAGAAGTGTTTAACAGAAAAAATTAAATTTCAAACAACTGGCAAATATTAAAAGTCAGAAACTATTTAATGACATCCAGTCATTGACCAAAAGTGAAGCCCCATAGAAGATGACCTGACATTTTACCCCTTTGTTCCAGCTACATCAGCATGTCTAATAAAATACACTATTTTTTTTACCATGAACCTTTTATTTTCTAAATATTAGAATAATTTGAAATAACCCAGGCATAACTCTGAAAACTTTCAGACAACTGGCTTTGAAAATTCCCGTCTCCATTTGCTGCCTTCTAAGTTGCACTGATGCAACAACCATACACAAGGCCTCAGCATAAATCAAATCCCTGGAATCATTTCAGTCACCACAATGCAGCCCCCTAAGTACAACTACGGAGGCAATGAACAATTATAGGAATGTCATGAGAAAGAAGAAAGAATGAAGTCTCTTAAACAGGTTTTGCCAGTGAAAAAAAATATTGTCAGAACCACACTCACAGCTATGGACATGTGAACTTCAACAAAGATAATGACACAGGCAAAATTGGAAAAGGCAATGAGCCAGAAAGCATCTACACCCATCATCAACTAGTTCTTTAGTCTTTGGACAGTGACAAACTAGGGAAAAAACCCACTTATAAACACACAGTCAAATTCATAGTCTTCTTTCAGATTATCAATTTTTACCACAGTCATTTAGATCCTGTACACTGATGATGAGCATTACAGGATTCTGAAGAGTGACACAGTTTTCACCAGTGACTGTGTTTTACTCAGCAGATAACCTTGTATGTACTAATAGCAGATAACCTTGTATGTACTAAAAAGATCTTTTAGGCTTTAAACACAAGTTTGATTAGGAACTGGAATTGACCACAAATTTCATATATGGAAAGCAGAGGAAGTGAACCTGGACAGGCAGTGCTGCAGAAAACAGCGAATGTAGCTAGTATATATTTTGGCCTACATAAGTGACAAAGCGTAAGTTATTTTATGTAAACTGAGGAGCAAAGCACACAAGAGACCTTCCTTTGCCGGTACTATCTTACTGGCAATGGTTTTTATTTTTCCAGCTCTTCAGTTTACATCAAATTTAGCATTTGTTCCCTCTAACCCCTCAAAGCAACTCCAATACTGTGTATTCTGTCAGCTTTTTTAAAAATATTCATATTACATATAGATTAAAATAATTAAATAACAGTGAACTGAGTTAGGTAGAACTTTGTTCTCTGCATTTAAAATGCTGTATTTAAAAGAATTCATCACAAGTAACTCTACAGTCAACAAAAACTTGATACTCTTCAGTCTTTTAGAAGGAAACATGAAACCTGCATTAAAAACGATTCTGACAGTCAGCTTTGTCCAACATTTGCTACTACAAATTGTTTCCTCAGTAATAAAGTTGTGCAAACCCAAACCCTCCCCAGATACTACCCTTTTGTCATGGAGTCTCTTTCACTTTGAGATTTCTCTTAAGCTTCACCACTTGATAGCTTTAGGGATTCCTCCACACCCCCCAGTGAACCAGCAAGCCACATTCACTCTGAGCTGAAAGAGTGAGCTGAAAAGCTAAGAAACATGGCTTCTCAGCATGTCACAGCACAACATCAGGCAACACTACCTCCCTTACACTGAAAAGGTACCAGGACAGGCAGTAAATCTGACCCAGCAGGGATGTCACATTCAAATTACTTGGTACACAACAACTTGCTGTTTAGTTGGCTCTTAACAGCTTCCAGCCTTTTAAAACATATTTTGTTTATTTATGGAAGAGACATGCAACCTCAACACTGCTTACAACAAGAACTGTAACTGCAGCAGCTGCACAGAAAGAGGAAAAACATATACACCACAAAAAATTTCAGATCATCCTTCATAACATCAGTATCCTCAAAGAAATGCTAGGGTCTGCAAGAGGACATGCAAACATTTTAAAAATTAATTTTAAAAACACACACAAAAAAAAATAGGAAAAATCCCACAATTCTTAATATCAAGGTCCCAAATTCACAGAAACACATGAAGCACTATAAAGAATGAGACATCTCAGGGGAGGGCAAATATCCCTAATATTATCAGCAAGATTCTCTAGAGCTTTGAGATTTAAATCTTTCAACCAAAACTCTTAGCATCATTAATTGTAACTGGGAATACTCCTACTATTCACATACATACAGAGCGTATTCATGAATACTGCTGAGTTGAACTCGGTTGCATTCCATAGCACATTTAAAGTGAGGAAATATTTTTAGCAATGCTGCATTTGCTATCATTTTATACTGCTAAATTTCTTGTTGTTCTTAAGGTTACTCATCCCAACAAAGGGCTGAAAATTGCTGAGCTACCTTCTTCAGGTGTTTGTTTAACTTGACTCACTTCCTTGTTAACTTATTCCCTTTCACCCGAATTTGTTTGATGCTAAACAGCTCCAGTCTTTTTAGTATTTTTCACAAATAAAATATTATTTATTCACAAATTCTTGAAGGAATTTTATGGCTATCAACTCCTCAAAGACTTCCTTCTTGATTAACTTTTCAGAAACTAAACAAAGAAATGAACTGGTCAACTAATAAATAGAATAAATAAATATTAAAATGGAGAGAAATAGGATTAAAGGGCTGTAATTAAGAGCTTGAGCAAATACTCCCCCATTAGAATCACTTGCAGATCACTACTCATCACTTGCTTTGTACTTAGGAGCTTTGTTGCTTTTGGCATTCATCCTGGAAAGTGTCAGTTACCACAAGCATATGTCACCTTTTCCAAACGCCACTTCTACTCTGCACAGACCCGTCACCTGTCTCAGAGGTCATCAGAGGATATTCCAGGGCAGTTCAGGTCATCCTTCATGCCATCTGCAGGCTCAAGGTCAACCCTCTATCTCATCACCATATGCTGCCGGCACACTCAGACACGCACCAGCCTTGGCAGCCCCCGACACAAACACCGAGGCTGTGTCCCAGCCCAAAGAGTCTGATGTGTGATGCAGGAACAGAAAGCACGGAGATGTGACAGACGCTCTGCAGAGCGCAGTGGATCTCACAGACTCGGGTTGCAGGGCTGCCCCTTGCTTCACTTGCACCAGGAGCAATCACGAGCCACAGGAACTGTCCCTGCAAGCCTGGGACTGAACCCTGCCCTTTCCCCTCACGACAGGTTGGAAAAGACCTCTGAGATCACCGAGTCCAACCTGTGACCGAACACCACCATGTCAGCCAGACCATGGCACCAAGTGCCACGTGCAGTCCTTCCTTAAACACCTCCAGGGATGGTGACGCCACCACGTCCCAGGGAAGTCCATTACAACACTTAGTTACCCCTTCTGTGAAGCAATCCTTTCTAAAGTCCAACCTAAATGACCCCTGGCGAAGCTTGAGACTATGCCCTCTTATCCTGTCACTTGATACCTGGGAGAAGAGGCCGACCCCCACCTCGCTACACCCTCCTTTCAGGCAGCAGACAGTGATAAGGTCCCCCCTAAGGCTCCTCTTCTCCAGGCTAAACACCCCCAGCGCCCTCAGACGCTCCCCATGGAACCTGCACTGCAGACCCTTCCCCAGCCCCGCTGCCTTCCTCCGGAGCCCCTGCACTCAGGAGCATGAGTGCAGCCTGAACAAGCCCGCAGCTCACAAGGGGGTACCTGCCTGCCGGCCTCCCCACGGCCCAGTGGCAGCGCTGGGGCTGTGGCAGGGGCAGCAGGGGGAGGCTGCGGGAGCCGAGACACCCGGGGTGGGTTACCTGAGCTGTGCAGCGCTCTGATCTCAGAGCGGCCGGACCGCGCCGCGGCCGCGCCGCCGCCCACCACCTGCCGCAGGAGCAGGCGGACCCTGCGTGCAGCGGGACCCCCGGCCCCGCCGCCCAAGCACAGCACCCGAGACGGCATGGAGAGCGCGGGGAGACGGGCACAGCCGGGGCAGAGACACCGGCACCGCCGCGGCCCGGCCGAGCGCGGGGGAAGGGAAGCGCCGCCGCACAAAGTCCCGCCGGAAACCGGGGCCGGGCGGCTGCGGGCCGGTGCCGCGGGGTGCGGAGACCCGGCGGAGCGGGGCCAAGGCCTCACAGCCGGGGCGGCCCCTGGGCAGGGTGGGGATCAGCTGCGAGCACAGCGTGTTTTCTTTTTGTGTGAGCGGGGCTGAACTCCGCACCTGGAAACGTTTGGAACAGCCCGGCTAGCCGGGCGCGGGCAGCGGCGGCTGATGCAGATCCCTGCGCCCAAGGTATTTCCTACCTCTGGTCTCCCAAAGGCTGCTGCGGGCAAGGCCCCTCGCCTGCTTCCTCGGGATTCGGGCATTTCGTACTTCAGGAGGAATTCGACTTGCTCCGGAGTGACGTTTGGCTTAGATGTGAGATTTTTGTAAAAGGTCACGTTGCAGAAATAGACCTCAAAACTGGCTTATTCCTGCTAAAGGTACTGCTCTTGGATTTATGTAAAAGCTCAGGAGTAAATTTTAGAATAATTTGTGAAAGGCTGAAGCTTTCACCGTAACTAAGCTCAATTCCAAGGAAAATCCAGTTGAGACTTGGATCTCAGCGCCAGTAGAAAGACGGTGAGGGACCTTTGTGGAAGTGAAGTCAGAGTGAAGCCACCACCTTTATCAACTGTATTTCATGTTTTGGATGTCTCAGCCGGGAGGATTTTGCTCCCGTAAATCTCCCATTTCCCGCATGTTTGCAGCATTGAACAATTACCCCAAAGGAAAGTCATTAAAGTGGGAGCTAAGCATCAATTTAAACATAGACAACCTGAACTTCTAATATGATATTACAAACTAGGAATGTTGGTGTGGTCCTAGATGTTTCTGCAGCTCAGTGTTAGGTGCATTAAACACTTAACGAGAGGTGAGATTTCGTGATCTTCAGCATTTCCTGTTGGCTAGGGTGTTGGTTAGGTATAATTTCTATTCTTAGTACCTAATATAGGTCTGTGAACCTGTTTTCTGGGTCTAAGGCAGGATAAACTAAATTGAAACATCCTTTTATGGATATTGCCCTAATTTCTTGTAAGCTGAAGATCACAAATGCTGGAGGCTAAAGATAGGCCAAGTAACAGCAAGGTCTGCTGGAATTAATTAGAAGACCAATGAAGCAAAATAACAATGGAATGGTTTATGAATGTATCTTAGCAATCTAGGATTTTATATTAGGAGACTACATTGTTCCTCTTTGTCATAGCTATATAAAAAAGAATAGTAATAAATAGCAACAGATAAGCAAGCAATTAAATGCATCACCTGAATGCTGAATAGGTTTATGCTGTGCTGAAAATAAGGAGACATTTCAGTTTTGTGCAGATTCACAGTAATTTCACACTGTGAATGTACAAAGCCTCCTTTTACCTCTGTGTGTGTATATATATGCACCTGTCAAGCTAAATGCTTTAAGTTTCAGCCCTTTCTGAGTCATGTATCTATAAAATGTTTTGCTTTTTAAAGCATTGTCTTAAAATTTGGAATTGATCAACTTCTCCAAAACTTCAAATTCAACCTGGAGTTCAGCCTCCAACTTTCCATCTGCAGCAAGAGAAAATGATGCTTACTGATTTCCAAACTGTTGCAGTGAAAGATATAATGGAAACATTGTTATCTCTGTGCATAATTATGGATATGGTAATTTTGCATATTTACATGTATATACAAACACTTAGATGCACAACTTGAATGTTACACAGTTTTTAGGCTGTACTCTCCGTCCTGACAGCTCTTAAAATATAATATAATAGTGTGAATATATAGAATCAAGCTTTTTCTTGTATACGTGTGAAATTTTATCTGGCTGTACAATATTAAATTATTGCTTGAGTGTGGCATCCGCCTCACTTGCTAATTGTAACTGATGCACACAGGCTTTACATATCTGGTGCTTGCTCAATCCTGTCTGTGGCAAGCATGATTCCGTCAGTAGTTCGGTGCTGTCGTGGAGTGGAAAGATTTAGGAGTCTGCATCTGGTGTGTTTGTGAAGGCTTTCAGCAAGATTTACAGCACTGGTAACAAACAGCGATTTCGTATTTTCATTCCCTGACTTAACAGCACTCTTATTTGGAATGTCAAGTTTCTTAACAAAAATACTTTCCCTTTGATTAAACAGAAAAGAACTTACTCCAAAGAGTGAGAACTCTAAAAGCATCCCTCTGAGTTGACAGTTTCCAGACTATTCTCTCTAGTAGTTGTCAAGTACTTTGCTGTGTAGCTCTAGATGCAAGACTAAATTAGGCACAGGTGCAGACTGTAAAGAACAGTGCATCATCTCTGCCTGATTGTAGTCAGTTCTCCTACACAAGAATAGAGAAGCTGAGATGCAATCCTGGCTTCATCTGAACTTCATAGGAAATCTCCCTCTGAATGCACTGAGGCTTGAATTTTACTGAAATGGTCTGGCTGGACTGCAGTAATAGGAATAAGTCAGTCCTCATGTACTGTTAAAGCTTTGTCTGGAGGGTAGGTCTAACATTAAACTCCTTTGAAACTATGTCCAGAGAATGTGAAGAAACAAAAAGGGGAAGTCTCTTAGAATTCATACAATTCCCTAGAGGTGTGGGTTCCATCTGGTGATACTCACAGAGAAAGTCAAGCCATTGATGCAGGCCTTGCTTACCATTCATTTTCCTGAGATCAAGAGGTTACTTCTGTATCATTTCTTTTCACTTAGGCGAAATTAGTTCCTTGGATTAAAACTTAAGAGTTGTTCTCCCAAATTAGCTGTAGCCACTGATGTCTTGCTTTAGACAGTAGATGCAGAGAGAGCCAGACTTGTCTTCTGTTGTGTGTCAATTTTGAACAAATATAAATACTATTTCCATGGAGCCACTCTAATTCACTATAGTGGGTCTTTGTTATACCAGAAGGTGCTTCTCTTGTATGAAATTGATTTGTAACAATATAAATCAAATCAAAATGGAAATGCACAGCTGTTTCTTTGTTGAGTTGAATCCTAAATTTGTCCCCTAGTTTAATCCAAGTTGATATTAAAAAAGAAATGGATCCACCAGTAAGATATGAAGGTTCTAATGTAAACTGTCTTATCTTCTAGTTCTTGCTAAACTGACTTTCATTCATTGTGTCTTTCTCTGTATCTAATGGTTATTACGTCTACCTCTTTCCTCTGCACTGTTATAAAATAAGCAAGAGTCAGTGCTAGATTTTGTTTTACAAATGCTGTTTATGATAGATTTCCCACCCCAGAATGTATAATTACTACCTTTTTAGTTAAGGGTTGAAAGATTTTTGCTATCTGTTTGTATGGCAACTTCCTTCTAGAAATTAAAACCTACTCTATTAAAATCCACTCCATTAGCTTTCTTAGTATCTGTTCAGAGCCCTCTGTCTCTGTGTTTTTCTGTACTGTTTGCACTGTTACACTGAACTAAAACAGCAAGTAAGGATGAAGTCATTATTGAGTTTTGTAAGAAATAGTGACAGTGAGGTAAGGAGGTTCTTGCCACCTGTTTGCTGAGTGGAAGGTTGACCTAACAGCCTCTAGCTACTTGGAAGTACATTTCTTGAAGATCATTATTACAGCCAGAAAGCCTGTATTTATTTTTTTAAGGAACACAGAAGGTAAGAGAGCAAGAACTCTGCTGAGTGGTAGTGCACATTTCAATATGTGTTACAGTATAAATGCATAGAGAATGTAAAGGCCATGAACAATGGCATCTGTAATTTCCTATGCCAAACTCCATCTGTTTTCAGTAGTTTGTTACTCCACCATTCTTTAATAATTTGGGCAGAAATTTCTCATGCTGGATTGCTGCTGCAGGCAGAACACTTCTTTTGAAAACTTGAGCAAAAATAGCTTAGCCACTTTTCAAAAAAGAAAAGAGAATGTTTTACTCAGGAGCAGTTATAACCCTTATGTGACTGGGAAGTCTGCATGGCTGAGGAGGCACAACACATGAAGGAAATGCTTACTGCTTTCCCTGGTGTTACTGGAATGGAGGGGAGAATAAAGATTAAAACCTTTGTCCTGCCTGATAAATCTGCATCTGGTTTTACCCACATGAAAACAGTTCTAAAATTAGGTACTTCACTATACATGAGCTTTCGATCAAGGATAGAGTTCTGCTAAGAGAGTCATTCTGGTTTCAGAAAGATGCTTTTTGATGGTACCCTTTTTTTGGCGTGTGTGTGAGTGAATCATGAGCTGCTGAAAACTGGGGAAATATATAATAGTTTAACAGGTAGGTCAACATACTCTGTTTATATGAAGGAAGATCTACAAGAAGACTGCACTGGTTGAGCCAGACTTCCCCCTTTTTTTCTCCTTCATGGCCAGAGAGCACTACAAAGATGTACTCTGATGTACTTTCTGTGCTTCTTCACAGCAGAGGGATTAGGAGCTAAGCCTAAAGGGACAGTTAGAAAATGGTGAATTAAGCAAAAAAAAACCCGAAGGGGAAGGGGGCAGGGGAGCATGAAAACATTACATGGATGTCAGGTGAGAGTAAAACGTTACCACAGAATCACAAAATAAGCTAAGTTGGAAAGGACCCTCAAGGATCATCAAGTCCAGCTACCTGCCCTGCCCAGGACACCCCAAGAGTCACACTATGTGCCTGAGAGCATTGTCCAAACACTTGAACTCTGTCAGGCTGGTGCTGTGAGCACTTCCCTGGAGAGCTGTTCCAGTGCCCAACCACCCTCTGGGTGAGGAACCTTTTCCTGATACCCAACCTACACCTCCCCTGGCATAACTTCAGGCCATTCCCTCGGGTCCTGTCACTGTCACCACAGAGAAGAGATCAGTGCCTGCCCCTCCTCTTCCCCTCACGAGGAAGTTGTAACTGCACTGAGGTTTCCCCTCAGTCTCCTCCAGGCTGAACAGACCATGTGACCTCCGCCACTCCTCATTCAGCTTCCCCTCAAGGCCCTGCACCATCGTCATTGCCGTCCTTTGGACATTCTCTTACAGTCTAATGTCTTGTTTATATCGTGGCACCCAGACCTGCCCCCAGCACTTGAGGTGAGGCCACCCCAGTGCAGAGCAGAGCAGAACAATTCCCTCCCTTGCCCAGCCGGCAATGCTGTGCCTGATGCACCCCAGGACAGGGTTGGCCCTCCTGGCTGCCAGGGCACTGCCAACTCATGTTCAACTTGCCATCATCCAGGACCCACAGGTCCCTTTCCATGGCACTGCTCTCCAGCCTCTCATTCCCCAGTCTGTCTGTACACTCAGGGTTGCCCCATTCCAGGTGCAGAATCCAGCACTTGGCCTTGTTGGACTTCATATGGGTGGTGATTGCCCAGCCCTCTGATTTGTCCAGGTCTCTCTGCAGGGCCTCCCTGCCCCCAAGGGAGTCAGCAGCTCCTGCCAGTTTTGTATCATCTGAAATCTTGCTTAGTATCCCTGCCAGTCCTGCAAGTAATTTATGAAGATATGGAAGAGCACAGGGCCGAGGATGGAGCCCTACGGGATACAGATCACCAGTCTGATATCACCCCATTCACTACAACCCTTTGTGCCCAACCTGTGAGCCAGTTGCTCACCCTTTGCGTGATGTGTTTATTCAGCTGTGAGCTGAACATTTTATCCAGCAGGATCCTGTGAGAGACAGTATTAAAAGCTTTACTGAAATCCAAAAAGATTACATCAACTGGCTTCCCTTGATGAATCAGGTAAGTTTCCTTGTCATAAAAGGAAATTAGATCTGATAAATGGGTCTTTCCTCTCATGAAGCCATGCTGCCTGTGACCAGTGACTGCATTGTCTTTTAGGTGTTTTTCAATAGTAATGAGGGATGATGTTAAGACAGAGGCTGAATGGACCATGACCACTATGTTTGACATCTCCTGAGCACCACTGGAATCCCCAGTATTCTTCTGCTGAGAAAAATAGTTGTGAAATCCACTGAAAATATATTGAACTGGTTCACTCATGCTGTTTGTCCGAGTGGTGAGGACATCTCTGTTCTCCTGATGATGCATTACTTGGACTTGGAGGCAGGGGGGTTCTTTTTATTTGATTTCTGCCATTGTTATTTCTTTTAACTCTAGAAAAACTAAAAATGCTACAGTAAACTAATATAGCAGTTCAGTGTTTTCAGAACTGCATGAAGTCAAATGTTCAGGAATTAAATACCAAAATGGTATTGTTACATGAAATATAGCAATATTGTTGATATATAACAATATGTGTGAAAAATAACTATATTGTTATCGTTGCCATTGATACAAAACTTTCTTACAGAATTAGTAAGATGACCAGACACTGGGATTTCATTGGCTTCACAGATATTCATAGACTGATAAAGCCTAGCATGCACTGACAATGCTCATGTACGAGCTAATGGATTTAGGGAATATGTAGCATAGTGTTAACACTTCAGGTGTTAACACTTCAGCAAAGACAATGACCCCTTCAGGAAGAGAGACAGAAAATCCACACATTGAGATCCTGCTGCTGTCTCACCTGCTGAAGAGGACAGTACCAGGATAGTGACTACTTCAATCTGAGGAACTCAGGTATGTGTGTTCTACAGTTATAGACTGATTTAGGTTGGAAAAGACCTTTAGATTGAGTCTATCTGATAACCCAGCACTGCCAAGTCCAGCGTTAAACCATGTCCCTAAGCACCACACCTACATGTCTTTTGAATACCTCTGCCTCCCTGCACAGCTTGTTCCAATGCTTGACAGCTCTTTCTGGAAGAAATTTTTTTCTAATATCCAAACTAAACCTCCTATGACACAACCTGAGGCTATTTCCTCTTGTCCTATCACTGCTTACTTGGGAGAAAAGTCCAACTCCCACCTGGCTATGACCTCCTCTCAGGCAGTTGCAGAGAGCAATAAGGTCTCTCCTGAGCTTCCTTTACTCCAGGCTGAACAACCCCATATTCCTCAGCAGCTCCTCATAAGCCTTGTGTTCAGACCCTTCACCAGCTTTGTTGCCCTTCTCTGGACACACTCCAGCACCTCAATGTCCTTTTTGTAGTGAGATACCCAAAGCTGAACACAGGATTCAAGGTGCAATCTCATCAGTGCCAAATACAAGGGACAGTCACTGCCCTGGTCCTGCAGGCCACACTATTTCTGATACACATTAATCATCAATGTAGGGTATCAGCTCACTTGTGTTTTACTTGATTTATCTGCACTTGCATCAGACAGATGCTCACTGGCACTGGTGTCCTTCCCTGTGTCCTTCATGGTTGTCATGATCCTCTAAAACAAATCTGATATCCTCTTCCCCCACCTCAACACTGATGTAAAATATCTGCCAAATAAACCTCACTGATTTGTATTTAGTGTTTTACTTTATGACTGGAGAGTTATACAGCTGTACACAAAGCTGGTTAGTAGAATGGACAGGTAGTATCTGGGTAAAACACACTAATTCCATCCCAGTCTTATGTGCCTATATTCTAAAGCTTTTCCAGATGCAGCCGACAGCTCAAAGGCAGTCACAAAATGTTAGTAGAGCTGTAAATATATAAAGAGCTGAGCAAAACCTGATCAAAGATTACCTGCAATCTTCGTACCTTTTCATGTTGAAATGGTAGGTTTCTTTTTTACTTAAGTTATAAACAACTTGGCTTTTCCTAATGATTATGTCTCCATGGACTGCCTTTTGCTGTCTACAGAAGATTGCACAGAATAACCTCTGAAGTGTCACTGGTGGCATGTGCCATTGACCCAATATCATCAGTAAAATGCCAGATTTCCTGAAGACAGGATTAATGTTGCTCCCCTGTAATTCAGTGTTGTCCCTGTGAAGCACAGGCTAATTCCATGTATCACAAAGGTTATTTGAGTTTCAATAAAATGTGAGGCAATCTCACAACCTCCTGTTTGCTGTTAATGAAAACAGCTTTACCATACTCTAGCTGCTGAACTTATAATATTAGTGCAGTAGAGCCTGAGACCTTTTATGGGGTTTACATATTCCCAAAAGGTGAAAATACGTACTGCCTCATTCCTGAACCTTTGACCTCTCTGTAGACATTACTTTTATGTAAAAGTGTCAACACATCTGGCTGGCCACAGGGTAGAGCTATGAGTGGCACACAGTGAAATATTTACTTCAGAACAAAAGCTGAGGTGAGCACCCAACTGTTCTATTTAGACATTAATATCCTGAGTCCTTGCTTAAAGGAGCTGCCAGTGAATTCCCTGCTGGCATATGTCCTGGGTCCATCTAACAGGAGAGTTCACAGTCAGCAGCCTGACCCCTCGACCTTGTCAATGTAAATAAAATACACAAAATTGTGCCTTCTGTGCTGTCATCTTGGGAAGAGGCATTGTGGCCTGCACGTCATGACTGCATTAGCATTACATGAACACTGAATGAAAACCTTCACAGGCTAGACATGTACGAAAAAGTTGATTTAAAATAGCTCTGAGTGATCTGGTCTGAGATTTGAAATCCCATAGAGTTGTATTAATATAATCTCTTGTGTTTAATACAAATTTGAATGAATGAGATTACTTTTTTTCTGGGAATTTTAAACTGAAGATTGATTAAATCTGTTTTTAAAGAATGGCCTAAAAAAATTGTATAAATTAAAAAAAAAGCCAAGCAAGCAGTCACGAGGCCATGATAGGATCTTCTTTCTAAAAGAAAAGACCTTGAAAATGTTTGTCATTCATCTCTCAAAGTCTACATCTGAAGTGCAGTCTTTACTTTCTCAGGACAAGACTATTTAACACAGGTCCTCCAGGGAAACTCCAAATTCACTAGAATTTTCTTAGTGTTTTTGATACAGCAACATTGTTTTTTACACAATAGGCAAAGACAAACCTTTTACAATGTGATTGTTGTTTCAGCTTTGTTTTATTTTTCCATGACATTCAGATGAAACAGTTCAAATTGAAAATTAGAGACATTAACTGCATGAACTAAGGATAGATTCCAAAAGAAGAAGCAGGAGATATGAAAACATAGTTCTTTTTAGGTCAACCAGAATTTCAGTGTGTGTGAGTATGAAACTTACTTTCACTTGTTCTCTTTGATGTACTGGAGCTAGCTATATAATTTTATCAGACAGTCTGTCTGGGAAGATTCAATTTTATGACAAGTGAAAGAAATATGAAAATGGTAATTATGAGGAGATTAAACTATGTGTACCTGGTTAGCTCATACATTAGGAGCTGGATTTTTTTCCTTTGTTTTGCAAGTGGCTGTATGGTAAAATAAACACTTTAAAAGTCCACAATGGATCCTTTTAAATAAAAAAAAAATACCTCAAATTCCTCAGAATGTATTTTCAGAATTGAAATATGATATCTGTCTGAGTTGAACAGAGTAGCCTAACCCATCTCAACTTTCACTTGCTGTCCTCAGCAATGGTCTTTTTCTGTCCTAATATCTTAAATGGATTAATGTTCTAAGAATGCTTAAATGGGATTGTGGAGCTTTTGTTTACACTTGGAACAATATTCCTCTTCATTGACAAATTTTCTCACAGTGTTCATCGTTGGTTCTTTCTGAAGGTCAGTTTAAGGACATTTTAAAAGCCTTGCTTCCATTTCTGCTTATATTTCCTTGCTTCATAGCGTGCTGAAGTAGTTCAAGAGCAGCACAAAGCATGTCAGATGCAGTTTTGTCTTCAAAAGCTCACAATTCAAGGGCTTAACCCAGTTTGCATGCAACTAGTCAGTCATACTTTGATTTCAAAGAATGAGTGCAGTTATTCAAGTGGGTAGGCGTTAGCAGAATCAGTCCAAGCAGAACAATACACAAGTTCACAGGAGAAAGGATGTTTTTCTGTTAAAACCTGAGAGTGCTTTGGCTGTGTTTTCTATTCCAGAAGGAGTGGCTGACAATCTAATTACCACTATGTTGTGTGCTATGAAAGCAGGTAGTACAGTAGGCAAGGAAGGGAAGGTACTAATGTCCTCTTATGCAATTTTTCAATCCAGATCAACCCCTGAAATCCCTTCCCAGGCAGACATAAAAAGGGGTGTGGGAATGGTATGAGCTCCTCTCTCCATTCTCTAAGCTGGGGCAAGATGAACCAGCTCACTGCCATGTGAGGGAATGGGCCCAAGTAAAAGTGTGGTGGCTTAGTATCTCAGCATGCAGGAACCTGACAGTGAGATTTTTTGCCATTCTTCTTAATTATTATTCCCACAGGTATTAGAAGGGATCTGAAGAAGGGAAGGTGGGAGTCCAGTGAGCAGGGAACAAATCTGGGTGTAACTTCACTAGCAGTTGAGGAGTGCAGCTCACACTACTTATCTAACTTCAGATTTAATTGTGCAGCTAATTGCTTAATTACAACAGAATCTGTTTTGTGTCCTACTTGAACAGCAGTGCTTTCTGGGATGAGCACAAAAGGAAAGAAAATCAAATATAATTTGGATTAATTCACAAGGAAAACTTCTCCTCTGGAAGAGTTATGCCCCTTCAGACATAGCAGTACCAGTGGTCATGAGATTTTCCTTCTTCTGATCCACATTTGTAAACCTGAAACCTTTTCCTTGCCTACAAAATACAGCAGTCACAAAGACATTTGGCAGCCTGTGCTAATACTAATATTCAGCAACAGTTCAGCCATCAGTTCTTATAGCCTTCTTCCACTCCCACCTTCTCTTTGCTGAGTGCACTTTTTTGGCTGCCCTGCCTTTTGTAGTGTAAGATCTTTGAGGCAGGAAATAAGCCTTCTTGCCGTGGTTTATAGATGTTAAACACAGAAGGGCTCTGATCCACCACAGAAACACTAAGATCATCGTGCAGTTGATACAAATAAGCCCAAGATAGATTCTATGTTTGTTATAATTAAATATATTCTTCCCCAAATTACATATGGATCCTTTGAAAAATAAGAGTAGGCCACATAGTCTTATATTCATCAAGCAATAGAATATATCTATGTTGCTGAAAGATGATACTTGCTGGAGGCTTATACAAGGCATTCCATATTTGTGACATGATTTAACTGTGCCTAGCTTTATTTTGTTTCACCAGGTCCTAATTTAGACCACTTAAAAGGCTGCTTTATATAGGCTTCTACTGATCCAGTCCCTGAACTCATCTAGAAGACAGAAGAATGACCAAAAAGCAATACAGTATAATCATATTTTTTTCAGATGAGAAGAGGATTGAGAATACTTCGCATGAATTGTAGCCCAGACAGCTGACACCTGGGGCAATAGGAACAAATATAAGTTTAAAAGATGCAGTCATCAAGGGTGAAATAGAGTAATTGCTGTGTATAGATTATTGAATTATTATAATAACATTATAACCACACAATACCAGTGATGGAAAAATTAAAAATTTAAAATAAACTATCTGCTGACACACAAAAGGGGTGATCCACTAGAGGGAGACAAACTGAAGAAACTCTTGCACTTGAAATCACCAAAGAAATTAAGTGGAACAAATAGGAAAAGTGTTTAGACAACTAAACATAGTGAACGTTTTTTTGTGCATGTGTGTGTAAGTAAAACAGCATTTTTATTTCTCTTCCTTGTCAGTATCAGGAAATGTGGAATTTAATTTCTTGATAGGTGTGTTAGCTCAGGCAAAAAGTTGCCACTAAAAATATGACATCTGTATTTCACAAACCCTATAATTTGGTTCTGTAAAGATTTCTCATTATTAACAAGTCTCTGGGAAAGAGCCATCATTTAGATTTTCTCTGTTTTTTGATGGACGAAATGTGTAGTGCAAAGTATGTTTAATGATAGCAGTATTTCAGATAGCTTTTATAGCTCCCAGGGTTTGTAAACAATTATTTGGCAATCTTTTAGTTCAATAGGTGGATCAACATACAAAGTCCTCCTGACAAGGAGGTGAAATAAAGGATTGTAGTACAGAACTGTCCAACACATAGTTGGTCAGTCCCGCTTTATATGGTGGGTTGACCTTGGCCAAGTTCCAGTACCTAGACAGATTCTTGTTTATTTATTCCCTGTTTCATGGGAGAACAGGATGAGTGAGTGGCTGTGTGGGTGTTCAGGTGTTGGCTGGGATTCAGTCACCACTATCCTCCCAAACCCAGGACAAAAGTCTTCCTCATCTCAACAAGGTATTGATGCTTTCTGTGGTGACAGTGCATATCCTGGGTTGCCTAGTATTGCTCTAACCTGAGTAAATAGAAACATCACCAAAGTTTGAGCAGCCAACAGAAGGTCCACCTTATACTCAGAGAAAAAAACGAGCCTGAAAGAACACTTCCTCTTAACCTAAGGCAGGTACTGTTCAGATGAATTGTTACTTTGAAACATCAGTTTCCTTCCAATGGGAACTTTGCCTCTCTAGCTCAGGTCAAATGGTTTACTTTAGACACGCAAAGGCAGGTGAGGCGAAGCCGACTAACTCCTTACATCTTTGTCTGATTTGAATTGCTCTTTTTTCTGTGCCTTTTGAAATCGCTTCAGTTGTGGCAATAGACATGCCCTGTGTTCTAGTTCCCCTTTATCCTAGAATTGAAGATTATCCCCTACTTTTGCTTTTATATTCTCAGTATTTTTTTTCTGTGTTCTGACACTATTTTTAGTAATGCACAGCACTTTCTTCAGTAGCATTTATTACGTATATTAGCTGTAGCCTGCTATACTGGTTAAGCAGTAGGCTGAGCAGGCCCAGCGAAAGAAAAAGCTGAAAATTCATCTGTGACCTGAGCTAAATTTTCTCATGGTTCAATGCTTACTTCCCCATTTCATAGCTAATTACCATATGTAGCTTAAAGTATTTGCACTCCTCTCTCTTTGCTGATGAAAAGGATATTTTTTGTTGAGAAGCAGAAGGAAACATTTCCTTACTTGTTTTTCACTACGAGATACAGATATGTGGATATGTCCTACTTCTATCCAAAGAAATAGAATAAAAATGTGTTTTATTGTTTGTAACTTTTAGAGCATTTATTTTTATTGGGTTTTTTGGCATAACTGGAAGCCCTAAAGTTTTGGAGAAATGGAACTTTGCTCAGGAGGAGTTTAGCAACACCATTGCACAGCTAAATATGCCCTTCTATATTTTATATCCATCCTTGTCTCCTTCCTTACTTCTCTCTCCACTGCTTTTCTCCTTCGTTTCACGCTCCTCCCTTTCCTTCTTTGTTCCTTCTCTCTTCCTTTCCTCTTCTTACTGCTTCTCCTCCAAGCCTTTTAATCTGCCAACTGTTTTTGGTTTCCCACATAACCACACAACTTCTCAACATTCAACTTTTCTTTATACTACCTCTGTTTCTTCTGCCGGGCTACATTATCACTGCTACCCATGCATTGCACGTTAAAATCCCACATCCAAGTCTAGTCAATGAGGTTGGATTCAAAATTTTGATTGAGGGCAGGGCTCCATCTCATCTTGCTTGAAAACAGCAGACTTTACTCTGCCTAAAGACTCTCCAACCCTAACCCACATTTGAGACTCACATTAGAGAACTGCAGTAGGTTCTGCAACTTTTAACCTGAAAGGCAGGAAGTTACTGGAAAACAAGCTCCTGTTTTGCAGTCCTAGTGGATAACACCCACTTCGATGAAGTTGCCATCTGTTGTTTTGTTGGATTATGTCAGAAGATGTGAAATAATCTGGAAGAGAGAGAAGCAAGACTACAGACAAATGCAAGAGGGAAATAATATCTGGAAAATCACTGTTGAGGTTCTACAAAGCAAGAGAAGGACACAAAATATTCTGGTTTCGAACTGGAAAAGACCTGCTGGAGCAACAAATGTCATTGCACCAAATACCAAACTGTGGCTGGAGAATAAATAAAGCTCCCTGGCTGCTGTAGATCCGACATTGTTATTCTTTTTTCTTTTTCGTGTAGTTTCCTAGGCATAAATGGACTGAATACTGTCAGTGGAAAGTGAGACCAGAATCATCCTTTAGCCCATGGCAGGAAGGACAAAGCAGAGAAGCAGTTAGAGTAAATAGCATGTGGCCCTAATGATGGGAACTAAAAGTGTGACATTCCCATTAACCTCTTCCTTCTGGCAAAGCCCAATTGTAATAAAGGATCCAGCCCGCACCTTATAGCCTGTCTCCAGTAACAAGACAGGAAAAGGGGACAATTTGAGGTATAGGGTTACTATCAGAAGTTTCATCAGTTTCGTGATATCACATATATTTTCAATTCAAATAAATTTAAATTTTGAATAAAGTGATTTAGGATTCAAAACCAAATAACATGATCTCTGCTGGTGAAAATGAAATAATGTTGTTTATCCTCAGTCAAACAGAAGCTTTTGTTTGTTTGTTTTTTGTTTTTCTCCCCCCAGCTATCAAGGAATACACACCCATAGTATACAAAGAACATATAGATATCTATTATGTGCAGTATTGCACAAGACCCAAAATTGCTGTATTGTACAGAACATACATATCCTGAAAATATTTTCAGAAATATTTAATAGCAAATGTTTCATCAAGCTGTTATATCATGTTGGATATGGAAAGAAAAAGACTAACACAGACATAGTTAATCAGTTAGCTTCTGAATTTAAGCAAACACTTAATATACCACTAATATTTATTGTTTTTATAAATGTTAGTCATGTCTCTAAGTGGTATTTAAATCTGATTCTCTTAAGCTGAAACAGTTTTACTGACTCAATGATACAAGCATTTCCTGAAAAAGAAAGACATATTTCCTGTATTTTGTTAATATTTGACAGCACTGATCCTAAATGAGTAACAACATGACAGTGATTTGCAAGACAGACTTTAAAGTACAGTTGAAATTCTGTATTATTGTATCCCACATAAACTCATTTACCGAGCAATAATTACATAATAAATTACATTTAAACCCAAAAATAGACCCTGTTGTCCTTATTTCAGTCATAGAATTAAACAGAGTTTAAAAGGAGAGAGGATCCTGCAAATGAGCTCTCAGCTGACAATACTTTGTGCCCATGCACTGAGGTTTCCTCAGTTTCAGAGCAGACAATCTGCAGAAGTCGGCTCCATGCTTTGGGTTCCTCAAAGGAGGAGAGTTTGAAGGAGTTCGTAGTTTGAAAATAAAACCTCCCAAACCCCATGTCCTGGGTTGACTATATGATCCTTGTATCCCCAATCGTCTGTCCTGCTTATGCCGAATATTAAGTTCTATAGCTTTAAAATTAGGCCCAGAGAGACAGAGAGAGTTGTTAAAAATGAGGTCCAGTCTCCTGTTAAAATTTAAAAGTTTAATAAAAAGACAATAAGGGACAGGGTATAGGGTAAAAGGGTTACGGCGTCCAGGTGACGCCGGGAACTCTTGGCACAGGGCCAAGAGCACATCTGACATGAAGAAAAGATTCTCTTTTTATACTCTTCTTATTGCATCAGCCTGTTACATAGTCATAGACAGGTATGCATATTCAAACCCTTCTCCAAACTATTTTACATTTTCCAGGTACTCGTTAGCATGGCTCCTCCTTGGGTCCGCCTTTTTAGAGCATGCGTAGTTTCTTTTGGAGACCCCTGTATCTTCCTTTGTCCATCGGTGTCCAGCAGATGGTTGTTGTTGATAGGGATGTGCTGAGGCAGGAGCTTGTTATACCCATGCTTATCTAACTTAAGCAGAAGGTTCAATTATCTTAAGTTAGGTACAGTTACAATTGCCACTACATCTAAGCTAAAACAAAAAGCATTAAAGCATTTAAAAGTTATTATATTTCTATAACAAAAGCTACTTTCACACACAAAGCATTCATTATTTGCGAAAAGCCAACATTATAATATGCATTTTNCCAAAAAAACTTCTGAACTAATCTTCACAGAAGGGACAAGGCTAGTTTTGAGGTATTTCAAGATTTTTAACTTTAATACCAGTATTTGCAACAGCATTCTAGGTTCTACAGAGGAGAGACAGTGGGAAGTTCAGGATCAAAGAATTGACAATGGCTTGGTGATACTCAGCAGGAACATCTTGTCTCTGAATTTCAGTGCATCAAGTCAAATTTGTGCATAAACCTCCACAGGATAATCCTTAGTCTGAGGTCACATGTCTGCGAACACACACACTAAAATAATTGGATTAATTAAAGTGGAAGGAAACACATTAGCACCATTTTCAGCAACAGACTCCATCTTTTTGTCACAGCTTTACTCCTCACTGGGGACACAAGAAAATCCTTTTGCATTAACTGTAGCCAAAGCACAAATATCAGAAAAGAGCCCTTTGGCTCTTCTACCTTACACAAGAAAAAATAAGTGTACAGCAAGAGCTTATATTGGTCAAGGGAGTAAAAAACAGACATTGCATTAAAATAATAACACAGTGCACTCAATCTTCTTAAAGTGTTGCCTAACCAAAAGTTTGATTTATCTTGATCACAATTTCTAATTCTCAGTACATGGAATAGTGATTTTGTTGGAGAGGAGTCTTTCTTCCTACACAGAAATATATCAGGAATTCCAGTGATCAGAAATTAAGGCTGACTTCGATGGTGGAACACATCATTCTGGTTGTTTTATAATCTTTTGGTTCTTTTTTGCAAGTCCAGTGGACATTCTCAGTGTTCAGGCCAGTATCCATGCTGGCTGCTACTTTACAGTGACTGTTGCACCAATGTCAGAGATGATACAGTTTCCTATTATACAGCAAAGATTTTGTCCACCCTTACTAAGAGGATCAGGCTGAGAGCATATGTTCAGTCTCTGGCTTCCATGACCTCAGATGCTTTCCTTCTTTCTTCAAAGTATTGTTTTGCACATGACTGCCCTAAAACTTTCGTAGTTAGCTTATCAAATAATTGAGAGGGCTCAGTCACCTGTATTCTGCAGTATTTGCCATTCTTGCAAAATTTATTACATCTGGAAACAGTTACAACACAGTATGCTTCCTTGTGTTGGAATTACTGATTACAGTGGAGAATAACAGCAAATCCCTTCAGGACCTAAAGCAACCCTTTAAAGATAAGGCACCTTTCAATCTAGTGGGGTTTTAAACCACTGATTTTCATCTTAATTTTTCATTGTTCTAAATTCTCAGTTAGCTTGCCAAGAGTACCAGATCAGATGCCTTACAAAACACGCACACGTATCCACACTTGCTCTGTGAGCTTTCAGTTTAAAGACTTCATCCCACACTCTGTGTAGTTATTGTCTTGTTTTCCATTCCAATCTCCTTAGACGTGTGGGAGAGTGTTGGAGACTTGGACTCACACTGACCTAGTTCTTCCTAGGATCACACCTCTCTGCCCTAGTGGTGAAAGGCTCTCTGCAGTGCAGGGTAAAAATCAGTTTCCCATGGACTTTACTGCTGTAAAACGATTTAAAAAAATCAATCCAGGCTTAGTGGACTGGAGACAAAATAGAATGAGAAGAATAGAATTGTATCCCTAATCTTTGTAGCTTTGACAATAGTCAAGTAAATATATAATGTATATCCAGTCTCTTTGATTCAGAGTCCCTTTTATAAGGTTGAAAATCCCCAGGTTTTACTCCAGTGTTATCCAGTAGTTTTAAAATAAATACTCTATGTTTTCACAACACTAAGCTGTGCCCCAGATAATGAATCTAGACTTTCTCAGGTTAAAAGCTTCCTTACTGCCTGAAGAGGATAATGTCTGCATGTTTTGTTTTGTACAAAATATGCCCTTTATCCTCTATATAACTTGAATCTGGCATTTTCAGTAAGACTCAATAGGTAAGAGCTTTGAAACTCTCTTGGCACCTCTTTAAATGCCACTTTATTCTGTCACGTTGTAAGAATCGAGTCCCTTTTCTTTGTGTACTGACAAAAAACTAAAACTACTTGCCTGCTCGTGATCCTAGGCATTATTCTTTTTCTATTCAAATTATCTCCCTCCTTCCTGTTTCCATTTTTTTAATCTCTTCCCAACATTTCATTTACAGCCAAGGTGAAGTTGTTGGTCAGTTGCCTGGGTAACCAGAGCCCGTATTGCTACATCAGTCATGGAAGGACAAAGTTCCATTAGAGCTTTTTGCCTACTACTTTCTGGAGTAGGTTGCAAAATAGCCAATTCTGCAAATAATCTAATTTAAACCTCCAAATTCAGTTCCATATTACTGCATAGGTTTTCTTTAAATCCTTGTTGCAAAGATTTTCAAACTCATTTTTTAGGTTATTAAAATAGAAACTTCTCTTTCTATCAGGGCCCATTAAATAAAAACTTAGATATCACATTTGACATGTATATATAAGTATACAAATTTTAGTAAAGATTAGTCAGTCCTGTCCTGGGCTGCTTCTATTGTTTTGAAAACTGGATTTGTTTTGCAGGAAAGTAAAAAGTGAAATCACTTTGTGTGTAAACACCACGCCAAGGACAGGGATAGTTTTTAAAAGTGTGGTGATAGACAAGTAGTGATGCAAGATAATGCCAAGTTGCACCACCTACATCGTACCACTTGACACATGAAAGATATTTTTGTAACATCCTGGTGAATAATAGCTTGCAGTCTCTTCCCTTCTATTCTCCCTCGAGATCCACAATTTCTTGTGGAGGATATTTCAGTGCTAGCCAAAAATGCAAACAAAGAGATGAAACTTCAGTCATGCAGCACAACTGTACTTAGACTGTCCTCATACTTCTGATTGAAAAGAGCACTTTTTCTCTTAAAAATGTTGTCTCTTCAGTCTGCTTCTATGCCAAACAACCTGATATAAAACATAAGTTAGAAATTAAGCAAGTCAAGAGGGGAGTTGTGTGGGTGTCTTAGCAATAGCGTTATTCTAAAAAAGAAATCACGCCCACATCAAGTGATGAAAAGCATCCGTACTACATGGGGGAGCAATATTAAAGACCAAAAATTCTGTTTAGTTTTGGTCTTTAATAAGATGGGACACTCTTTATTGACAACTGGTTGGCTTGAATTTCTACAAAATTGGAATGAAATTCAAGTTTCTCTGAAAAAAAGGGAGAAAATACGATTGGTATCAAAACAAAAATGCAGATAGAGAAGAATAAAAAAAAATTTAGTATATTAAGACTGATTCAATGGAAGAGGTTTGTTCAGGGTTTTTCCAAACAATATGTCACTTAACATCTCCCTTTCTAAAGGGATAATTTGGCAAGGCAAAGCAACAAAAGGTACAAAATAGTTTATGTGGTATTTTTCTTCTAGGTGAGCTGGGAGACAACGCAGTACTGTGTTGCATCAAGGAGTGTTTTATTGTGTAGCATGAGGATGATAAGTTTTGACAAGTTAACGCATTACGATGGAATAAAGGTGTTGCATTCATTTAATGGAAGGAGATGTATGTTATTCTCCATGTTCCCCTCAGTCTACAGAGGCACTACCAGAAACTCTGAGAGAAGGTATCACAAAAAGAAATTAAAACAGACTGCTCTTGTTGAAATTACCTGTTGTCTTTATTTATCATCTGTCAAATATTTTAAAATCACATTTGACAACCTATAACAGCAAGGGAAGCACCTTAGGGCCATCGCTGCTTGTGCTCCCCTTTCCTGCTGTACCTGGGAGAGACTGCAATATGCATACTTAAATTAATGGCTGAAATTCAAGGATATGAATGTGTCACGCAGGTCTATTTATAGCAAGCTGGCCAATGAACATGGCTCGGAGGGGATGAAAATGCATTCTACATGCGTGAAAGGCAGCAGATGGATTTATTGACTTCAGATGCAGTCAGAGGACACAAAGTGACATTTATTCCTTAAGAACCAGCACCACAGAATTTACTAGTCTGTGTATCTACACTAATGCAACAGATTGTGACTGTTTAGCCTCCTTACGCACTTGTGTTTAATTTAAATCTGTTATTATTGTATTCAATGTTTATGTTTCTATCCTGCTAATCCAATTTTTTCAATTTTTTTCTGTTTTGATTAGTCTGTATGAAACAACCTGATTATGAAGTCAGTTCCCTGTTACAGATTACTGACTTCCAATTGTCCTCCACCCCAATGAACTTCTTTTATTCCTTCAGGAAGAAAATCTAGGAACTGAGTCCACGTAGGTGTGCAGTACAGCCAAACCTAGCCGATGGATGTCAGACACAAGCTAAGCAAGAACACAAGATAGCAAGTTTGGATTGTCTATTATCTATCAGAAGGTTGTCTGGCATGATGTCTCTTCTGCCTTTCATGTCTCTCTGGTTTTCTCCTGTCTTGAACAAATACAAATGGGTATAATAACTTTACTTGTTTTTCCTGTACTGCCTAGGCTTACACAATTCTACTGTATATTTCTAAACTATTTTTCCAGCTTTCTTCAAATGGAGGCACTTTTAGACTTTCATTTTATCACTCTGCAAACCTTTTCCACCCTTTTTTCAAAATAGTTCTTTCATTTGTACTAAAATTTTCAATCAAATATTTCCTTGAGCTTGCAGAATAACCATGATCTAATAGAAGTAAACAAACAAAGCACCTCACCCTTAGGACTGAGCATAAACTATTTACACTGCATTTTATGGATGCCTAAAAATCACTACGCAATACTGTAATCCATGCATGAAGAAGTAATTTCAGCTTCATTGCCTTCTATGGAGCTGCAGAAATGATACATTTAGTCTGACGATCCTAAGAGTGTGAAGGAGTGTGTCTTTCTTACTTTCTCATTTATTTCAGTCTTCTTGTACTCCCTTGCTTGCTCAAGGTGGAAAGGAATGGTATGGTTGAGTGAATTAGAAAGCTGTATGTGAAAAAGAAACCTATATACTCTCTTCAGTTCTTTGTTGATGGGAAAGCTGTGCAGAGGCACAGAGCACAACACCACAGCGCTCTCTCTGCTGGATACACACGCTCCTCCTCTGTTCAGTCCTGCCTTCCCTTCCCTTTAACTAGCCTTCAGTAGATTCCCATTTGCATTTTCCCTCCTTTGAAATGTCATGTCCTTCCTGCTGCTCAGTTCCGCCAGCATACCTCTCCTCATTACTTCCACTTCCCTTCCCACCAGGATAAATATAGCTGAATAACTGCACGCCTCGGCCACTCTTACATTGTAGTCCCAGTCCCCTGTGATAACTCTCAGCGGCTCAGTCATACACTGTGCTCTGCAGAATTCAAAAGCACCAGCTATGTGGAAGCAGGAGGAAGTGTGAAAGGAGATGCCACTCTGCCTGAGTACAGAAGGTGAAGAGTGCTGAAGTCTTGCCTTTTTATGGCAAAACAAGCGTCGGAGTGATGGGACTGATCTTCCCATGCACATCTACAGCATGAACCAACTTTGAATGGGTGACTAAGGTCTTGCACTTCCCCCCCTATTCTACACCTAGAAGGAGAGTCGATTAGAAAATAAAAAAAAAGTCTGATGCACCCTTGAGGGAAAGTTAGCTGCTAAAATCAGTAATGAAGTACCTCTCTTTTGCTGTTTGTCCTCATTTCATTTGCTAAGTGAGAATTTTCCTGGGTCTGTGTTGTATCTTAATTTAAAAATGTTCCCATTTTTTTGGCAGCTGCAGCTTCCTCAGCTTCAACGATTCAATGTGTAAAATTGCTATCAGCACTAGGCAGGCTCTGCACGCTTCTACCCTGTCTTTTTGGAGGGAGAATTATCAGGCGTCTTATCCCTGTAACTGCAGATTACTCAGGCTCCTGAAGGAAGTGGAGGCTACAGACACATGTGGATAACCTTTGTAAACTGGTTCACTTCAAAGGAGTCATATCTGAGAGAGTATGACACAAATAAGCAACATGTTTGATCTCACAGTAAACAACCAGCTTATGAAAATAGTGGTGGGGAGGGAAACCATCTTACAGCTTCTGCACAGCCTTGTTTGAAGGCCCATTCAATATCATTAGGTGGAAAACACCAGCTCAGGGCAAAGCTGGCAGCTTTCCTTCCCTACTCCAAAAAGCCTCCTCTGTCTCAAAGACACTGGAACTGGATTTAAAATAGGCTGGTAGGGCTCGTCTTCTTCACACCCCCACAGATGATGTGTGAAAGGGCTACTTCACCCCTTCAGAGGCCAAACAGAAAGGTTGAACAGCCAGAGCCGAGCGTCTGAAGCTGCTCAAAGCTATGGTGTTATTTTTTTTTGCCATTAGCCTTGCAGGTTTGGGGGCTGCAGGGGGGAGTGGAAGGGTGTTTTGCCTCTTTAAGTGCTAAGGGAGGTTCTGCAAAGTTCTGCATGTCAGTGCCTTGTTTGTCCCTGAACCTGTTGTAACCCAATGCAAAATAGGCTATTTGCGTGGCTTAGGAAGAAGTCAAATCTTACAAGTTTTATTTATATGCCTAGATGAGTTTATGAAGAGGGTTAACTGTATCCCAAATACTTGGAATCATTCATCATTGCATCGTTAATAGCAGCAGCACCGCTTTGCACCTATTTAGACATCTGTTTTTCCATTGATTTCTCAAACAGAATGTCTTTTATGCCCTGTTCAAAGGGTTTGGGTGTTGGGATGTTTTTCTGCAGCCTGGTACTGATAGTTGCCGGCTCATAGAAAAAACACAGACCTGGTATTTAGATGAAAGTCTGCTACTCCCTGGGACCCGTGCTATAGGATTTGGCTGTCTGAAGCCAAGAAGGATGGTGGAAGGATGGATATTCACTGAAGAGCTTTGGCGCAGTGAGAAGCAGGATTTTATGCTTCACCCAAGAAAATAACTCCATCTGGTAGTTTAAGGTGTGCACCTCAAAAGCAGGTATTGCTGATGTAAGGATCAAGTTTTCCTTCCTATGGCAGTTGTGAAGGGAATACTACGTGAGGTAGAAAAACAGATGGTATCATCCATAGGCGTGGCTTGCATAATGTTTTCCACTGTTAGGGATACCAGAGCCTTGATGTTCGAAGGGAGATGTTTAAAAACACAGGGAAATTCCTAAAAGTGTCGATGATCTGAACACAGCTTTGCCACACCAGAGGGAAGGTATGCAGAGAGGATCAGAGTAAATTTTGTTCATCATGTGAGCCATGCTCATGCTGACTGACTTCTCTATTTTTGGATGGCAAGTATAAGGTAATAAGCCACTAAGAGGAGTTACTACAAATGATGAATGTCAAGAAATATCAAGTGGCCTCCTATCCATTGAATAGCTGGATGTACCTGTAGCTGGAATGAATCAGGAGATGAAAACCTGTGATGAGACACTAGCTCAGACTAGGCTTTTGCACAACAGGACCATATTGAGTTCGCACAGACTGCCTTAATTTTGGCTTTGCCTACCTCTATGACTGCTTCCTTTTGTAGCCTCAACATTCTTTTAAGGCAATTATTCCACCGTATGCAGTGCACAGCTCATATTTGGAACTTATGCAGCTTATTTGTGGAGGCACAGTCTGTCACAGGAAACGTTGAATACCATGTGGGTTAAGGAACATTAAAGAAGAGTCTCTTGAGGGACACATGGGTGGTATTCCCTGGAAAGCATCCTGAAGTATTTTTAGCTATGTATTTTCTTAATGTGGGATGAAAATAAGCCAAAAAAAACTAGGCAAGATTTATCCTATGTACTGTAGGAATGCATGATAGACTCTGCATTCAAAATTACAAGAGAATGGGACCTCTTCAGTTTCCTAGTAAAAGAAGAAAAAGACCATCAGACTTGCTGCATATTTTTATTAGGTGGTGCTTTCAGAGGTCTTCAAAGATTACCTAGTAGCACTGAATTCTGTACTTTGAGGAGCTGGCATGCTACTGTTCTATCTACCTGGAAGTTAATGTCTCTTCATAAAGACATCAACATTTGTGAATTCACATAATAAAAGATGTGTGAAATTCAGCAGATCAGGGGTGACACTCACCTTTCTGGAGTATTCCATGCCCTGAAACATGTTTTTAAAATTAATTTTCAAAATGTAGAGCAATGATATAGAACCTGATCTGGCTATCACAGAGATATGTTCATCTGCCTCCATGAAGATAAGTGGTCTCATTCCAGAATTACACCAAAAAGACTGTGCGCATTATCTGTCCAGTCTTTTTTAAGTCCTTGTTTCTCATGTTTCCTACATCATAAATTCTGATATTGTAATCCCAGACTGGCCAAGGCATTCTTCCTAAAAAGTCAGTCCACCAAAATTCATTCCTATACTAATCACACTGATGCTTGTATTGCCTGGGTTTTATGGAACACTCCCTCCCAAGCTAATTTCAAAGCAGGTCTTTGTCACCATGGCTTCTTTTGGCTTTGAACAATAATATAATCATTGTGACCCAACCTCCAACCAACTCACCTTTATGGTTTCTAAAATTGTTCAGCCTGTTGACAAAGAAGCTATTAATTCTTTTACATCATTCATTTACTACGACTACTACCATCCTTAAAATTCATTGGTGTGCCCAGCTCACACAGCACCCTGCCAAACTGCAGAACTCAATG
Organism: Drymodes brunneopygia; assembly: GCA_013400955.1. Classification (NCBI taxonomy): domain Eukaryota; kingdom Metazoa; phylum Chordata; class Aves; order Passeriformes; family Petroicidae; genus Drymodes; species Drymodes brunneopygia. The sequence continues at coordinate 505,383 of VZTZ01033111.1, forward strand.
TAGGTCAAACTCGAGGGAATTTAACCTCTTCCAAATAATGTTCTACATCTAAAGACACACAACTTGACTTTGAAAGACCAAGTTCAAAGTAAACCATCTTTACCTCCAGCTCTTTTCCTGAAAGTGTTCCTGTTATGGCTGAAGAATTTCCTTTGCTTTTTTTTTCTTTTCAGACATCACTGGCAATATCAAAGGTATCCCAGGGCTTGGCATTTGTTGTTGGAGAGAAGGCACAATGAGACTACCCTTTGGTATCTCTGTTTATACCCTCAGTCCAACTTAGCTCTCAAGCTGTGGTTTAACAACACAGTGAATCCATTTTTTTTGGAACTTAGTGTCAAATCCCAAAGCTACTGTAATCATAAGAAAGCACTATATGGGTGCAGAGTCATTCCACTGATTTGTTAACAATAAATTGAAGAGAGAATTCTGTCCTAGCAGACTTGTGTAGACTTAATGTGGAGCAACTATTCTCTGTCCAGTCAACTTTAACTTCATGCTAGCTTCCTGAAGCCAGCATAAAATCAACATAAAATTGTAAAGTGAATGTAAACACTGTACTGTGTGCTCTGGGTAAACCAACTGAAATGTAATCATATGCTCTTGCCTGAATTTTATCAAATTTGTACTGCTAAATGATGTACAACTGCATAGAGATGGTATTTAATGATCACAGAACCACTGTCTTGAGTAGTCTACCAAAAAAACAACTCTGTAGTTAAAGAAATGAAGACATTTCATCTTAACATCTGCTCTTCACTGAGAATTACAAATACCCTCATCAGTGGAAGCTGTCATATCTAATAAAAGGACAACTTCAATCATTGCTATCTAGGAGGTCATTGGGAGAATAAGATGGAAGATGCAGAAAACATACATCAGCTGTAGAATTCTTAGTGCTCTGGTTTTTATAGTGACCTGGACCTCCTTTAATGACAAAATATATTGCTTTTCTGACAGGATAAGGATATTTGTATGCCCTTATTTTCTCTAATAAAATAGATTTTTTTCCCCTAACCTAGAGAAGATATATCATATTTCTGTGATTATAAACTCAAAAGATTCCTCGATGATTGTCTGGTCAGAAAAGATTATACAGCATATGTGCTACAGGAGATTTCACTTGCTGTGGTTGGTTGACCCTGGTTGGTGCCAGACACTCACCGAAGTCACTCTATCATTCTCTTCTGCAGCTTGGCAAGGAAAAGAAAATATAATGAAGGGTTCATGTTTGATATAAGGCCAGGGAGACATTGCTCACCAAATACCATCACGGACAAAACAGACTCCAATTGGGAATATTAATTGAATTCTTATTAACAAAATCAGAGCAAACTAATGGGAAGGAAAACAAACCTTTAAAGCCTTCCCCCCCCC